>SSNP01000022.1:1988269-2049629 GCA_006937955.1 Pachypanchax playfairii | reverse complement strand
CCAGTTGCAAAATGAGGCGTAATCAGAAAAAAATTAAAGACTGATGACTTAGATGAAATACCAGCTGACCAGTTAAATGCTGAAGTAGAAAAACTTCAAGTTTCACTTTAAGATTCCATTTAACATACTTTCTCATTTCCCCATGTTGACTGAAACTGTCAGGATATTTCAATACCCCTAAGTTAAATAACTATCAAAAAGACCATCAGTCAGACACAGAGGTGTGGTTTCAATGAGCTTTGCAAAGGAGAACGCCCAACCAAGGTGTTGAGACGATTCTGATGTGTTCATCTTTGCATTGCCTTTTTATTCACAAAGACACCTCCCATCTGGATGGAGCAAGGAAGGGAAACAAGTGTGGGTCAGATAATGAAGTCAGAGTGTAGTAAACAAACACATAATTGGATGGACAACAGTCACAGGTCGTAAACCAACTGGTTTCCAAGATAAAGACAGAAGTGTTTATACAAGTCAGGGCAAATCTAGATCACTGACTCCTGCAACATGACCTGTGACCTTTTCAAAACATCGTAAAACCTTAAGATCTCCAACAGAAACTTAACATATTTGTTTATTAACAGACTGTAACATTATAAGACATCTCCAAAAATGTAATAAAAAGTGTTTGTGCTGCATGGAAACAGACTTAACCAAGAGAATATGTGGCACAAGAAGCAAACAGATAATAAAATAGTCATATTAGTAGATAAAAGCATAAAGGTAGTGAAGAGTTTGGAAAAACAGCAGCTAAAATTTGACAGCAAAGCACCACATGACCTTTGACCCCTTGCTTATACACTAGCTTGAGGCCCCATTTATTACAGCCACATCTACAAACATCCTGAAAAATTGAGTAAAATCCTACTTGGGAATTGATCTGATCCTTTAACGTCCTCATCTGTCACGCCCGGTTCACTCGCCGCTCAACATCCATTTTATCAGAATATTGTATCGTACATCACTGAATGTAAATGGAGCAGTTTATCACTCTGTCACTAAAGGGCTTCGCTAGCGTCTCGTTGGCATTGGTACTTCACTACGGTAAGAACTGTGTTGTGGCCAGTGGCGTTGAGGGCTCGTGAAAGTGAGGATTTTAATAACTTCCAGAGGAAACGGTTCAGCTGAATTCTAATCACATTGATTGAAGGTATTGATGAGTGAATCTGAAAGAGGTTTTACAGCTTCTGTGCCTGTATAAAGCCACCATATTCTCTCTGGATATTACTACTGTTTGCTCACTTGCACCCTGTCACACCAAGTAAATATACAGTACCGTTTTTATATTTAATCTATAGCTTGGTACAATTTCTTTTCTGAAAGTAAACTTAATTTTAATGTGAACTGTGTGTATATGCTATCTAACCTCAATTTAAATATATTTTTTCCATGTACTTAAAGCAGTACAAAATAACATTTACAACTTTAAGCTACTGTTTTAAACCATGTCTAAGTTGATACTCACTAAAAAAAAACATGTTCAGCTTCATATTAGACACTCTGGATGTCTCTGGTCCTCCTATATTACACTTAATGACTTCAGTAATTCAGGTCGCAGCAGGAAGTGGTGTTCTGATGATTTATGCTGCCCTGCTGAAAAATGCCGCCATAGTATGAATTGACAACTTATTTCATAATGAAATGTCATTAGAAGTTTATACAGTATTCTCGTTTATGGTGAGTGTACCCTGTTAATTATTTAAACATATTTTTATTATCCTTCCCTGATATTTTCTAAATAAAAGTCCTCTGGGTCCTTATCGGCCATTGTTGGGTCCTTGTCTTCTGGGTGTGCACTCTCAGAAATAGAGGTACGAGACCAGAACATTTTTGTACCAATAGGTAAATTGTTTTAAAATGTTCCCTTAAAAGTACAATATTGGTCTTTAAAAGGCCAGAAATGCCCCTTTGAGTATTCAAATTGATATAAGAATTTGTACCCTTCTTGTCGCTGGAGGTGTACCCTGTAGTCCAGGTCCATTTTTGTACCTTATGAAGTTTTTCCACTAAAACAGTAAAATTATGCCACATTTTGAAGTCTTAAACCAACATTCTGAAACATAATATTGAAAACGATGGAAGAAACTTAATAAAATGGAGATTAACCAGCCTTGGCCAGGGTTGCAGGTGCAGTTGAAATGGTACAAATTTGTATTTTATATCAATTTGAACACTCTAAGGGGCATTTCTGGCCTTTTAAAGACCAAATTTTGTACTTTTAAGGGAACATTTTAAAACAATTTACCTATAGGTACAAAAATGTCCTTGTCTCGTACCTCTATTTCTGATAGTGTGTCCAAACATTTGCCTGTCGCTCTGACAATGCAAAGTAAAACTAAGTTCATATTTAGTGTTTCTGTCCTGGGAGAATTTATTTGATAGGTAAAATGTATTTATGGAAAAATATAGAAACAAAAATAAATGATAAATATGTTTATTGAAACGGCACATGTGCAGAAGGAATTGGTAGAACATCTCAACAGGTAGCATATTTCAACAGAACACCGGTTCCACCAATGGCCATCTGAGACACAGCTGCATAAATGTTAGTTGGTTTAATTGATTGTCAATGCAGCATTAATTTCCTGAACTGAATTAGAAAATTTGATGTTTCTCAGGCTCCAGATTTCAAATGTTTCATTTCCAGTTAATAATAAAGATCAACTTAAATCTTGTATGTAAAGTCTGAAAGGCGTCACACAAAAAAGGAAATAATGGGTAAATTACAAGAAAATATATGAAGAAATAAATAATTATGAGTAAAGTGTGTCAACAAATACAAAGCTAAAAAACAAATGGACAAACAGAGAAACAGAATCTAGTAAATATTTTAAATTTGGAAAAATAAATGTGAATTCACATCTATTCTACAATTACACATTCAAAGCATTAGTATAAATGAAATGGTCACGATAAAAGAATGCCAGTAATGTCAAATGAAAATGCCAAAAAATAAATAAACAGATAAAAAAATAGGTATATATAAGCCAATATTCTATGTATCCTTCTAATGTAGTATTTTCCTCAACTATGCCATGTATAAAAATGTGATATTGTTTTTTTTGGTTTAGTCTTATATATTTCCTGCTCTGTTTAGTGTGTTATTTATCTTTACATTTTTTTACAGTTTATTTCTGTTGCTTACATCTTTAATTCCTTTTTTTGTGATTGAATTTGAATTTAATGCAAAAGTAAGAAAAACTGGCGCTTTAGCAGAAAATTGTGAGCTTTGGTGTTCAGTTTCTTGTCGTACAGCAATTATTCAAGCAAAGAATTAATAATTTTGCTGTTTTCAATGTACATACTCATAATTTTCTTGTCTCAAAAGAAAGAAAATTTATTTGAAGAGGTAAAAATGCTTTGGGTTTCATTTACCCATATGTAGGAAAGATAACTTCAGACTTTTGTATTGAAAAGGGTCAAATATTTTATTTGATGTTTGCAAGAAAATCATAGAAGAAACTCCATTTTAGCCAAAAGTTAAAATGTTAAACTGCTTAAGAAGTGTAAAAGATTCCGTCTTTAATGCTGTTCCATGCCTGTGTTTCTCCTACACAGGGGATATACAGCTGCATTCATGGAGTGCAGATCGAAGAGAAGAGCAGCTCTGCGTTGAACTCGCCATCAGCCACCATGAACAACACCCATTCCAACATAATGCGACTCTTACGCACTGCCAAGAATATGGCATCACTTTCAGGAGTGAATGGCTCACCGCACAGCGCTTTGGACTTCATCCGCCGTGACTCTTCAGTGTACGACATCTCCGAGCACCGCCGCAGCTTGGCGGGCCATTCTGACTGCAAACCTCCATACATGCCAGAGGACAACATGTTCAGCGACTACATCAGTGAGGTTGAAAGGACATTTGGCAACCTTCATCTCAAGGACAGTAATTTATACCAGGATCACTATCTACACCACCACGGTTCAACTCTAGGGCTCACTGGGCCTCCTCCTAACAGGCCCCACAGTTTGGGCAGTGCTAGTTCGCTGGAGGGGGGCATGTTTGACTGCGACAGCCTTGGTGGAGGGGTGGCACCTATCTTTACCACCCAGCCCTGCTCAGCACTTACCCACAGAAATATGAGCAAGTTTGACCTGCTGTCTGGGCAGACCCCTCCCTCAGGCCAGAGCTTCAAGGGAGGACTGCCGGACCTGTATGGGAAATTCTCCTTCAAGGGAGGTGCCTCAAGTTCTACTTACATTCCTGGACAGAGCTACTGTGGAGGGAGAGGAGATGAAGATGGGAATATACGCTCCGATGTCTCAGATATTTCCACACACACTGTAACCTACGGGAACCTGGAGGGTAATGCCAAGAAGCGCAAGCAATACCGTGATAGCTTGAAAAAGAGGCCGGCCTCAGCAAAGTCCAGACGGGAACTGGACGAGATTGAGCTGGGCTACAGAAGGAAACCATACCACATCAGCCACCATCACTACCACAACCACCGCTCTGGCTCTCCACCACTCTTACCTTCTGAACGCAAGAGAGGAGGAGGTGGAGGGGGAAACAATAATGGGAACTCGTATCTTTTCCGAGAAAAGGAGAGCGTGAGGGACTTTTACTTGGACCAGTTTCGGCCTAAAGAGGGCGTCCCTCAGTGGGAACATGTGGATTTGACAGAGGGTCCAGGAAATAGAGATGGAGCAGTATCAACCTGCACTTCCCTGGTACCAGTGGACGATTTTCTTAAGAGCAAACCCAAAAAGTCTGATTCAAAGTGTGGTCCAGGGTCTGGACTGGCAGGGGGAGAGTGGGAGTGCAGAAACTGTCGGGCTAGTGGGGCAGGAGGGGGTAAACAGATGTCCATCCATGGTGGTGGGTATGCTGGTGGTATGAGCTGTGGGTCCTCAGGAGGTGGAGGTAACAGCCGTCCTAGCTCTGCAACCTGCATGCGCTGCGAAGGCTGTAAAAAGACAGGAAACTTGTACGACATCAGCGAGGACAACAACCACTCCTTGGAACAGATGGGGGGAGGGAAAGGTGGAGGAGTGGGAGGTATGGCCGCAGGCCCTCAGACTCAATCTCAGGTGCAGCAGAGGAGGAAAAGTGGAGGATTTGGGAAGCAGCTGAGGCGGCAGCATTCGTATGACACGTTTGTTGACCTTCAGAAAGAAGAATCAGGTGGGATGGGAAGTCTGATGGGAGGTTTGGGAGGAGGTGGAGGGATGGGAGGAGCAGGTTTGGCAGGAATGCTTCCCCCACCTAGGAGCGTTAGCTTAAAGGAGAAAGAACGCTACATGGAGGGTAACAGTCCCTTTGCACACATATTTGACCGTCATGGCGGCTCAGAGAGAGAGAGGGAAAGGGATAGAGACCCGTTGTTTTATGGAGGTGAGAGCCAGAAAGGACCTGGTTCACCATTTGGCCTGTTCAGAAGTGGTGAGGGCCTGCACCGCCGCTCCATTGGAGAAAGAGACATGAGAGACAGAGACAGATCTTTAATGGAAGGAGGAGGTGGGGCAGCATTCTCTTTATCCAAATCTCTTTACCCAGACCGGGTAAACCAAAACCCCTTTATACCCACCTTTGGTGATGACCAGTGTCTGATGCATGGCGCAAAACAATATTACATGACAAAGCAACAACAGCAGCAACAAGCTGCTGCAAACAGCCGAAGTGACTTCAGGGGTCAGATGAGTTCAGCATCATATCTGCCAGCCACGACTGGGGTGATGGCCAGTGTTTCCCCCAGGTTCCCGAAAGAGCTCAGCCTGGGTGGGATGAATCATCATGGCTCCATGTTGGGGGTTGGCCCCCCACGCCCCTTCAATGGAAGCAATGGCCATGTGTACGAAAAACTTTCCAGCATTGAGTCTGATGTGTAAAAGACTAAGTGGGAGGAGGAGGAGAGCAATAGAGACACCAAGTGTTAGGAGATCAGGGCTAATACTTTAAACACTGTAGACACAAGTGGCCCAAGTCCATGGTGAGACAGAAGGATGAGCTGTATAGGAGGTTGTGACTATAAAGTATAGGAGTCAGGGAAACCACAGTTTTAATGATAGGTGGGTACAAAATCAGGACATCCTGAGGAGGTTTGTGATGCTAACCTTCTCTAAAAAAAATGGCCAAAGCTTCTCTACTTTTACATCCCCATACAGTCAATGAACATTACCTTCTACAAACCAGTTCCCATCATTCCCCCACCAGTGTGTTAAAAGTCCCTTAGATGACACGGTAATGATGTAACATCTCATGTTAGTTCACGACTAGCCGCGTGGTGCAATGTGAAGGCAGTCTGAAGTCTCCCTGCTGAGACCGGAGACGGGAGCTAACTGCCCATCTGCCCCAGTGTCACTGCAGAAAGTAGACATTGTCACATTCCCCTGAACCACAACACAGCCCGACTTGTGCATCTCTCTTCACCCATCCCACTCCTCCTCCTCCTCATCCCTGACACCTAAAGAGCTGTTTGTTATGAGAAATACAATCATGAATGATAATAAGATATTCTTGTAGAAAAACAGGGTATAAGAACAACAATAACGTGAATAACAAAGACATTATTGCTGAATATGGTACTACCACCTATGGCATCACTGCGTTTTTTTCTTGTTTTATATTCTGTTGGTATAATATTTTACTACTTTATAAGTATCTGTACTTGTGTCTTGTCTGCTGATGGAGGCAGCAGGAATGTCGTTCTTGTTGTTATATTACAAGCCAGAAAGACTGAGTCCTTAACTTCTAACTTTCTGTTTTCTCTGGAACATTTTACGCCATATTCATTCAGTTATTTGCTTCTTTTTGAACAAAAAAAAAAAACTGGATCTGAAAGACGCGTGTGGAGAGGGGAGATCCTTCAAGACATGACAAATCAAGCGCACACATTCTTAAACACACAGTTTTTGTCAGTCTGAACTTGTGTTACTGTGAACAACAGAAGCTGAAGCTGCTGAGAGGAAGGACGTGCCTTAGTGGTCTCCAGTGAAAGTGTCCTCCAGTTCACAAGCGGCAGCACCAGGACGGACCGGTGTGCTTTCATGCTGCTCGGTGTTTTCATCACATATGAGCCAAAACCGCAGTAGAAATCCACAGCAGGCTGCTGCTGATGGTTTCAATACGAGATGCTGTTTGAGATCTTTTATATCTTTGTAAAATATATTTCACATGTCAGGTATGGACCAAGTGTATTCAGAATGTCCCACTGGTACTGATAATACTGAAAGCCTTTAGGACACTTGTTTTTTTTGTGTTACATAACAACACAATCACTCGCTTTACTCAGCCTCTCTTTAGTTTCCTATTGAAAGCATCACTTTGAACTACACAGCCTCTGCAGCTCTTACAGTAAGCTTTGCTTTGACATTGTGTAAGATTCATATTATGCACTGTCACTTGTGAAATGCTCAAAAACCATGTAGTAGAGGTGTTGCTATCCCACAGCAGTTCAAATCTGATCCAGGGAAGTCTTTTAAACACAAGCCGAGGCCTCGGGAAGGTAATTATCTTGTGAAAGATTTGTATTTTTATGTTATGGACTGATGTAGATAGTCTGTTTAACTGAAGAGGCCTCATTTATTGCACAGGACCTTTTACTCAGTGTAGGTTCAGGCGCTCAGTTGACATGCCTTATCGTCCCATCACCCCCCGTCCCCTCCGTCCCCGAAGCTGTCTGATGATGAATCATCGTAGACAGACTACAGAGGACTCTATGAGTTATTTGAAGGTTTGATCTTTAATTAGTTGGTGTCACAAGTTCAAGGGCTGAGGGAGATTTTTGCTAGACCTGCCTGAATGTGTGGGAAATGGTTTTCATCTTGCACCCAGGTGCGCAGGAAGATTCGGGGGACTGATGTTGAGGAAAAGTTTGTAACGTTCATGAAATGTATATTTAACAATTTCAAGCACTTGTTTTCAGATCCGACTCTGCTCTTTGCTACTTTGTCCATAACAAAAGCTACAGTAATTATCTCTGTAATTAATTATCAAATAGCAAAAAGCAGGTAAAACTAAACTTTAGCTACTTTTGAAACATTTCTTCTAGGACTGTAAAACAGCTGCGTGTGATGCTAATGCTGGTTTAAACAGAAACAGGAAGCAAAGATTTGAGTACTGTTAACATTAGCAGACAAATTTTTCAGCTTATTTAATTAATTATTTTTCAATTTTAAAGTTTGTGTTGAATGAGTTACCTGTAGCCACTACTAGGGGCCAGCACACTTCTTTCCCACACTAAAACCTAAACACAGAATAAATGTCACCATGCTTTAAGTTTGCACATGTGTTTATGAACAGGAGCTAATTCAGTGATAAAATCTGTTAATTATTTTGTTCTCCACTAACGACATAAATTCAGCAGCCTGAGCTCAAACTGACGATGAATGCTGTCAGACTGATCGAGTTAGCCTTAAATCCGACTCATCCTCCTGCACACGCTCATCACACTCCTAATAAATAACCTGGGATCTCTGGAATTTTTATACAAACACATTTTGAAAGTTCAGGTGAATCATTACGAGCAAGACGTTAAAGGAAACAGAAGGAAACTTCAACATGGAAAAATAAGGTTTCGGGAAAGATTTTGGTGTGGGCATCAATCCGTGTCAGCATTAACCGCATTCAGTCTTTTATCTTGTAAATAATCTATTTAAAACAAAAATCTTTTCACTTTGTACAGTAAACAGACAGACAAGGATGTAACTTTCAATATGTTTTACAATTTAAGAAACGAACAAAATAATGATAAAAACTCAGAAAAAAAAAACACAAAGAAAAATATGCAAAGTATAGTTAAGACAAATATTACTAATCACAAGTGATATAATTGAACCTCTTGTTTTCTTTAAATCTAATGTTTACTTAATTATAATAGTTTTACCAGTTGGTATACAGATTATGTTAAGAATTCTGCTTTTTTTCCCCTTAATTTCTCTAAATTGCTGGAAATTAAGGATAATTTAGCGTAGGTGTAGATGTTTGGTGATTAAACAGGGAAAAGTTTTAGTTCTAAGAGTCTTTGTTAAGTTTCCCCTTGGATTGTGTTAGATCCTCTCTTTTTAAGGTGAGCTGTACCTTCATGCTTTTTTGAGATAGATTCAATTATCTACACATTTATGTGATACAGTATTACATGTATACAGAGGTGATATTTGCATATAGAGGCAGTATATTGTGATCCTTCATTTTTAAGCTGCAGCTTCTTGTTTGAAACTTTTGTGTTTCCACGTTGCCCATGTTTTTAAGATTTTTTTTTCCAACGGGAATTGCACACAGAATTTAGAGCCATCATCGGCCCGGCCTATCCTGCTCCCCCTGTTCGTCTGGGATAGACATCACTGTGGTAAAAAGGAAGATATATATCGAAATTTATATTTACATACTGGAATCTCCTAGTTGATTGATGCTGCTGAGAATTTCAGCACAAATATCTTGAGGAAATCTTGACGGAGGCTGAAATGCATTTGTGCAACCCCTTATTAAACGATAAAAGGTTTGTTCTGTCGTGTTTCAAGTTAAGCAAGTTAAGCAGAGGAAATAAATTCTTGTTGCTTTATTTTAATTCACACACCGTTTGCCAAACTATTTGGGTTGTATTCACTCAGCTGTGTGTTTCTCTGTGCGAGGTGGAAGACACCTTTATTAAGTTCTTGTGCTCATTTGCAGTCAGAAATGATTTCCTCGCTGTTATATTTTGCACGACACTGATTGCAGTACGGCTCTGTAATTTTTTTTCCTTCATCCTGATGGAAGAAATTCTCAGTTTTTAGCCTTCATGACCACAGGCTTGATTGAAAAGGGAAAAATGCATCAGTGTTCACAAATAGTTCAGATTCTAATATGTTTTTCTTTTTCTGTGAGATTCAGCTCATTCGCAATAAACAGCACATTCAAACAGATCCATCACTCTGCTAGGACTAGTTTCATCCTCTGAGCTGTGAAACAGAGGTGCACCTGACACTGTTTGAATCATGCTACCATCAGGTCTGCAGCCCTGCAGCCAGCGTGTCCGACTCAGGCAGTGAAGCACACGAAACACGACTCGTCACCGGTCTTTAATTCCCTCAAAGCTAAATTTGGTCTCAACTTTCCACAAAGAAACACATCACCACATAGTTGTTGAAACACTGTGTCCTTTTCTATTAAATACACTGAGAACAAGCACGTGGGTTAAAACATCCTGATATAAAAGGTGGAGATGTTTTTCCTTATTTGATTCATTTAGTTTTTCAGTCAGCAATATTGATATCTAAATAACATCATGACTGCTGCAGGGATAAACTGACTTGTAAAAATGTTGGATTTCTTTCTTTGTGATAAAAAGTGAAGCGCTTTAATGTTTCTTGACTTGTGTAACGAGTGAATCACGTGTCATGCAGACAGAAAGAATTAAACTGTGATATTATATACAGACTTCTGAAGCTTTATGTTGTTAAGCTTTTAAAAAAAAATCCTCCCAGTTCACTGCAAAACCTTTTTATTGTTATTTTACTTACAGAGCTTCGTCTTTGTGTGTTTTATTCATTGATACTGCTTCATATTGATGCAAACTAAATTTTCTATGAAACTTTGTACAGTTTTGTTTGTTGATTTTCTGGTTTTCCATCGTCATCTTTTGTGAATTAAGAATCGATTATTGTACCTGGTGCATAAGGGGTTGCAACTAAATGTATTTCACAAGGTTGACAAAACCGCTAATTTTCTCTGAAACTACATAATCTGATGAAATTAACTGTGGTTGACTAAATAAATGTAAGATATTATCACTTGTATACATAATCATATACAGAATATTCTCCTGGGCCGGTGTTTTTTCTCTTCTTGTGGCCCTTTTTCTTTAAATAAAAAAAAACAACATTTTTACACCATACAAACAGAAAAAACACTCAAAAAAACAAAAACAGCCAAAAAACAACAAATAATTGTACAGGTTGTGTATATAGTGAATACAGGGGGAAAATATTTACCTTCACCTTCTTTTTGTATGGAAATGAGCTCAAGTAATCTCAGTAACAAACTTAACCATGTCATAACAAAATTGCAAAAAATGAATAAAAAGACATCATTAAGGTACTTCTAATAAGGATAATGTTGATATCTACCATTATAAGTGCTGAAATAAGACTATTCTTTCTCTTTGTACATGATGAACAAAATGACGTGTTGAGTATTAATAATAAAAAGTATAAGTTTCACATGGAGTCGAGTGTTTTTAAGATATTTTGAAATTACAGCTGATTTCTGTGAGTTTGTTGGAGGGTTTGAGTCGGTTTTCTCTCTCGTTGTGGACTCACAGACGGCTCTGTATGCTTCTGTAATCCCTTCCTCTCTTCATGCAATCATTTATGCAATCAAAAACCCTTCATTTGAGTATTTTAGTTTTTTTCTTGCTGTATTTAAGAGGCACTCAAATTGTCGTACTTGCAAATGCACGACTTTGCACAGTCTGGCTCGCTGCCTCTCCTGGCTGGCAGGAATTCCTCTGCGAGGGGGAGGAAAGAAGGGGGAGAGCTGCTGGAGAAAAGCGAGGCCATATGGTGACGGTATGGTGGAGTAGTTGGGTCCGGGTCTGTCCCCCCTCTACAACTCACACTGCTGCTGGCGCTCCATACAGCCTCGTCTGATGCCCCTCAGGCTTCTCCCAGGCTGCTCGCTCTCCTCTTCCATCACTGCTTCTGCTGGAGCGTGCAGCAGTATGATGGACCTGTCAGAAACATTCAGCTGGGATTTACAGTCACGGGAAAAACAAAGTCCACTCTCTCTTAACTCCAGTGTTCTTCACATCAGGACATAAAAATAATCTGGTTGTAATAAGTCAAATTAAAAAACACAACAACTGTGTCATTATTCATTAAACAAAAACTACATTAAAAGTTGTATGTGTGTCGCTGCGTCCACTGGATTCGTATTCCCAAGTGAAAAACCTTCGCAGGAGTCGACGTCTCACTGTGCTTAAAAAAAGTCCTAAAGCTCCATCTCTCACTCAACAGACCTCAGTTAGCAGGTCAAAGGTCATAACAAGTTCATCAGAAAGAGCCTGAACAAAAAGGAAACATGACTTTAGTTTGTGAAGTTATTTCTGAATAAAACACAAGACTAGAATAATGTCTAGAGAAATCAGACAGAAGTAATGGTGCGTTCACACCGGACGCTTTGTAAGCGTCAAGCAACGCTCCCAATGCTTCAAGTTTAATGTTTGTAAGTTGAAGCTTGGAACGCCTGCCACTTTGAGCTCAAACGAGCGCGTAGGCGTGGCTTCCTTTGTTGTTGGATGTTCTGAGCTATGGCGGATCATATCGAGAGAGTGGCTTGGCTTTATTTAAACAACGTCGACGTCGGGTGCATCAGCGCCGTTTGTGGATACACCCCATTCTTCAGATGCGTTCTGAGTTTTAACCATTTGCTCCATTAGCTACGTATGGATGAGATTCACTTCCAGCGCTACTTCCGTCTGTTCCGTGCCCTGTTTGACGACCTCCTGGGCCCCACTGGTGCTCAAATCCACCACCGTTTCCCTGCGATTGCAGACGGCTATGATTAGCTTGTCTTCCATTTTTTAAATATTATATTTTTCCTGCTCCCATTTCATTCAATTTACGTGCAGTGACATCACTTAATGAGACCCTCTGATTGGTTGATGTGCCGCTTCAAGAGCATCAAAAGTTCATCTAGCTGAACTTCTGCATTTCAAGCGTTCAGAGACTCTGCCGGACTTTACAGTAGACTTTACAGTAGACTTTACATGTAATCTTGATGATTTTGATGCTAACGCTTGGACCAGTGTGAGCACACCATAAGAAAACAGCATATCAGCTGTCAGCACGGTGGTCAGAACCAGGACCAGCCCTGAGCTGCATGGTGCCCTAGGCGAAAAAGGATTTTGGCGCCCCCTACTGCCCAGAACAGAAACAATGTAACTCAATAACTGGATTACATTGCAAAAGATTTTTATTCATACTAAAATGAACAGTAGAGATGATAGATAGATATAGATATTTAATTATTACTTGTTTTGTTCTTTACATGAGATGAATGATGTGTCCAATAGTTTTGCCCAAATAAATAAATAGATAGATAGATAGATAGATAGATAGATAGATAGATAGATAGATAGATAGATAGATAGATAGATAGATAGATAGATAGATAGATAGATAGATAGATAGATAGATAGATAGATAGATAGATAGATAGATAGATTGATTGATTGATTGATTGATTTGTCGCCCGCTCCAGCAGAGGGTGCCCTAGGCAATTGCCTAGTCTGCCTATGCCCTGAACCGGCCCTGGTAAGAGGTTGATGATTGGGTTTGTTTTGTATCCACAAGACCTGAAAACCTTGTAGTGATTGAATTAACTCATCTGAATACTGAAATATCCCTGAATCGAACGTGGGTCCATCTGTCCAACAGCTAAAACTTGGACCAAACTGAGTCCTGCAGGATCCCAAACATGTCAGCAAATCTAAAACAGAATGACTGAAAAAGAAAATAATCAAAGTGTCACAATGATCCAGACCTGAACTGGAGGGACCTTCAGAAACAAACACCCTCAGACTGTAACGAACTGAAGTGATGAGTGAGATCAGATTAATTTACAATGATGTGATCATCTCTG
Organism: Pachypanchax playfairii; assembly: GCA_006937955.1. Taxonomy (NCBI): domain Eukaryota; kingdom Metazoa; phylum Chordata; class Actinopteri; order Cyprinodontiformes; family Aplocheilidae; genus Pachypanchax; species Pachypanchax playfairii. The sequence goes on along the minus strand of SSNP01000022.1, from coordinate 2,036,065 downwards.
ATCAAACAGAGAACAACTACTGTGAGTTAAAGATTCTTCTGGTAGCTGCTGGATCATAAACTTAGTTTTTCCTCATTAATCGTCTTTGTTTTCATTTAAGAACACGGTTCTCAAGCAGGTCTCGGGTGGTGGAACGATGGTTCATCAAACTTAGCAGCATCACTGAAGTCTTCACAGAATCAGCTGGAAACAAAAACAATCTGTTGTGTGATTAGATTATTTTATCAGAATCATCCAAAAAACGTGTTTTTTTATTTAAACTAAAGAAGTAAACAAAGAGAAACGATGAGGATGTTAGATCTGGTTGGAAAGTCCAGATGATGAAGAAAACGCTTAACATCAAACTGACATTGATGGGGTCATTTATCTTCCACCAGTCTTTGGCACTGAGCAGAACCCTCGTGTTTTAAATATATAAATAACGTCCCGGTCTCTTTTTAAATAAGGATATTCACAAACCAGCACAATACCAGCAGATCTGCAACCTAAACTTTACTTAGATAGGATTTTTATCTTGGATGTCAAACAGAGAAACGTAGTTCCACATGATGGATAGAGAGGAAGATTCACTCTGCGGATTGAGATGATACATTTGTTTTGGATGTCATAAATCACAAAAACGCCTCATATCAAAAGCTTGTTTTTCACAGCTGAGCTGTGCAGGTTGTAAATTTGACATTTTGGCATTTCATCAAGCATCTTATTGCAGAGTGAGTTAGAGATCTGTTCAAAATTTTACAACCCAAAAGTTACTCTAAAATTGAGTCTAGTCTATTTACTGGGGCTTGATGGGGTCGTTCATCAATACCTTTGATTTATTCAGGTTTTGATTGTTTTCTTTCCTGTTCTGGACTCCGCCCACTCGCATCACACTAACCAGAACCCGAGTGGGTCAGAGATGCAGCGTGTGGGAATTAAACACGTGTTATATATGATGCGTTTAGTCAGCAGGTCTGGAGCAACGCTGATTTAACAGCTCTCTGTTGTTTTAAAAAGTTTTATTTATTTAACTCTGTGAACATCTGTGTTCTGTGTGTTTGTATCTTCCTGCTCATTTAATTGAGTTTCTTTATAGTATTTCCTTTTTATTCAGCTGTGAGTTAAAAGTCCTGTATCATGAAAAATCAACTTTTTGGAGCTTTTAACCATGTTGTGATGCTATTTCTTTATTTAAAAGACCTCCAGAGTGGTTTTTGGCTTAATTTGTGCATTCCTGAGTAATCCTGTTGAAACCTGCGCTCTGAGCAGCTGCTTTACTCGCTCATGTAAAACGGCTGAATTGAGCCCGTTTACGTCACACTACTGCCCCTGTAGCAGGTACGAGGTGAGCTGCGAGAGTCCGAAACAATTTGTCAGGAGCTCATCGCGGCAGATGTCTAACCTACAGCCCAGAGTTCCCACACTTCAACCACCTGCTGCTCTTTATTAGCATGAGCTGCTAATAAAGACTTATCAACTCGACCCTGCTAATCACATGTCAGTATGACTCCAGCTTTACAGCTGAGCTCCACGTCACCGCAGCCCGTCCCACCACCGGATAAAAGACACAGTCACTCACCCTGCCAGCGCTCAGTCATACGTCCCGTTTGCCACGAGCTCCTGTTAGCCTCCGTGCTGCTTTATCCGCCTCATTAATCCAGCCTCAGACCTCAGACCTGTCCCGGTCGATCTCTCTCTCTCTCTGTCCGCCTCGTCAGCAACTACGGTCGCTGCCTCCAGAAACCCGCTCCTCGCCTACGACCTGTCTCACTTCACCCGTCCGATCCCAGTCTTGGTGTCGTCTCCCGGGTCGGATCGCATCCAGTCGCGAGTGGACCGTCCTTCCCTCCAAACGCTCCTCACCACTGAGCGTCCTCTGACAAATTAGTACCTCCATTTCGTTGTATTTCATTCTAAAAATTTCTCGTCGAAAATGTGCATTTGGCTGTGAGAGTTACAGAAGTTTATTAAGTGTTTCTAAACAGCACAATCGCACTCACAGTTGGGAGGCGGGGTTTTAGGTAAACCGAGCGTTTTTACTTCCTGGTCACAGAATAACTCGAGAATATAAGTTATATTTCAGGACAAATGAAGTGAATATAACTCAAACGATAAGGTTTTATCATGTATGTGCCGATCCCAGACGTTGAAAACTGTAAAATAGCATGATACAGTCCCTTTAAAACAACTTTAATTGCTTGTGTCACTTTCTGATGTGAATCTGTGCTGAACGTACATAACGGCGTTGGTTGTCTTGCGCTTATATTTCTGCTTTTGATGGACTGGGATCCGAGTACAGCTGGTAAAAACAAGAAAAGTTATTGAGAAACAAAAGAAACATAGTTTCCAAATTTGCACAAGATCTGCTCAGGTCCAGCAGGCATCAAACAACAAATCACAGGGTAAGAAGAACAGAGAAAACAGTTTTTAACTTGCCTGAACTTTATGATAAATTGTAGTTAAAAAAAAACTCAGAATAACATGCAGATTCTGTTCTATGACTGAGAAACACCAAACATGTATTATTTTATTGTTAGAATCCCCACCCACCATTACATTTTGTTGCCTTTTTGCATCTCCAGACATCAGTGTGTCGTTTATCGTGACGAAGACTCAAATTTAGACTCAGCAGGCAGAAGAGAAAGAATAAAAAAATCACAAAAGGTTTTTAAAAAGAAACAAATAATTCTGTGTTTCATACGTTTTAGGAGTAAAATGGAACTTGATAAATTGAACAGTGAAGATGTGACAACCACAATACAAACAATGTAATTAGGACAAGAGTAAATCTAAATGAAAACACTCAGGAAATAAAACAAATATGCAGAGAATTAAAAAACAACAAAACCAGGAGAAGTTAAAACAAAGGGCGCTTCTACGGGATATTATATTAAAGAAATTCAGGACAGAGGTAAGAAGAGATGCACAGGAGCAATTAGATTAAAAATCAACGTCCCCTCCTCCTCAGACTCTTCATCACCTGAAACATTCCTTATACCCACGTCTCGTCCCTCCTCATCCTCATGTCCCACACTTCTTTTCTCTCGAGCCAAGAAGTCCTTGCAGAGAGCATCAGCTGCTGTTATAGATGGAATCTTGTGGTAATAAAAGCCAGAGATGCTTGTGAGTTATGAGTTCACTGGATTATGAAGAAAGAGCAGAAAGCAGGATTGAGTGTGAATGGGGGCAGATTACAACAGCAGAGCTGCTATATAAAGCAACTGCAGTCACAAATCTCACTCAGTTTTTTTTTTTTTTTTTGGGCAAAATATTCTATTTTTGTGCATCACAAAAGTACTAATTAGTCCTTTTCTTGCTCTCTTTTTCTTCTTTGGCACTGCGTTCCCCTTTAATATTCACTTTTTAAAAAGCCCCTGCAATTTCACCATCTGAGTTACTAAGCAACAAGACACTTCATGTCAATCAAAAGGGAGGATTGAAATATCTGAGACAGATATGTGTCTATTATTTACAGTAAAATGACAAGGCAGTAATTACTTTTCTGAAAATATATGACATGACCTCTGAAAAATGGAACAAGAGCTGCTAATTTCACCTAATTCTGGCATTTATTGGTAGGCAAGCGTGTTGTGTTTGATGCTCGCTGATTGTACACAAACACACACACACATAAACACACATATGCTGCAAAACAGTGAAGAAAGTCTTCCTTGAGATTTAATTTGGCTGAAAGCTGTGATTACCTGCGTTAGCGCCCCACGTCCAACAACATCGGGTGCTGATTTACCAACGTCAGCTGGATCAGCATCCGTGATGAGAACGATTTGAACACAACATGGAAATCTGACATTTTTCATGACACTTTCTTTTTAACTGAAGCACGATGCAAATTTTATTTAATTCAATCTAAAATGAAAATATATATTTAATAATAAGTTTGAAAGACTTGTAGTTTTATTCTTTGTTTATTGTTGTATTTTCTAGCTTTAGTTCTTGATTTGTTGTACAGCACGTTGGTCAGCTGTCATGCTGTATGTTAAAGTGTTCTAGAAATAAACTTGACTTGAAATTTCTTAAAAGCTTCTTAACTATTTTTCAAAACATTACTGAAATGCTTTTATTTAATTTTTTAAATATATTTTAACCCTTTAATGCCAAAAATAACATGTTTAAAGAGGCCCCTCCATTAAAAACGGTTTTTCTGAGGTTTCTGTTGAATATTTTAGCTCCACAGGTGTTCTTACCTTCATAGTGGGTGTGAAAACAGGTCAATAACTTCTCTTTCAGTTTTAATCTCTCAAACTACGCAGGTGGTGATAACACCTGAGTTCTCCCGAGTCCGAACGACCTGTATCTGTTTCGTCACAACTCCTTTGTTCGTTAGTATTCGGCAGCTCTCGCAGTTGAAACCACGCCTAGCATGCTGCTGGCTAAAAGCTGTTAGCATAAGACGTAGCAAACAGGATAAGAGAACATGTGCTGTTGCCATGCGCAGCGGGGCAGGAAACAGTATACCTTGCTCTCATAGGCTAGTTTGTTAGCCAATCAGAGTCCAGCAAATTCGAATAATGAATATGAACGAGCTGCTGATGAAGCAGCCCGACGGAAGGAGCTGGAACCACCCGAATTTTAATGCAGACAGATTGAAAGGTCTGTTAATCAGTGTTTCCTGACGTTTTTTAGATATAAAATGTTTCATATTACTGGTTAATACTTAAGAAATAACCACAAAGTCCTGAAATTTGTATGAAATGGCCTCTTTAATATATCTATTTCCAGTAGCTCTGCTTCTTTCACAGGATTAGTATTTTCCTTAAAACCTATTTGGGACTTCTTCCCTCTGATGGAGGATCCAGAGGGAAGCAGTTCTCAGTACTGTAACATGTCAGGCTCTTGTCAGTCCAATGACCCAGTTCTACATTATATGCCTCTAAGTTTAGTTTAGAATTAAAATGATACATGATAAAAACTAAATTGTGGACACACCTTTTTAAACCCAAAGCTCAAACCTATCACTCATTTAATTAGGCAGGAAATCAGAATCAAATGTGCTCCAGGTGAGAATTAAGGCGTCTTTTTTTAGTTCATTAATTCTCTCATAACCCTCAGCATGGCTTTTACTTACAGGCTTTCTGTATTTTTAAATTGTTTGTAGAAGATTTTTATTCAAAAGAACATCCTGTTTCAAGTTTGTATTTTAAAACCTTTTAATGACCTTCCTTCCATTCGGGTTGATTTTTTATGAAGTCTGCGGTTCATCATCTGGTGTGAAGGTGCCTGACATTTAGTCTCATGCACTTTAATAAGATTTAATAACTTAGCCCTATTTTCTGGACTGAGTGGACTCAGTAGAATAACACAATACTGAAACACAGCCATGTTCCTCTGGACTTACTCATCGTCGTACAACTTTTTATATTCAACAATGGAGTAATTCTTATCAGGTTTCTCTCCCTTTGTTACTTCAGGTTAGTTAATTACTTTTCTCCTTGCAGGCAGCGATGGAGTTCCAGCTCATCTTCACGTCTTCAACTCATCAGAATCTGAAGTGAAACAATCACTTCCTGATGCTCGACACAGCTAAGCACAAGTTGTTGCTGTTCTCTTGCGCTGAGTGATTCACAGTTAACAAAGCACATGTGTGCTGCCAACATGATGAGGATGAATAATCAAGATGAAGATAAAACCAGGCAGCTCACAAATCAAGATTCGGCAGCAAGGAGCGGCGGAGAGGCATCGCGAGCAGAGAGACACGTGTGAAGACAAAGAGAGACGCAGATGGAGCGACAGAACATCAACAAGTGAGAGATCACTGCGACGACAAAACACAGAAGGTGAAAAAGGAAGCGAAGAAGAGAAGGGCCGAACGAGGAGAAAAGGGAAGAGAGCGTTGCCCTGGCAACAGCAGCCAACATTTTCCCTGTCATTCACACACATATGGATAAACACATGGACAGTTTCGAGTTTACACATGGATTTTAACACATGATTCCACCTGTACTACACAGAATGTATTGTAATTATTTTAATTTACAGCCATCAATATGTTTAAATAAAGTCTGATTTATGAGTTTACATGCTTCATCTTTAAAGTGACATTATGTATCACGTTACAACATGACATGTAAAATAAAAGGAGAAACAATTTACAGTGTATGTGTAGTTTCATGTTAAACATCACACAATTTTATAATTGATCCTGTTGATATGAATTTAATTAGTACATGAATGATACAGTATGTCGTTCCAATGAAGTCAGATTCTAGGATCTGACCTTTAAGGGTGTTCGGCCCCCAGCGAGCAGCTGAAAACAGCCGGAACAATGAGGTTACTATGTTTAGTCCTGTTTCAAAAGGATATTTTGGCCATTTTGAAGTGTGTTTCTATGTACAAGTTATAAATAATTACAACGTTTACTCAGTGTAGATACGTAGCTTCCTGAACAGCGTCTGTTCATCTTTTAAAACCTTTCCTCATGAAGCAACAGAAAACTGATGGTCCAGGTTTACCACAGTACTGAAGGTTCAGTGTTTTCCATGAACCAAAGAAACAACTCATTTTTTTCTAAATGTTAAATTGATAATAAGTAGTAAAAAATATTTTTTTTACTTTTATGGTTTTAATGGTAAAGCCTCACCTCACATTACCTTAAGTGTCCATAAATAAACACTGTCTCTATTAATTTGTTCAGACATTTCTTAGAGCAGCTTGTATATCGAAACTCCATTTACCTGCAAATAGACTGCTCAAAAATGAAGACCTTTCAAAGTAAAAGCAGCTTAATTGATTCACAGCTTAAGGTTTAATTTTAAATATGGTGGCAGAATTAGATTAGTTCACAAAATTATGAAAAAGTTTATTTATTGTTGTTGGGGTTTTGAACCTGGGAGCATCTGTATCTTTATTTTATTTTTTGTCTTTCTTTGTCAATCCTTTTTTTGTCGTTTCCCTGTTTTTTTACTTTTCTCATACTGTCTCAGGCTCCACCCACTGGTGAATCTACCTGCATGATGTTATGGTCACATGACACTCGACCATTTATGTCACTTCAGTTAGTACATCTTCAAAGTTTAACCTTAGAACTAACTACTTCCTGTGATTTTTTTTCCCTGGATTTTTGTGGTTTGACCAGCAGCTGCTAACCAGAGGCTGATGGACACTTGATGTAGCTTACTGTCAGTTTCACTTTCAACAATCCTTTGAGTGTGAATTCCTTCAGTGATCCTGACCTGTAGGTGGAAACAACAAATCTTCTCATCAACGTCGTACCTCACGTCTCACCTCCTGGACTCACTTCAGCTCCTCTCCATCCTTCACACTCCTCGATTGGCTCTTCAGCTTCCTGATTTCATCTCCCTTTTCTCCACCTGCAAATCTAAAGAACAAACAGCAAGAAAAAAACTGCTCCATCACTTCAATAGCAACTTATCATATTTTAACTCACCTGCTTCCTCCAGATCATCTGCTTCCTGCTTCAGTAATCACTAAACCTTTACTCATCATGAGTCTTTACGTCTGACTTTACACACTTTCAGGGGTGCAGTGTTAAAATGTAAATAAAATTAATATAAAGGTTAAATAAATCAAGATGCTCCACCTCTTCCACCTTTGGTTCGTCTGTTATCTCCACAATCGGAGCAGCTGAGTCTCTTCAGGGTGCAGGCTGGACATGGTCTTTCTCGGTCATCTGTTTGGCACTGTAGGACAAACTCTGACCCATGATGTCCAGCATAATGGCTATCTGGTTGACGGCGCTGTCTTGCGGATGCGTCTTCACCTCGCCAGCAACTTGCCTCTGAACGGGGTGTAAGTATTCAGCCTTCCCAGTCTGATGATTATGTTTTCTGATGGGATGTGCAGCGGGTTAGGGGAAGCTCACAACGACTTTAGGTGAATAGTGATCTGCTCATTTTCTACTAATGATTATTACATATGCTTCCAGAAGTTTCAATGTTATTATATAATACACAGCTGATTAATAACATTGTTAAACTTGTTATATGTTACTTACGGGTTCAGTTGGAGTTGAAAAGCTGGACATTGAGTCTCAAACGCTGCTGCTGTGTGTGACGGAGTGAGGAATAATACTCGTTTCTGCCACCTTGTGGTGGTTAGTGGAAGTGACGAGGTTGTGATTTGGCTCATTACTGTCACCTGGTGTTGGAAATAAAAGCCATTATTCTCTACATGGTTTTCCTGTAAGATGTGTAAAAAATCCAAATAAGAGATGACTCAAGTTTTTTTCATTTAAAACTGATGTCAGTCTGTTGTGATATTAGCTACATAATACTGAAAGAGTGCAACATCCTTTCACTGAGTACTCTCATCAGACTGTCAGACATGGGATTCAGCCTTCTATGTCTTTGCATTGGTTGCACTCTGATTGTCAGCGCTCACTCCACTAACTCCAGTTGTGCACCAGCCTGACACTGATCCCAGTTCAGTATTCCTGAGTGAACCCCGTCATACATGCATCCTCTCATGACAGCTGCCCCAGGGTGTTGGAGATCCAGTGCTTAAGGTCAGTGCTGCATCGCACACAGATTGTGTTGAAGCTCGTGCGCTGTGAGTACCAGGAATGTGTAGTTTGTGTGTTTTCTTTGACATATTCAGAGAATGATGCATGGGTTTACTGTGTAGTGTGTGAGAATGTGTCACCTTCAGAATAACACCGCAAATGTATATGACACATGTGTGAGGTCTGCAAGGATTATATTATGCTGGATGTGCACATGCAAGACAGTCTCCATGTGTACGACAGAAGTATATATCACACTGTGAGGGGGGGGGGGTGCCCCCAAGGAGAAGTGGAGTCATAAAGCACAGAGACCCACCATGAGTCACAAAGACAGTATAGAGATGATGGTGGTACCATCAAAATTTAATAGTTTGTAGGTGAGAGTAGAAGAAGAGGCAAAGGAGATGCAAAAAAACAAACAGACTTAATGGAGGCAATCATTCTTCTATACTTCACATTATTTAAAATTACTGACTTGAATTATGTTTTCAGGGCGACCCTGAGAAACCAGACTCCATTCACTCCAACTCAGACCACTTCATCTTCTGATCGTCCTCCGAAACACCGTGTAACAACCTTTAATCTGGAGTGAGGTTTACATATTGACTGTTTGTGATACCAGCCTCTCCAAATTCTCCTGTTTTTCCTCATCTTCCCTTTTTCACACTCTGAAACCCTCCCTCCATCCCTCCCGGTATCCGTAGTGACCGGAGGCTGGGTTTGCCGGTTGCTAGGAGACCAGGACAGTGTGAGAGAGTGTTATGTGATAGAGATGTGGAGAGAGCGCACCCTTCTGGTCGCTGCTCGTCACTGATCCCCACTGTGTTATGAATCACTTAAATGCCTTTAACCAGCCTCTCATCTTTGGTGAGAACGCAAATGATCAGACAGAGGTAAGTGCGTATGTTTGTGTTTTCAAATTGAATGGAGCTATTTTTAAAATTCTGGTTCAAAATTTGACGATTAGACTTTCCACAGAGAAACTGATCAACAGGAGCTGTTAATGTATTGCTGGAGAAGAGAAGGTGTGCATGTTTGATGTTGTTCCCTGACGAGGAGGAGGAACCTTTGCATCATCAGACTCTGTTCAGGTCACAGATTTAGAGACTTCCTGCTTTCTGCTGCCTCATCTTCTTTGATCTGAAGTAGCTGCACTGAGACTGTGAGAGGGGTCACCACACCTCGTAGTCAGGACTCAATAATCCATTACTCTTCTTCCTCAGAAGTCTGTTTTCAGCCATTTGTTATAAAAGCAGCAGACAGTGTATTGATAGGATACTTAATGTCCATGGGACATTAATTGTGGCATTTTGAGATGCTGCAGAGGATGAAAGATGGTAAAATTGATGTAAAGCACAAAGCTTAAAACATGCACTTCAAAGGAACTGATGGTCTGAGCTTTCAAACAAAATACCATGAGGGTTATTTTTCCTTCTCATTCAGCCTGCTGCTGTATGACAAGGCCAGTGTCTGAGCAGCAGAGCAGTATGTTTATTGTGTGACTCTGACGCCGTGTGGCTATCACAAAAACTGCACATTACTACCGATTCAGGTTTATTTTGAACTGATGTTTATATATAATAACATTGTCCTGGATCACGTTTGGTGAATGAGTTCTATCAACTGGTTTACAAAATCAACCCAATTTGGAGATCAGTGTCACCTGTAATGCTGGTTTTATAGGAATTACATACATTTAAATAACTTGCTTATAGAAATTTAAAAAATGTTATTTAATTATTTTATTATTAACCAACAAGGTTGCAGTATTGTTGGAGTAAATCAGCATTCAGTTGCAACTGCAATTATAGAAAGAATTAAAATCAGTAGCACCTGATGATGATTTTGATTTCAGGCTTTGACCCTTTTATTAAAATTACACTTATAAGCAGTTTAAATTCAGGTTGAGTCACGTGACAAACTTCAAGCTGAAAAAAAAACAATTAACCAGCACTTCAAATCTTCAATCTCTCTGCAAAAATATAAATGCATGTCTGCATTGTTCTTGATGTTAACAGCCAAGTATATGATGCTGATGATGTCATCATCATGCCCCATTTCTAACCTGATCTACGACCCCAAGTGTGTCTAATATAACAACAATAATAACGTGCAAGTTGCACTTGTTCAGTCATGTTTTCTTTGTCAGTATCACATGCAGGCTTGATATCATCATCACAGCATTGGTTATTTTATTTATTTTTTGTGTGTGGATGCAAATAGTTCTAGAAACAACACAATGTTTGCAAGGATATTATTAGAATCTGCATATAAGGGGTGTTTCCATGTGGATGAGAACTTACTTTGGTTTGTTAAGCTAAAGTCATTTCATTTAGTTTTCATGCATTATGGTAAACACATACAGTAAGTTTCCTTTTAAATATAAATATTTTATAAATAAAGTGGTTCAGTTGTTCCTAGGAGCAGATCCTGGTGGTTAAACATGCAGGGGGTTAACCATCAGATTGATTTCTGCAAAGGAAAACAACATTGAAACATTATTGTTGATTTAAGTACAGAAATATATATATATGAGCATGTAAAAGCAGGTTCTGCTCTGCTCAATCAGCAGAACAAGTGGTTTTCAAGGTAAACAATGCAAATATATTCACTCCTCGTGGTTTTCTGTTTGTGTATAAAACAGCAGGTTTTTGTTTCAGTTTGTGCTTTGAGCTTCTTCTTCTGAAGATTTGTGACCTTGTTCATAATTGAAGGAGTCTGAGTGTTTCCCAGCAGGTGTCTCTGCTGATTGGACGGGCCTAGCTGCCCGACTCGCTGGCCCTGAGTATCACGGTCCTTTTGTATCTTGCCTCTTAGCCTCTTTGCTTCGACTCACTGTAGCAAGCAGCTCGTGAGGGATTCGAGGCTGAAGAGTTGTTATTGTTTTGTTTTTTCTTCATCGACCAACATAAGAGAGTTTGCATGAAATCATCAAGGAAAATTAAAGAAAAAAAGCAAATGTAGATACGTAGCTTAAGAAAAGGGAAGAAAAAAAACCTCTGTTAAAGCACGGTGATGCAGTTGCTATGGCAACGGTGATAGAAATAGACGTGAATCTGTGAGGAAATGAGATGTATTGAACTGTTGGATGGAAACAGAAGGAGATGTTACCCTGTGATTGACAGGTCAAGTGAGCGGCTGAATATGGAAGCAAATAGTGTGTTTGTGGATTACAGGCAGGAGTTCTGGGATTGTGCTTCTATCTTTTGTTCATGTGTAATTTCTATATGCATATAGTAGAAACTGTGTGTGTGCTGAGAAGCTGCAGTATATTAAAAGTGCAGCACCATGAACGGGGGCCACACAGGGCACATCATTATGTTGGCTTGAGAGTTCGATTGGGTCTGCGCTGCACTGGTCCTGTGTCAGCGCAGATAAGCCGAGGCAGAGACAATGAATTTAATGGGAAAAGGGATTCTGTTTGTTGCATCTCCATCAGTGTTGTGGCAGCGGCAATAATTAACACGTCGAAATAATGGCAACAATAGAAGTTTTTACCGTTATATGCAGAAAAATATAGTTAGTGTGAGTAAAAGACGGTTGCAGAATGAGACTTCTGGGAACATAAAAGCCTTATCTTTTCATTTGTCTGCTGTAATTCTCTTCTGATGCAGCCACAAACATTTTCTCACAAACTCTCCTTTTATCTGTTGCCTTGTTCATTACAGACCTTCCTGTCTCTCCACATTGCCTTTGTACCCTGCTGCCTTTATCATCAGGCTAATTTACTTTCACTTGACATGAAACATAGAACAAAGGGACAGTGGCAACACGCTCATGCAACAACTCCATTTGCAACATCACTATAATCAAAGATTCTAATGGAAGAAATACGTCAAAATCAGTGTGAAAGCAAAGGCTTCAGAGAGGGAGGGGTGGTGGAGGGATGTGATGGATGGAGTTGGGGGGGCAGGAATATGAGTGTGTATGCATTTTCAAGGCGGTCTTTCTGTTGCAAGAAAAAAACACACAGTAGTCCAACAGGAAAAGCTTCTGATGAAGGATGAAGGAATGGAAAAGCAATTTAATGACAGAAACCGACGTCTGAAATCTGCATACGTTAATGAAGAGAAGGCGATGGGTTTAATTTTAGTTCAAGATAGGTGGAATCACCTCAGCGGTGTGTGAAAGAGGGGGAGCGAGGCGAGGGAACAAGAGAGGGGAGGAGGGGGGCGGGGGTGTATGGACCTCGCTGCTTACGGGACCCGTACAGGCACCCCGATTGTGCTCCGCTCTCATCATTTTTTTTCTTCTAGAGGTGAGGACAAAAGAAAAAAGGGGTAAATCAGTTGAAAAGGCCCGGGATCGGAGTGTCGTGACGGGGCCCCCCGACTTCACCGCCTCTGGTCGGGGTTGTCTGGACTGGAAAGGCTGAGGAAGAAGCGGCGGAGCAACCGAATCGAGACTGGGGTTTCCTGCCACAGCAGCGGGATTGTCACAAAACAGCCTTTCACTCTTGGTGGGGCCTGGTACAGCTCCGCTTTCAGGTATGCATTTACAGCGTTAGCTAGCTTCTCCCTGACTGACTCGCTTCTTTTCTCCCCCAGCAACTGTTTACTGTGTTTATTCAAACGTCAATGTGTGTGTACGTGTGCGTGTTTTGTAACGCAGGACTCGGGCTAGGTCTCTTCATAGAAAACGTTATTTATGCTAGCTAACCCATTTAGTTATTGAGGGAGTCACATCTGCACCTAATCACCTCTCTTCTTAAGCTAAACGCTGCTTGTTCCCTTTAGCCTGCTTTTACTGTCGATTTACACGTAATATGCTTAGTATAATGAATTAAATAGAAATGAGGAGATTTAAGAAGATGCTAATGAGGGGGTTTAGCTTAGCTCGTGCAGTTTATGTGGCTAGCTCTCATTTTTAATGAGGTATTTCATCAAATGCTAACCTTCCATGGCTTAGCACTACAAAGCTAATTGTAATGCGTATTGCCATTAGATAATGTAGCTGTTAGAACTGCGGCACTAAAACCAACAAGGTATTGATGACAATATGACAAATCAGTGAAAAATCCTGGGTCATTGTTTTCATTAGCGTCTCTGCATTTGATTGACTCTCTGACAGACTGAGGCTGATTGTTTTTATACGTGTTATTGCTGCTGTTTGTGGATAATAAATGCTGCTGCCTGGACGTGCAGAGTTGGATGCAGTGATTAATTAGTAATCTAGAAAAGGGCAGATTAATCCTCTGGCATCAGTTTCATTTACTAAGCTCTTAAGTCATTAAGGACAGAAATGTCCACGTCCAAAACACAGCTAGAAAAACTCCAGATTTATGTTTTTTTTTACATGAATCTCCTATTGAAGCTTAAAACTAACAAATAAGCTTTTCACCCTCTAAATTTAGTTTGATTACATGGTATCACTGTTCTTATTTCTGAAAACCACCAAAAACAAGTTATTTTTTTATTAAAAAGTTGGATGGCAATGGTGTGTTTTTACAGTTTTACATAAACCAAAATATTGATTTTGATGCATTCTTGGTTTTTATAGCATCAGATTAAAATTTTTAATTCTACTAAGTCTTTAAAGACAAAAATGTAACTTCAATAAGCTGCTGTAGAAATATTACAGATTGAAATCTAAGTACTTTAAACTTTTTGGGGGTTAAATCTTTGGTTCAAAACTACTAAATAATTAACAGGTTTTATATCGTTTTGATTTCTTGATTCCAAATGTATTTAGTTATTTAGATTCAACACAATAAATTTGTGAAGTCCAATCAAATCCTTATTTTTAATTCTCAAAGCCAATTTCGAAATATAATATTACCTTCATTCTGTGACGTCAGGGTTTCAATTATGTGAAACTAGTCAAATGAATCAGTTTTATAGGTCATTGAAATCAGCCATTTCCTCATTAAAGGTGAAACGCTCGTCATTTTACCTGTTTTTCTGCTTGTTTTGTTGAGCTTTGTAGGCTATGTGCACTCTATTAAATAAATATAAACATTCCCTCCTTTCTCTTGTTGCGCTCCAAAGTGGCCAGTCTGGAAAAAACAAAAACCGTTAGTGAGTTTATGTACCTGGCCGGAGTCCAGTCACAACCAAAACTCTGTAGCTTGGCTGTGTGCTCATTACTTCTCTGTGGAACAGACTCTGGATGAAACCATGCAGAGATACAAGAAGGTAAAACATCCACATCCTCACAGGGAGAATCTGAAATGGACAAATATTCAGGAATGAATCCAGCAGCCACAGGACATTTGTTATATGGGAAATTAATATTTTTTGTTGTGTATTTCATGGAAAAATATTAGCATCATTAAATCAAACTGGCATTTAGAGAGTAAAATTCCTCAATATGACTAAATATTAGTTAGTTTTGAATAAATTAGGAAGTTTAAGTGATTTATGGTCAAATTAAAAACTGGCTCAGATGAACAAAAAAAGTCTATAATGATGCTTGCGGATGAAACAGTTGTGCTTCCAGCACCTGTGTGCACTTGTTTGACTCTAAAATCGAACACTTTCCTCCAGGACTGTGTGATGTTGTGGTCTGTGTGAGACTCTGTGTTACTGATTAGCTGTGATTGGTTTGTTTTGTAGCCATGCCGCCCTGTTTTGCCCCCGTGTTTTGCTTTAAACAGTTTAGCACCCTCGCTGTGTGATAACCAGTTAGAATGTGGTCTTTGTGAGGGAAGCTAGTCACAGTTGTGTTAAAGCTGTTAACCAGTTTACTGTCTAATTTAAACAGATAATAGGGGCTTGAGCTACTATCAGCCTCATAAATTAGCTGTAGCTTAAGTTTTTTTTTTACTCTTCTCAAATCCCATAAAAACAAACTAAAAACAATAAATTTAACTAATTTTTTTCATGGTTTATTGTAGGATATGAACATCTCTCTTCACTCTACATGGTTGTTTATACTTGAGGAAGTCTTGTTTGTTTTATTTAGCTGTTTTTAACACCTGAAGCATGTTGGTAAAATGTTAGCCAGCGAAAAAACTACATTCCCCGAACGTGAGGTGATTCATGTATCATTGCACTGGATGCAGCTTTTTAAATGCTAAAAGAGATAAGCTAATAACAAAGTGTTGAGGTAAATATTTAATGCTGTTGTTTGAACTGTGTGATTAAATTGTGATTTGTCACAAAATGATGTACACCTCTAGAAACTGTAGATCATTTTAGTCCAACTTTTGATTGTAGTCACAATGACTTTTATTCATAGTAGTTTTTCAGCAATAAAGAAGCAACGTAAACCTGAAATGTCACTATAAATGAAAAATAATCGGAATAATGGACTGTTTTCACTTGACTGATTGAACAGTTTCTCTATTTAAATGCAACAACAGAACATTTTCTGCAAGATTGGCTCAGTAAATATAACCGTAACTAACACTTTTGATTTGTCTTTTTGTGTTTCCAGAGAAAACATTTGGTCAGCAGCTCATGGAGAAAAAAAAAGAACTTTCGAGGCACGAGAGAAACTGAAAACGGAGCTGGAATTGATGAAACCTGAAGTGGAATAAATGGATTACCCTTATTTTGGAAACTTTTTATTATTTTTTTTTTTACTATGAAGATCTTTGAAAGGAAATGGTGGTTGACTGAAGACAACAAATACGAAACAGCTAAATGCTGAAGGAAGGACCTGAACTTTGTCTAATAAGAAAAAAACATACAAAATTGGGACCAAATATTTCTACAGACCAAAAATCATTTGTGCATCAATTTTTCTTTGAATCCAAGAGCCGTCAGGATTATCCATGGAGTGTTTCCTTCTCGGAGCATTCAGTAAGGATCTGCTTTGGAACTTCTGGATTTTGTTACAGGGGTTTTTGTCTCACACACGTGTGAGTCGGGTCCAAAGGAACTGAAGGATGCCGTTAGCACTCCGTGGAGTACTTTGAGATTTTATTTTCCTTTGTTGGATATATGTATACTCTTTTTTTGCAACTGGATCACCCATCAGTTTATTCCTGAAACAGCTCTGCTTGTTTGAGCTTTTATAACAGTGGAGTGTATCCATATGATGACAGTCAAAGTTCAGAGTGTCTCACGGGGATGAAGCTGTTTTCCACAACATCACCGCCTTCTCAGTGCCAAGCTACTTTGTGGAAATGACGGCTTGTTTTTAATCCCACGTTTTTCCAGAGTATAAATTTGCTCCCATACATATTTATTGAAAACAAAAATAAGTTTGTTTTTTGAAAGAGAAGAAGAAACAAGCAGCAAACACATTGAAAATGTCATATTTTTAAGATTTTGGGTCTTGTCTAGTAATAGATCATCAGCCTTGGCCACAAATGAAGTTATTTTAACATCTGTAATATATACGTTTATCTTACTTAAGCTCTTTATTGGATTTCAAAAGCATTTCCTTGTTTTACTGCCAGACTGTAGAGGCTCTTCATGGTTACTGCCATAAGCCTTCCAGTTTTCCATCAGAACCATTCCCAGTTACAATCGCTGACACGTTTTTCTTTTTGTTGAATCCA
Source organism: Pachypanchax playfairii (assembly GCA_006937955.1). Classification (NCBI taxonomy): domain Eukaryota; kingdom Metazoa; phylum Chordata; class Actinopteri; order Cyprinodontiformes; family Aplocheilidae; genus Pachypanchax; species Pachypanchax playfairii. The sequence goes on along the minus strand of SSNP01000022.1, from coordinate 2,019,158 downwards.
AACTTGAAAAGAGAAACGAAGCAAACAAAAGAAAAACAATGCAGAATTTCTCTAACAGTCCAGCTCCAACCCCCATCCCTCCTGGTTTCAGTGGGAGGAGTGTGGGTGGACCTCTGTATCCCCCTCAGCCAGCAGAGCCCCAGATCTCCCCGAGGATGACGGATGATTACGTAGGGATGCAACAGCAGAGTCTGCACAGAGGCCATCACCACCCAGGTCAAGCCAGCCACATGCTGGCGTACAGCTCGAGAAACAGAGCAGCTTTAGAGCCGCCGCCAACACAGGGCAACATTCACGGTGGCAACAGTAACAACCCCTACAGGAAGGATCCTCTGGATTATTATTTTCCCATGGGTGGAAAGGACAGACACAGAAGGGGGGGGATGGGTTATGGGGGAGGCTTCAGTTACCCCAATATTGATGGACACATACCTCACCAGTACCGGCATCCTGGATCTGGTGCTGTCTCGTCAACTAGTCTGATGTCTCCATATCCAGTGGACTATGGCGCTGGTGCTGTTTCTGCAGGAAGTACTGGAGCCTTCTCTCCTTCTCAACAATACAGTATAAATCAGAACACTGCAATGCAAACGGTGCCAGGTTCTCAGATGCAACAGCGCCAGCATGGCCAGACCTTTCCAGCTTTTCACCACGGACAGCAGCACAGAAGCTACCCACACTCCGGGCATAGGATGACCCCGCAGTACCCGCATTACTCTCCACAGGGTGCAACAGCCACGGGGTCATCAGGAATGTATAGCCCCCCTCCACAGAGATATCTGGATGGAGCTGCAAACACAGGGTTTGATCCCAAAGTCAACAGCACTCCCAGTGTCAACACTAGCTCAAATTCAATCTCTACTTCAGTTGCTGCTAATAATGTGGGGCCAGTGGAGAATGTCCAACAGAGTTATCATGCTTCAAATTATCCCGGATATCCCCCACAGTCTCATCCACTTCACAAGCAAGCAACACTACAGCATCGTAACTCACAGCACAGCTTAGGAGGAGCTTATGACAGTTCTCTCAAGATGCCCCACCAAGGTCCAGCCTCGGGTTCTGTTTATGTTAAACATCATCCAGCCTCTAATGCCAGTATAGCTCAGCCAGCGTCTCAAGAAATGGCTAAATCTCCAATGCATTCTAATGCACAGCAAACTCAAATTAATCAAAACTTTAGCCCCATATCCAACCCTTCCCCAGCTGCTTCTGCAGTACACTCCCCTACATGTAGCTCCTCCCCTTCCCCTTTGATGAGTGTAACAGAGGCACACGGAAACCCCTCAGGTCATGGTCCTTCACAAACTCCTGCATTAAACGCCCGTAGCAGCCATGGCAGGTTACTCCAGACAGCACCTCAGTTAAGTCCCACACCCAACTCAAACAGCAGCATCAGTAGTTGTGGTAGCAGTGGCAGTCAAAAGGCTCATAGCCTGAGTGCAGTTGGAGGGAGCAGCCTTCCCCCAATAGGCCGCAGCAAAATCGCTCATGGCACTGGAATGAAATCCCAGGAGGAAGGTTCCTTTGTTTATTCAACATCCTCATTTGACAAAATGCAGGATGCCGGCCTGAATAGTCTTAATGCGTTGAGCTCACAAGTAGCCAATTTGCCAAATACCGTTCAGCACATGCTCCTGACTGACACAATGTTCTCTCACAAGAGGAAAGATGGCGGGCAAACGCAACAGGCAACACACGATGTGCCCCCGTCGCAACCGAGGAGTCGAAATGCAAGTGCTGCCTCAAGTGGTGGAACAGTCAAAGATGGGAGCGGTGTTAGGACTGGTGATGGTTTGAGCTCGGATGCTGGTCCTGATGAAGATTCCTCTGTGATGCCTGTTGGAGGCTCATCAGGGACCAAAGAGGACCAAGAAGAGCAGCTTTCTGAAGGGAAACATGGAAGAGAGAGGCAGATGAGTGGTTCAAGCAGTGGGTCTGAAGCAACAGGCTATAATCAAACCCAAACACAGACTGGACGAACATCAAACGTTAAAACAGTTGCCTCTGAGTCACAATCAGTGGAAGCTGTTGTCACAGAAACAAAAACAAAAGAAGCTCACATTCCTTCATCTTCTTCATCTCCATCAACACCCCCAGTTTCCTCATCACCATCGTCCACTTCCTCCAGTATTCCTCCTGCCATGACACAGAATTGTGTCCCAGAAACGGCTTTGATGCACAATGACTACAGAGGTGTGGAGATCAAAAATGAAAGTGAAGCTGCAGTTGAGAAAACACAGAAGGTCAGCAGACAAATTGAACAGGGTGGAAAAAATGGCCAGGACAAAGAAAATATGTTACACTTGGAATCCAAATTGCAGAATAATAAGAGAGAAGAAAAAGAAGCGTCCAAGGAACAGCCGAATGCCGGCGGTGTCGGTGTGATTGTTTCAGCTCGGTCTGAGGAAAGTCACGCTGAGAAAATCAAGCATCTACAAGAAAACTGTGTAGAAGAAAAACAGTTACACTCTTACTTAAAGGAGTCGAGCAGTCATAACGGGGAAGAAAGTGTAGATCTGAGTCTGTATTCTTCCCACTATCAGAAATCAAACTGCGGGAGGTCTCAGAATCCTCCCCAGTCTGCTTCGCATAAATATGGCTATCCAGAATCAACATATGGGTCAGATTTGTCCATGAAGAACAGAATGAGGGCTGGCTCTGCGAGTGTAATGGAAACAAACCCCAGATACTTATCGTACCAGCACTCCCAGACTGGTTACGGCCCCATGCATCCAAAAGATGCAGTTCCTGGTGCAGAGGCCCTGACAAAGAGAGGTCAAGGGGCGGGATCTAAAGCTCAAGAAGAGAATTCACAACTGCAGCAATTCCCAAGTCTTTTGCAAGAAGTTCTTCAAGGTCACCCTTTGGACAGACGCTATGGTAGACCAAAACAGGGATTTTCTGCACATCATCAGGTTCAACAGCAGTTTGCAGCCAGACACACTCTTGGCATGACTGAGAGTGCGAGGATGCATAGTGGGGTCTCTGAAAGTTCAGCTTATTCTGCTCAAATGAGCGGTTCTGGGAAGCCTCCAATTCACAAACCTGAAAATGAGCCTGATTTTACTGCAGACACTCAGTCCTCAGTGAAGTTAGAGGCTACCAGTGCTAAAACTATCCAAAATCTTGAAAAGACTGAAGCAGGTGTGTTCCAGAGCCATTTACCACAAGCTACAGAGTCTCATCAGCCTCCAGCGAAACACATCAACCTATCCGATTACACTCTGCCTCCTAGAAAAGTAATATCTAATGTGACAACTCCTCCTTCTGCTGTGCAGGAGCTCCTTCTACAAGAGCCAGAGCCCTTAACGGGCACCTCTGGTCAAACCAAGTCTCAGAAATCATCAGGCTCCATGTTAGCCCTGTCAGAGCGGCGCTCTGTCATCTGCGACGTGTCGCCAAACAGAAGCAGCACACCTGAGCGGGACAGAGTGAGGGACCCTGAGAAAAGTCAAAGTGCAGCTTCTGTGATTCAACAGCCTTTCTCCACTCCAGCAGCACCCAGTGATCTTAGTAAAAAAGATACAGGAGAGAAACACACAGTAAAAATAGAAATGGAATCAAAAGAAACTGGGATGGATGCTGCAAATTTACAGACTGAGCCACGTGGCAGCAGCGGGGGGAATAAAGCAGACATGGAGTATCTCACCGAGCCCTCTCATTCGTCGATGAGTGCTGACCCCTACAGGCGAGGCAGTGTTGATGTCATACCCTCTCATCCTATGAGTGCAAACACTTTGTCTTCACCATCAAGGCATCATTCATACCTTCATGGTGTTGATCTGTCAGCCGGCAGCACCAGTTCGTTTCCTGGGTATCGATACGCAGAAACCAGAGAGGGTAACATGATGTCCCGCGGCAGTCCACACTTTCCCTCCCACCATCCCTACCATCATTTGCCTCCTCGGCCTCAAACCACGAATAAACTTCAAATGTATCCACACCCACGTGGCCCCCCTCACCCTGCCCATGACATGAGTGAATGGGTGAAAGCAATGAACAGATCTTCGAAGGAGATGATGATGCAGCATGGCTCTTCTCCCGGACGGCATGTGGTTAGCCAGCCAGAGCAGAGACAGCGTGTGATCTCCCAAACCGATGTGCCAAGTGAGCAACATACAAGCAAAACGTCACTGCTTCATCATCAGAGTGCTTACTATGATGTGAAAATGTGGGATTCGACACACCCAGGAAGAGAGGGGGCTCGAATGTTAGAGGGGGACACCTACTACAGAACACAAGCGCCTCCTCCGCTTCCTTCCCCTGCAACTGTACTCTCACACGTTGCTTCTCAGCTGGCTCATGGTCAAAGCACAGTTGAAGCTGAAGTCTCCAAAGTAGCCACAGAGGAGGCGAAACATCCCTGTCCTCCTCCCCCTTCATCCAGCTCCACCAAACCCCCCGCTGACCTGAACTCCACTCAACCACAAGCGCAACGACAAACAAAATCTGGTGCTTCTGGAGACACAAATCCTCTGATGTTAAGAAGGAAGGTTCGCTCCTTTATTTCTCCTATTCCTGCCAAAAGATTGCACCAGGATCTATCTCAGCAGAGAGCTGCCACAAATTCTCATCACTCCCCCGGGGCTCAGTCGGAGTCCAGTCATCACAATGAAGATGACTCTTCTAGTTCAGATGTGCCATGTCCAAGACTTTCATCTCCTATGCAGGGGGAGAATACCTTTATCCAACCTCTGTCTCCACCAGGCAGTAACCAAAAAGTTCTGTCTGCCAGAAAAGGACGAGGTTTGAAATTAGAGGCAATAGTGCAGAAAATCACCCCCAATATTAAAAAGCCAGCAGGCTACGCTGATGACGATTCTAATCATTTCTCTGGCTTCTCACACTCAGAAATACCAAGATTCAGTGATTCACAGGAACAAGACTTGGCACATTTCCCCAGAGTCGCAGGAGGGGAGGACAGTTACATGGATGACAGTCACTCTTTAAATGACTTGATTCCCTTCAGAGGAGTTGATGAAAGTGGACCTTCCTACCCGTGTGATCCCAATCAGACATCTCAAATCATCAAGCAACAAGATTTTGACTTTGGATTAGGAACTGCTGTGTCATCAGCTTCTGGTGATAAGGAAGAGTTTGCTTTGCTCGGACCGTTACCACCTCCTCCGCCACTGCCCCGCCCAGTCCAGGGTTCACCTCCTCCGTCTTCTTCAGCTCTGTCCGACATTCAGCATTTCACAAACACTTACCAGCAGCTCGAGACTCGAAAGGGAGAGCAGTCTGCTGCTAACCTGCTTCGACAGAAACTGCAAGAGACTGGCATGGGATTTGATGATTATCCTGGCAGTGACTACTATGGGACCACCCCGCCACACCAAGGACACATGCTGAACAGACATCAGATGTCCTCTGGAAGGTCCAGCATGTCACCACATGATTCAAAGCCATTGGAGAGTGTTGTGCCTAAAGGCTATTTCCCATCTGGCAAGAAAAAGGGTAGACCCGTGGGGAGTGTGAATAAGCAGAAGCGGGCTCAGAACCAAGTCCAACCACAGGCCCAGGCTCCATGTGCTCCTCCAGCCCCGCCTACTCCAACTCCAGCAGCTGCCTCAACCCCACCAGCAGCACAGACTAACAGCAGCACATCCACTCCCACAGCACCTACTCCAGTGGAAAACACTCCTCCACTAGCCCCTCCCATTTTAACACAGGTGGTAAAAGTTGATGTTGAGAGCGAGGACACACAACCAGAGATGGAAGTTAAGCCAGCGCGACGCAGACGCAGAGGCATAAAGGATGAAGACGGGCCACTAGAAGCGAGTGGACAACAGAGGAGGCGAAGGAGGAGAGGGGCCATACCTGCAGTCCCATCCATGGCCAAATGTGACTCAGATACACCTTTAGGGGTTGGGGGGACTTTCAGGACAAACAGGATGTTCGTGGATCCAAACAGAAAAGGCCCGTTTATTCCTCACATACACGTGGAGAAAAAAATCCCAGAGATCGGTGCAGTGTGCACGATTGTAAACGCTGAGGACGACAAGATGAAAGGTAGTGCAGTCGGAGGAAAAGCAGCTGGGAGTGGAACTGATTCTCTCCTCACGTCAGCTCTTTCCTCCCAGTCATCAAGGAGAGACAGAGAATCAGAGAAAAGGGAGACGGATGAAGTGGAACCTGCACTTCAGTCAGGCAAAGTGCTTCCTTCATCTGGGTATGTTGTTTCCGGCCCTGTGATTATCGAGACCAATCACTCTGGGCGCCTGCTCTGCTGTCTGTGTCAGAAATGGGCGAATTACAAACACCTCGGAGATCTCTATGGGCCTTACTATCCAGCTGAATATGCTGCAAAGCTCCCCAAGAACCAGCCCCAGATCAGACAGTGTCAGACCACCACAGGCACAAACAAAACCGGGCCAAGTTCAGACATGAGCTCTATCATACAAGACACACAAACACAGCAGTTTTCCAACACCACAGCAGAAAGTGACTGTGCTGCCAGCATCAGTTCAAACCCAGCATCTCTTACCACTACAGTCAGATCTGCCTTCTCAGCTGGGAGGAAGGAGATGCTCAGTAACACCGCCTCACCATCTTCCTCCTCCAACGCCGACAAAACCCCTCTGAGCTGGGACAGAGATCACGACATCCTATCCATCCCGGAGCTTAAGAAAGAGCCAAACCTTCAGAGTGACCGACCGCAGGCCCAGAAACCTCCAGCTGATGACACTCAACAGAGACCTCAGCACAGGAAGCTGACGTCACACCCTCGCTTTAAAAGGAGACACAAGTCCAGCGAGGATTCCCCCAGGATGGTGCCATCTAACAGCAAGGCGTCTCTCCCCTTCCAGCCCCCTCCTCCTGCCTTGGACTCACTGGGACCCCTGGCACAACTTGCACAGCTGCCTCAGATGCCCATGGATCCAGAAGAGCTGTGGGTGCATGAAGGATGTATAGCGTGGACTAGTGGAGTGTACCTGGTCAATGGGAGACTGTACGGCCTGCAAGAGGCACTAGATGGCGCCAGAGAAACAGTGAGTATCAGCTGTGTTTGATCTGAATGAAACTTTTTACTGTTGATGATTTTTAAAAAATTTTTTTAATTTGTTGAACTCAAAACCTTTTTGTTATTTTCTGGTCAGAGTTGCTCGTTCTGTGAGATGGTTGGATCAACGCTGGGCTGTTACAGTAAAGGCTGCACACTTCGCTACCACTACCTATGTGCTATTGAAGCAGGTGAGAAGTGGGGTGGGGTCCTTAAACTCCAAATCTTTTTCCCCACTAAAACGTTGCATTTTCTGTTATTTATTAAATTCTTTCATCCATTCACCAGATTGTTCTCTGAATGAAGATAACTTCTCTCTGAGGTGTCCGAAGCACAAGGTAAAGAAGGACAGGTTCGTCTTTTCTCTGCTTAAATCACTTCATCCTGAGATTATCACACCATCAGTTTGCTGACTGAAACACCCCCCCACCCCGGTCCCATTTTCCTGTCTTTATTCAGTTTACCCAGAGCATCTGGTCTGCCAAGTCAGTGTACGTGGAGCAATCAGAGAGAGGCTGAGAGGAACGAGGAAGAAGAAGAAGAAACACAGGAGTTTGGGAGCTGTAAGTAAACATGCGTCGGCTGTTTGGTTTTATTTATTAGGGTCGGGGGTCAGTGCTTCATTTGAGTGTAATATTCGGTGTTTTTACACATTAAAGTGACTCAACTGTTTGATAAGAAGAGTTTTTAATGAGTTTTGAAATAATCAGCGTCGCACCTCCGCTTGTCTGTGTGCAGAGTGTTGTTTTTACAGCGTGTCCCACCCCGTCATACCCAGTTCTCTGTTACTCTCCAGAAGAAGGTGCACAGCACTGTGTGCACTGTGCACCGCACCTCCAGACTGAAAAAACTGGTTCTAGAACTGAATGTTTCTGTTCTTCTGTTTTAATATGAGGAAGTGTGGCATAATAATAAAATACAGCCTGTAATTGTGCAATAATGAGAATCTGTACAATCGTTTTGATGTTTAATGACTCTCCCCGATGACGTGAGTGTTTGGATGATTGCGTAATAGATGTGCGTGTCAACATGCAGACTTGTTTTTTTCTGCGTGACAACATGCATGTAAGCAGTTGAAAGATGTAGCGTGTTCTTTGTAACTACCGTTTGAATTCGATTACAACACAGTAGAGTTCAAATATAAACAAACAGAAGGATAGAAATATTTTGGATCTTTCGAGTTAAATTCAGCCAAAATGTTAGAATGTAAAGGTGGTATACCCGATTTCAAATTGCCTAGCTTAGAATGTCAACAAATGTAAACAAAGCCACAGAACTCTCACCGGTTCCTTATTTCTGGCACAACACCAACAGACTCCATGTGAATTTTCCAGAATATTCCATCAACTTTTCAGTTCTTATCTTTTAAAACTTTATTTTATTGGCAAGATGAGAAATGTAACTTTTGGTGATAAAATATAACGATAAGTTTTCAGTGGACCGGTGACGATAAGACGGGTTCTATTATTTAAACTGCTGAATCGAGAAATTGCAACGTTTGTTGCTTCATATTTGATTATTACATGAGAGAAATCTGATGCTGTTGCTGCTTCACTGCTAGCTGTTGGATTCACAACAGAAACAGACGCTTCGTTAAAGCTGATCAGAGACGCAGGTTTCCATTGATTCTTCTAACACCATCAGCTGTTAGCAGCTGTAACATTTTCATACAGACAGGACGTCTGTTTAGAGGAAGGAGACCGACCCTGTGATCTGTGTAGAACTGTGATGCTGTACAGAAACTCACCGTACAACACAAGGAGGTTTACATGTTTACCAGCATCAAGGGCCCTGATCCAGCACTCAGATGTCTTTGTTGGAAAATCAGTCTAATGAAATGCTGACAGATTGTTTTCCGTCTCACTTTATTATACAACTAGAAAACACAGAGAGCAAAGACATCCGCTCACGTCTCCCATGATAAACCTAATAGTCCTACGTTGATTTTATCAACAATATTAAATCCTGTGACCATAAAAACAGTCTGTTGATATAATATTAGTTTCATTTGCACAAACTGTATAAAAACCAATAATTTACCTCCATCAGAGGTGATGTTTCACCTGTTAGTAAGATAAATCTAGAAGTTCTGGATAGATTCTGATGACATTTTCAGCAAAGGTCAGAAATGATCCATAGAAGAAGTGAGTAGATTTTGGGGGGATCTGGATCACCATTTGGATCCAGGTATGTTTTTAAAGCTGATTCTTCATTGTGAGATCAGTCTGTTTTTAGCACATCTGCATGTAACTCCACAATAAATGGTAAAAAAAAATAATACAGGGTGAGTTCCCAACAGGTTCCACATGAAACCAAGGACTGATCTGGATCAAGGACTGATCGGGATTGTCACAAAACTCCAGATATTTTGATCCAGAAAAGACAAAAATAGGGTAGCCTTCAGATTTTTTTATCACTACAAGAACAAATGATGTCATAAACCTGAAACAAACACCAACAGATAGTCGAGACTCTGGAATCAGACGCGTGTTAATGGATCTGATGTTCCTTTAAAAGTTCTGGAACTTCAACCAGAAGAATAACTACTGAACTAATAATGAGTTTAATGTCGATTATCTTAAAGAGGCCATTTCATACAAATTTCAGGACTTTGTGGTTATTTCTTAAGTATTAACCAGTAATATGAAACATTTTATATCTAAAAAAAAAAAAAGTCAGGAAACACTGATTAACAGACCTTTCAACCTGTCTGCGTTAAAATTTGGGTGGTTCCGGCTCCTTCCGTCAGGCCTCGAGCAGCAGCTCGTTCATATTCATTATTCGAATTTGCTGGACTCTGATTGACTAACATACTAGCCTATCACAGCAAGGTATACTGTTTCCTGCCCCGCTGCGCATGGCAACGTCAGACATCGTGTCTTCCTGTTTGCTACATCTTATGCTAACAGCTTTTAGCCAGCAGCATGCTAGGTGTGGTTTCAACTGCAGGAGCTGATGAATACTAACGAACAAAGGAGTTGTGATGAAACAGATACAGGCTGTTCAGACTCGGGAGAACTCGGGTTTTATCACCACCTGCGTAGTTTGAGAGATAAAAACTGAAAGAGAAGTTGTTGACCTGTTTTCACCCACTATGAAGGTAAGAACACCTGTGGAGCTAAAATATTCAACAAAAACCTCAGAAAAAACGGTTTTCAATAGAAGGACCTCTTTAAATAAAACGATTATTTCATCTTTTGGACTCTTTATGTTTATCACAGTCCTGCTCTCCTCACCTTGAGCTCCCATCACTTCCTGTACTCACCACCTCCTCAGATTCAAACTCCATGGAAACCAACACACCTTTCATCCAAGTCTGTTTAGGTAGAATTAAGGAACTGATGGAGAGCTTTGGGTTTCTAATGACAACACAAGGTTTTCACTTTAACATGTATTTAACAGTATTCCTGTTGAACCTTGACCTTCTGTCGTTATGTGATCAGTGCAGTTTGGAAGCAGATTTACAAAGATTGTTTTTTTTTTATCTCCATCAACATGTTTAGTCACTAACTTTCTACATTTCCTTTTCTAGGTCAACTTGGACTCTAGGAAATCAGAAAAATGTGAAAAGACTGAGCTGAGGAGAAAAACCTAAAGGGAATGTACAATTTCTGAAACAGAATCAACATTGTTGACGTTTGAGACAATGTAGATTTTTTTTTACATGAACTTTCACTTTGTGTAAAAGCAGAACTGAACAAAGAGAAACGTAGCTGCAAGAGAAAGATTAACAAACTGCAACGATCAAAGTGGGACGACGGACAGGAATCTGGTTATGGACGAAGAAACAACTTAATCTCTGGGCTGAAAGTCTTTAACTCTTGGTTTTCATCATCACTTATCATTTTTTATTTTTCTTTGAGGAGGTGAATTAGTTCAGAAACAGAACAGAGAACGTTGGTTTTCATCTTACCGATACTATTTTATCATTTAGTATTATTTTAGCCCTCATTATTATTATTATTATTATGTTGTATCCTCATCATTTACTCATGAGAATGAAATGATGTATTACACTTTACATTAAGTCAACGCGTGAGTTGATTAAACATTGTTTTGTTGTATTCCTGGCGCCGAGGAGCCAGAGCGATGATGATGTTTGGAATGTCAGGGTCGAGTTTGCCACAAAGACATTATTGCCTTGGAGAACGGACATCTGTTGCCTTTAAAAAAAAATAACAAAAGAAAAGAAAAACATGTTGTGTGTGAGAGGAATGACCGTGTGTGTGTTTGAGAGAGAAAATGTTGATATCTGGATCTTTGATTCCATTTTGGTCCTTTTTTGAAAAGTGTTCTTATTTTTCATCACTGGGGGTTTTTACGGTACAGATAGTATTCATGAAAAATCAGATGGACAGTCTTATTTTTCAAATTCTTCATAATGTGCAAAGAGAAAGACAGAGACTTGTAAGAGGAGATAACACTATGGACTAAATGTGTTTGCCGTTACGCTGTCAGAGGACAGATGAAGCACCGAGGAGCCGAACTGTGTGATGTCACGAACATGTCTCGGTCCTTTAGACGACCACGGATCAGTTCTGACGCCGAACTTTGAACAAGATGTCACATCAGTCGGATCGAGCTCAACCAAGTACTTTTGATGGGCAGCAAATTAATCGGGAGATGCAAAATCCATAAAGATGAAAAACATTACCATCAAATTTTAAAGTGAGTCATACATGGTGTCGTCTTTATCATTTTTTATTGTTATTCTTGTAAAAAAAAAAGGTTGAGCTAAAAGATGAGTTACACTATCAGAACCATGCTGTATTAGAAACCTGTCAATATGTATATGAATTATGAATACACCTAAACATGCTTCAACCGTTTCACTTTTTACTGACTACGTTTTTTATTTGCTCAAACGTTTGTTTGTTTGTTTTTTCTTGTTTTGATGTGTTTGTATTTTCAGGCATCTCTGTGGCACACGTGCATAAAAGTTACTTTTATATTACAATTTCAAAGTTGGGAAATTGTGTAAAATGTAAATAAAAAACAAATACAATGAGTTGTAAACCTTATAAACAATTTATTCCCAAAAGAATGTAAACAACAGATCAGCTGTTTAAACTGATATTTTACTGTTAGGGTTTTAAAATGTGGATCTAAAAAAGTTGTAACACAGGAAGCAAAAGTCTTGAACGGTAATTGGTAAAAACAACTAGACGAACATTTGATAACTAATCAGGTTATTAGCCCACCAATAGATCACTAACATGATTGAATGTAAACATGGGCCCATGTTCAACAGTCTGTGACCAAATTTCTAAAAATTGGAACAATTTATTATAAAATAATAAAGATTGAAAGAATCTGTGTGTGAGGTCAAAGGTCAAATAGGATGGTGGGGATTTGAGGGTCCTGAGGCGGCACTAAAACCAGACCTGATCCTCTACTGGACTCGATAGTCCAGATATCCCTGTTAAAGCCTGAGTAACAATGACCCGTATGAACGCTACGAGGAATTGTACGAGTTCTACAGAATCCTGACTGCAGCCCTGTAAGAGTCTAGTGTTAGTGGTCTATACTCAGACGTTTGTTACCAGGTCGATGGTCCACATAAACCCTCTGCGTAGGAACGCTGGTCGAACACCTTCCAAACAACCTAATCACAGTGATCGAATGTTTACAACTACATGAAATATAACACGATGAAAAACAATTTGTTTCCAGAAAATGATACTTGATGCAACAACTCAGCAAAGTCCCGTCCAACTGGCAGTCCAGATCATTGAACTGAATCCGGTTCTGACTGTAGACGTGCCGTCTCTCCATTCCTGCACCCACCAGTGTGACCGTCTTCTCTCAGGTCCTCAGAAACAGCATCTACAGCTGGCAGATCTTCATCCTGCAGATGCAGCTGGAGTCTCAGTTTTAACTTGAAAATTAGAAACTTTTCCACAACTTTCTGAGCAGATGTGATGATCAATAGAATTTTGGAGATACTGGTTGGCAGCAACATATCCCTGATAACATGTCAACATCTGGAGGATCTTCACCACAATGACTTGAAATTGCCATGAGTTGTGGATGGGGGGGGTGTTTGTACACGTTACAGTGATAATATTAGTAAGAATGTCAACTGAAGGTCGTCTCTGAACCAAAGATCATTTAAAATGTTCTGAGGTGAAGTGAAAACCTGTTCTTCAGATCTCATGGAAGGGGTTACACATCTGGAAAGGAACTATCAATACATTGAGGTTTTAGATCAACATCTGGTCCCATCTAGAAAACATCTGTTACAGTGAAGGTCCTGCATCTTTCAGCAAGTCAAAGTTAAACCACATGCTGCATCATCAGAACAGCAGGACTTCACTAGAGACGAGTCCACATGCTGAACTGTTCCCACAGAGGGTCAAATGATCCAAAATGTTTGGATATGTTGAGTTCAATGATTTGGAGACATGTCCCGATACATATGATGTAGATCTATTTGTTGTTGTTTTTTTTTTACATTCCATCTGACACATACGTTTAATCTGGGTTTGTGTTTGTAGCGCGAATGAAACTGATCAAAATGAGTCTAGGAATGAAAATGCAAACAGATGGAACAGAGATTTATTTATAAATCAGGATTAAAGGAGAGAATGTGAGTGAGAGAGAGAGAGATGTGTTATAGTGTTGGGTGACATCATGAAGAGTCTGCAGAGGTCACCGTAACGACCGGAGTCCTTTTACTCTCACTATCTGATGAAGAGTGCAGCGAAAGAGAAGAACAGACTCAGACTCTGGTTTCATCTTCAACTCCGAGTCGTAGAGGAGGAAACAAGTGAGTTTTTCTTTCTTTGAATTTCCTTGTTGTTTAAAAAGTGCTGAGATGGAACATCTGCCTCCTGGAAGCCTTGACTATCTGTACCTGCTGTATTTCTCTGTGCTCCAGCTAATTATCAAACGTAGTTGATGATTTTATTCCGTTTTTACTTCCACGAGCTGCTTCTCTTTAGAAACTAACATCCGGCTGTTGATATTTGTAGCGACTCTCAGAAGCGCAGGCGTACCTGAAGTCAAGAAGTCCAACAACAACTGAATAAATAAATGTCAAACTTTAATTTTTCATCTCCATCTCGGTTCCTTCACCAGCCGGCGATGGCCTTCGTGCAGAGGATGCGCTCTCCGTTCCTGTCCTTCCTCCAGACCGTTGTGTCCCTGCTCTTAAACACCCTGGCCCTCATGTCTTCCTTCTGGTGCGTGGGCAAGCAGAAGGTGCCCAAGCCGCTCTGCACGGCCACCAAGCACACCAACTGCATCCCCGTTCCTGGAGTGTCCAACTCCTCCAACATCCAGTTCTTCTGGGAGACGGGGGACGACCGCTTCGTCTTCCCCAGGTTCCACACGGGCCTCTTCCTCATCTGTGAGGAGAACATCTACGCAGACGAATGGGGTGAGAGAGGACAACGTTGCTCAGTTTGTCACATAAATCCAAACGTGTCAGTAATGACTCTGAGATGGGATTATTTCATCTAGATTGATATTTATAGATCTATAATACAACATCTTTTCATCTACATGTTCGTCTCCTCTGATGGAGCTTTACATACAGAAACACATTGAATTGCTTTCTACTTTCTACATGAAGTAGGTCACATGAAGGTGGTGGATGAACCGAAACCTCATTTGCGCCTATAAAAGTGTGATTGCAAGTGTTTAAAGCTACGTGCTCGACCCAAAGAGGATTATCACCAGCAGGAGTCCCGCTCACAAGAGACTTAGTCTTCAACATCAGGATTCAATTACTGATTAAAACCAGAGTGAGAGAAAGGTTAACAGGCTGGTTTATCATCCTCTAATCTGCAGCTGAAGAACTGATTTGATCATGTGAGTTAAACTCCAGAATTTCAGCACAATCAATAAATAAAGTAAAAATATAGTTAGAAGGAATCACCTGCATATACACTCTCAGAAATAGAGGTACGAGACAAGAACATTTTTGCACCTATAGGTAAATTATTTTAAAATGTTCCCTTAAAAGTACAATACTGGTCATTAAAAGGTCAGAAATGCCCTTTAGAGTGTTCAAATTGATATAAAGTACAAATTTGTACCATTTCAACTGCACCTGCAACCCTGGTCAAGGCTGGTTGGGTGGGGGTGTACCCTGTAGTCCAGGTCCATTTTTGTACCTTATGAAGTTTTTCCACTAAAACAGTAAAATTATGCCACATTTTGAAGCCTTAAACCAACATTCTGAAACATAATATTGAAAATGATGGAAGAAACTTAAAGGTGTGATGACATCACTGTTTAAACTGGCGTAAAGCTATTTAATGTAGTAGATATGCCCGCATATGTCAACTCACAAAAGAATTTGATTAAAAAACTAACACGGCGGGGGTGTACGGGCAGGTCAGAATCCTCTTCTCAGCAACACGGTTCCTTTCATTAATGATATGTGGGTCTCCCTGGCTGACTTCGCTCTGATTGGCTACAACCATTGCCCGCAGCAAGCCTTTCTTCTCGGCTCCGTCAACAGTCCAGTAACACGGCGAGTGGACGTTTACAACCGTATATGTTCGAGCCTGAAACGTCTTCTGAGGAAGACGGAGGGGTGAACACATAAAACTCAACTAACCACATGAGCGAATAAACAGTGCTGTCAGATGTTATCAATGAAAATAGATTCACAATATGGTATGATAAACCTGTTGCTCACGGACATTGTTGCTAGAGCGGCTATCACATGCTAGCATCATGAACTCTTCAGACCACGAACAAACGTTTATCAGGCAAGGCAGCATTTTATTAAATAAATAAACTTACAGGTATTGACGATGTGGTCGCCTCCTTCATGGTTGGTAAAGAATTTTTAATTAAAATCAGTTTCTTTGACAATCCCAACTTGAATTCAAGCAGTCCTCCGTGAAGTGAGCTGAACATACTTTCTAATTGAGGTTATAACTGCGTGGCACTTCTCCATAAATGAACTTCAGCCACTCTTCTCTTGTTTTTTCATCCTTCGGGAGTGAGTGTAAACTTCCAGCATGGGTTGAGCATCCTTGGACACAACAGGTCCCCGTTTGCGTAGTCATCTCTTCTCAAGAGCAGCAGCACAAGCTAGCGCAACGCAGCTACCAGTGTATGGGCTGGGGGTNGGTGGGGTGGGGGGTTGGACTGTTTACTTCACTGTGCACTTTTATTGGACGCTATGAAATACGTAGGATGAAATGCCACGTAGGAAAAAATGGTGCTTTCCGATTCAACCGTTTTTTAAATATGAAACAAAGCGGACCGCCCACAAACGGGAACTTTGATACTCGCTTTAGACGTTCACACGGCCTCATCAGTGCACAACACATCATGATATACCCCAAAAAACTCAAAAAAGTGCATTTTGATGTCATAACCCCTTTAATAAAATTGAGATTAACCAGCCTTGACCAGAGTTGCAGGTGCAGTTGAAATGGTACAAATTTGTACTTTATATCAATTTGAACCCTCAGAGGGACATTTCTGACCTTTTAAAGACCAATATTGTACTTTTAAGGGAACATTTTAAAACAATTTACCTATAGGTACAAAAATGTCCTTGTCTCGTACCTCTATTTCTGAGAGTGTAGTCTGAACTGTTCACTCATCACTTCATGCTCAGCAGAGTTTGTTTTGTCCTGCTGAAGTCGCCTGAAGACTGAACAAATTTTTTCCAGATTTCAGCTCCTAAACAATCTTGAACTTTTCTAAAGAACCTCGAGTTCGCTTCAGGATTTTCTCTTCCTGATTGTCCTGATGTCTGTCGGAGCTGGTCTCAGGGATCGATGTTCCCCAAAANAACTAGTTGCCACTTTCAGAAATGTATTCCTGCAACTAGCTTTTGATTTATTTATCTGTTTATTTATTTATTGAATTATTTAATGAAGCTTGTGCCCAGCTCTGAGTTGTGTGACCCCGGGGCCCGCGCTCACTAGCGCTGCTCATCACACCTGGAGTACCAGAACAAGAGTCAGAATAAGCTGTTTGCTGTTGGCAAGGAAGATTAGGCAAGTTTTTCATGGGCTCTGCTGTTTAACTCACCAGTTTCTTTACAGATGTGACACCATTTAAAAGTCAAATCAACAGGTTGTTCAATAATTTAGGATTAATTGGCAAAAAATTATTATTAAAACAAAAAAATAGTCAACCAATCACATATTTTCAAAAATTCTTGGCAAGTTTAGTAGAAACATAGACGTCTAATAAACGTTTAGATCAAATATACACCAGCTGTTGCCTGGACAACTGTGGAAAATGTAAACACCTGAAAGTCTTTTTAACAACAACAGAAATGTTCACTGGGTTCCATCTGGAGCTGGACGAGTCTTTAAAACCTTGTTACCACTATAATAATTTTCAGGATTAGAGCTGCTTTCTGGTCAGAATTAATCTCTATTCTCCCAAAATCGGGTCATTCAAAGAGCTGCTTATAACAGATAATGTTATAATTGATCAGAACCTTTTCACACATTAGAAAATCGGAACCATCAAGCAGGACAGAAACCCTCAGATTAAGAAGTGAGAATGTAAAACTACGTGCAGCCGTTTTTCTCCTCACGCTGCTGCTCGTCAGCAGATGAAATGTTTTATGAATTTTCATGTTTTCTTCCTATTTTAATCTGATTTGTTACGTCTTTCAGTTATTTTGGGCCATATACAGATTATTGGAACTGCCATGTAAACATTTTGGTAATCAAGCCACAAAGAAGCTTAACCAACCACTGAAGCTGATACCTCATTCTCTCTCTCTCTCTCTCTCTCTCTCTCTCTCTCTCTCTCTCTTTCTGTCTTTCTGTATCTGTGTTGAAAATATTTTCTCTTAAAAACTCATTTACTGTTGCATTTGCAAACTCAATTTTAAGAAATGTCCAGATCCAACTACAAGGCATTTAGTTTTTTAGATGCAGCTAATTTTTTTCCTCATTTTACCAGATTTTTATTGAGTAAATCCTCTAATCCTCCATCAGGTTACATCGGGTGAAGAAGCCCTTTATGCAAACACTTACCCTTAATCTTATCTCAATAATTAGACTGTAATGTTAAATTAAATTCCTCTGAAAGAGAAAAACTGTCACATATATTCAGTTTAATACATTTTGATGACTTTCTGACTTCATTTTGTTTTTCTTTTGGTTTTTAGAGGAGAAATGTCGAGGGTTTCATACTTTGCCTCCAGAGTCTGAAACAGGTCAGTTCTTTCACTTTAGCAGGAATTCTGTTGTTTTTTTTTTTGTCATGCCTCAGTTTTTAGCATCTTCCTCCTTCTGCAGCTATGATGTGGTTGTCGCTGTCAATGGAACTGGTGTATATTGGCCTGCTGTTGATCAGCTGCACGCTGCTGTCTGTGCAGCTCTGCATCCGAGCCTGGTTTCCGTCCACGGTGCACTGGGGTCAGATGCTCAACGCTTTCGCAGCTGTCTTCACAGTCCTGGGAGGTACAGCTGATAAATGTCCAACAGTGACATAATGACTGATAAAGCTACAGATTTAATCGGTTTGTTTCTTTCACCACAGGTTTACTTGGAATGGTGGGTCACATGATGTTCATGCAGGTTTTTCAGACCACGGCTTCAATGGGACCAGAGGACTTTAAACCTCACAGCTACGGCTACTCCTGGGCTTTCTAGTGAGTTAATTTAATATATTTCACACAAAAAAACTTTCAGCTGCACTGAATAACAAGAATCCACACAGAGTGATGATTTAAGATCAACTGAGCACCGATTTGTTTTTGGTAGAATACTTATTTGTTTTAATAATTCTTCCTGGAGTTGGAAAATCAGCTTATTTCTCCTTAATTCAGTTCAGTGGGGTTGAGATATCGACAGCAGGACTGCCATTCCATCGGCTCCACTTCCTGATTCTGGAAGTTGTTTTTTTGTTGTCATGTTGGAGGACAGAGTTCAGTACCAGATTGTGGAGACATTGTTACAGAAATCATTACTCTCTGCATTGAAGTTGCTTCCAATGATGAGACGTCAACACCAGATACTGTGAATCTCTACCAACCAGCATCCAGGTCCTTCTGCCACTCAAGAACTCAGCAGCTACAACCCTTGGATCTTCTTCATCATCCTGCAGCTTCAGCTGTAGAAGGTGTAGATGGTGTAGAAGGTGTAGATGGTGTAAAAAAGTGTAGAAGGTGTAGATGGTGTAGAAGGTGGAGAAGGTGTAGATGGTGTAGAAGGTGTAGATGGTGTAGGAGGTGTAGATGGTGTAAAGGGTGTAGAAGGTGTAGATGGTGTAGAAGGTGTAAAAGGTGTAGAATGTGTAGAAGGTGTAGATGGTGTAGAAGGTGTAGATGGTGTAAAGGGTGTAGAAGGTGTAGATGGTGTAGAAGGTGTAAAAGGTGTAAAAGGTGTAGAATGTGTAGATGGTGTAGATGGTGTAGAAGGTGTAGATGGTGTAAAGGGTGTAGAAGGTGTAGATGGTGTAGATGGTGTAGAAGGTGTAGATGGTGTAGAAGGGGTAGAAGGTGTAAAAGGTGTAGAAGGTGTAGATGGTGTAGGAGGTGTAGATGGTGTAAAGGGTGTAGAAGGTGTAGATGGTGTAGAAGGTGTAAAAGGTGTAAAAGGTGTAAAAGGTGTAGAAGGTGTAGATGGTGTAGATGGTGTAGAAGGTGTAGATGGTGTAAAAGGTGTAGAAGGTGTAGATGGTGTAAAAGGTGTAGAATGTGTAGAAGCTGTAGAAGGTGTAGATGGTGTAGAAGGTGTAGAAGGTGTAGAAGGTGTAGAAGGTGTAAAAGGTGTAAAAGGTGTAGAATGTGTAGATGGTGTAGATGGTGTAGAAGGTGTAGATGGTGTAGAAGGTGTAGATGGTGTAGAAGGTGTAGAAGGTGTAGATGGTGTAGAAGGTGTAGATGGTGTAGAAGGTGTAGATGGTGTAAAGGGTGTAGAAGGTGTAGATGGTGTAGAAGGTGTAAAAGGTGTAAAAGGTGTAAAAGGTGTAGAATGTGTAGATGGTGTAGATGGTGTAGATGGTGTAAAAAAGTGTAGAAGGGGTAGATGGTGTAGAAGGTGTAGAAGGTGTAGAGGGTGTAGAAGGTGTAGATGGTGTAGAGGGTGTAGAAGGTGTAGATGGTGTAGAAGGTGTAAAAGGTGTAAAAGGTGTAGAAGGTGTAGAAGGTGTAGATGGTGTAAAAGGTGTAGATGGTGTAGAAGGTGTGAATGTTGTAAAAGGTGTAGAAGGTGTAGATGGTGTAGAAGCTGTAGAATGTGTAGAAGCTGTAGAAGGTGTAGATGGTGTAGAAGGTGTAGATGGTGTAGAAGGTGTAGATGGTGTAGATGGTGTAGAAGGTGTAGATGGTGTAAAAGGTGTAGAAGGTGTAGAAGGTGTAAAAGGTGTAGAATGTGTAGAAGGTGTAGAAGGTGTAGAAGGTGTAGATGGTGTAGATGGTGTAGAAGGTGTAGATGGTGTAGAAGGTGTAGATGGTGTAGATGGTGTAGAAGGTGTAGATGGTGTAAAAAAGTGTAGAAGGTGTAGATGGTGTAGAAGGGGTAGAAGGTGTAAAAGGTGTAGAAGGTGTAGATGGTGTAGAAGGTGTAGATGGTGTAGAAGGTGTAGATGGTGTAAAAGGTGTAGATGGTGTAAAAGGTGTAGATGGTGTAGAAGGTGTGAATGTTGTAAAAGGTGTAGAAGGTGTAGATGGTGTAGAAGCTGTAGAAGGTGTAGATGGTGTAGAAGGTGTAGATGGTGTAGATGGTGTAGAAGGTGTAGATGGTGTAAAAGGTGTAGAAGGTGTAGATGGTGTAAAAGGTGTAGAATGTGTAGAAGGTGTAGATGGTGTAGAAGGTGTAAAAGGTGTAAAAGGTGTAAAAGGTGTAGAATGTGTAGATGGTGTAGATGGTGTAGAAGGTGTAGATGGTGTAGAAGGTGTAGAAGGTGTAGATGGTGTAGAAGGTGTAGAATGTGTAGAAGGTGTAGAAGGTGTAGATGGTGTAGAAGGTGTAGATGGTGTAGAAGGTGTAAAAGGTGTAAAAGGTGTAAAAGGTGTAGAATGTGTAGATGGTGTAGATGGTGTAGAAGGTGTAGATGGTGTAGAAGGTGTAGATGGTGTAAAAGGTGTAGATGGTGTAGAAGGTGTAAAAGGTGTAGAAGGTGTAGATGGTGTAAAAGGTGTAGAATGTGTAGATGGTGTAGAAGGTGTAGATGGTGTAGAAGGTGTAGATGGTGTAAAAGGTGTAGATGGTGTAAAAGGTGTAGATGGTGTAGAAGGTGTGAATGGTGTAAAAGGTGTAGAAGGTGTAGATTGTGTAGAAGGTATAGATGGTGTAGAAGCTGTAGAAGGTGTAGATGGTGTAGAAGGTGTAGATGGTGTAGGAGGTGTAGATGGTGTAGAAGGTGTAGAAGGTGTAGAGGGTGTAGAAGGTGTAGAAGGTGTAGAAGGTGTAGAAGGTGTAGAGGGTGTAGAAGGTGTAGATGGTGTAAAGGGTGTAGAAGGTGTAGATGGTGTAGAAGGTGTAGAAGGTGTAGAAGGTGTAGAAGGTGTAGATGGTGTAGAAGGTGTAGAAGGTGTAGAAGGTGTAGATGGTGTAAAAGGTGTAGAAGGTGTAGATGGTGTAGAAGCTGTAGAAGGTGTAGATGGTGTAGAAGGTGTAGATGGTGTAGAGGGTGTAGAAGGTGTAGAGGTGTAGATGGTGTAGAAGGTGTAGATGGTGTAGAAGGTGTAAAAGGTGTAGAAGGTGTAGATGGTGTAAAAGGTGTAGAATGTGTAGAAGGTGTAGAAGGTGTAGATGGTGTAGAAGGTGTAGATGGTGTAGAAGGTGTAGATGGTGTAAAAGGTGTAGATGGTGTAAAAGGTGTAGATGGTGTAGAAGGTGTGAATGTTGTAAAAGGTGTAGAAGGTGTAGATGGTGTAGAAGCTGTAGAATGTGTAGAAGCTGTAGAAGGTGTAGAAGGTGTAGAAGGTGTAGAAGGTGTAAAAGGTGTAGATGGTGTAAAAGGTGTAGATGGTGTAGAAGGTGTGAATGGTGTAAAAGGTGTAGAAGGTGTAGATTGTGTAGAAGGTGTAGATGGTGTAGAAGGTGTAGATGGTGTAGATGGTGTAGAAGGTGTAGATGGTGTAAAAGGTGTAGAAGGTGTAGATGGTGTAAAAGGTGTAGAATGTGTAGAAGCTGTAGAAGGTGTAGATGGTGTAGAAGGTGTAGATGGTGTAGAAGGTGTAGATGGTGTAAAAGGTGTAGATGGTGTAAAAGGTGTAGATGGTGTAGAACGTGTGAATGGTGTAAAAGGTGTAGAAGGTGTAGATTGTGTAGAAGGTATAGATGGTGTAGAAGCTGTAGAAGGTGTAGAAGGTGTAGAAGGTGTAGAAGGTGTAGAAGGTGTAGAAGGTGTAGATGGTGTAGATGGTGTAGAAGGTGTAGATGGTGTAAAGGGTGTAGAAGGTGTAGATGGTGTAGAAGGTGTAAAAGGTGTAAAAGGTGTAAAAGGTGTAGAATGTGTAGATGGTGTAGATGGTGTAGAAGGTGTAGAGGGTGTAGAAGGTGTAGATGGTGTAGAGGGTGTAGAAGGTGTAGATGGTGTAAAAGGTGTAGAAGGTGTAGATGGTGTAAAAGGTGTAGATGGTGTAGATGGTGTAGAAGGTGTAAAAGGTGTAGAATGTGTAGAAGGTGTAGATGGTGTAGAGGGTGTAGAAGGTGTAGATGGTGTAGAAGGTGTAGAAGGTGTAGAAGGTGTAGAAGGTGTAGAAGGTGTAGATGGTGTAGAAGGTGTAGATGGTGTAGATGGTGTAGATGGTGTAGAAGGTGTAAAAGGTGTAAAAGGTGTAGAATGTGTAGATGGTGTAGATGGTGTAGAAGGTGTAGATGGTGTAAAAGGTGTAGATGGTGTAAAAGGTGTAGAATGTGTAGAAGCTGTAGAAGGTGTAGATGGTGTAGAAGGTGTAGATGGTGTAGAAGGTGTAGATGGTGTAAAAGGTGTAGATGGTGTAAAAGGTGTAGATGGTGTAGAACGTGTGAATGTTGTAAAAGGTGTAGAAGGTGTAGATTGTGTAGAAGGTATAGATGGTGTAGAAGCTGTAGAAGGTGTAGATGGTGTAGAAGGTGTAGAAGGTGTAGAAGGTGTAGATGGTGTAGAAGGTGTAGGAGGTGTAGAAGGTTGGAGTCTTATCTGTATTATTGTCACCTTTAACATTTGAAACTTTTTCTGGCAGATCTGATGATCAATTCACAGAGTGATGAACTCCAAACTTCTACTTTATGTCTGAAGTTACAGTTTGACCAATTCAAGGATTTTAGTGACGATCCAAATATCTAGATATGAACCAGTGTTGTTCTTTTTGTTTATGGCACATTGTACCGGTTTGTATTCATGCACATTAGCTGCAGTTTACTGGATTAAAAAAGCCGTTTCTTGTGAATGTGTAATTTAGACTTGAGTCCTGAAGTAGACCAGTGCAATTTGTTGAAAACTTTCTTTAAAATTAGAACAAAAAGTCTTTTCTGAAGGTAAATTATCATATCCAACAGATTACATATAGATTTCGGGCTCTAAAACAGCATTTCCTTGTAAATACAAATGCCTGTAAATACACGTTCTGTTGAAAGGAAAATTAGCAGAAAATTCTGGTGAACTTCCAGAGTGTGTCTGCTGGTGTTGTACTGACGACCTGCTTCCTGCTGGAACCGTGTTCACAGAAGGGCCTGTCGACTATAACAACACGCTGCTGTCAATGACAGACATAATAATCCTAACAGGTTGAAGTAAAGACAGATGGACGTCCTTTTGATGCTTGACGACGTCTTCTTTCTTGTTAGTGGAGTTTCTCAGTTCCAATGGAAAGGTGCAGATTTCCAAACCTCTGAACTGCTGCAGGATGTTTATTTGTGTGTTCTGTTCTCTCCTTAGAGTCTTTATTAACTAATTACAGATTTAAAAATCAAAACTAGGATTGAGACCTGGGAGTTTAAGCCAAAACAACCTATGCTGTCCTACATGTAGGTCAAGACAATGTCATAGAAAAACACTTTTGACACTTTTGGACCTTTTGAAAGTAAAAAAGAAAAAAAAAAACTCACTGCCAATAACCCATTTGTTCCTTTTATAAAGACTGAATGTCTGATAAAAAAGTAGAGCTGCGGGTAAACGATTATATTTAAAACGATTATTCAGCCTATCATTTTTATCGAATAGTCAACTATTCATGGCAAATATCAGTCTAATATTGTGCTTCACTTTAAAAAGAGCACAGCATTACTGAGTTAATGCAAATCATGAATTGGCAAACATTATTGAACAGATAAGTCTACACGTTACTACTTCTATGTGGAAACATATGAGCTTTGCGAAATTTGGTGGTGTGATCTAACTGTGTTTGTGTCTGCTTTCTGCTAATCGTGTCTAAACAGCTGTGTTTATATAACATAAGTTAGAAATAGCATATAATGCTGTTGTGAGTGTAACGGTGGCTAACAGAACACAGCTATCTAGCTACAAACATGCCATACAGCCAGTTCACCAAAGTGACAAGCTGATAGCTACAGTAGTAAGCAGATAAGTTGCTCTCAAATTACGCCAAACTCTGACAATTTTAAAGAGGCTATTCCATTAAAAACATTTTTTCTGAGGTTTCTGTTGAATATTTTAGCTCCACAGGTGTTCTGACCTTCATAGTGGGTGTGAAAACAGGTCAACAACTTCTCTTTCAGTTTTAATCTCTCAAACTACGCAGGTGGTGATAAAACCCGAGTTCTCCCGGGTCCGAACATCCTGTATCTGTTTCGTCACAACTCCTTTGTTTGTTAGTATTTAACAGCCCCTGCAGTTGAAACCACGCCTAGCATGCTGCTGGCTAAAAGCTGTTAGCATAAGACGTAGCAAACAGGAAGAGGCTTAGTGCGCTGTTGCCAGGCGCAGTGGGGAAGGAAACGGTTTGCCTTGCTCTGATTGGCTAGTTTGTTAGCCAATCTGAGTCGAATAATGAATATGAATGAGTTGGAGTGGAAGCCAGGCGGATCTTCACGCAGACAGATTGAAAGGTCTGTTAGTCAGTGTTTCCTAATGTTTTTTGGACATAAAATATTTCATATTGCAGGTTAATATTTAAGAAATAACCACAAAGTCATGAAATTTGTGTGAAATGGCCTCTTTTAAAAACTTTTCTGTTTTTCCAGCTCCTGCTATTTTCAGACAAATTCAACATTTCCCTCATCAACTTATTAGAAACTTCACTTAGATCCGCCGTGACAGAAGCTGCCGAAAAGCTTCAGACCAGGGTAGCTCTATGCTAGTAGCGTGTTATGCTAACAGCGCTAACTGCAGCTCCGGTGTTCATAGCTTTACTAAACTGTTCTAAACTTTTAAAAGGGGATTTTAAAAGCCATTGAAATAACAGAAGGACATTTCAGACCTAAACAGTAGTGCTTTGAAAGTAATTTGTTCAGCTCACTGCCTGCACAGTTTCACCAAACACGTTAATGTTTTACAAATAAAGCTACGAATAACAGATCCAAGCAACCATAAAACTTTCACGTTCCATCGTGCAAAGACTGAAAATAACTAGACTTTGATGCTTCTGGCTGCGTGTAAAGTATTCCCAGGTTGTTTGGTGACATGTTAGGAGTGCAGGCTGCTCTCTCAGTGCAACAACCCTGTTTAACTCAAAGATATTACTGACTTTCTTCAGAATATTAAGAAAATCACAAAATTCAGTATTTATTAAAACTTAAAAATTTAAAAATAAAAGTTTGCCCTCTATGTGTTTACGCCTGTTAAAACAACTTGTTTAATGTCTCTTCTGTCTTCATCAGTATTGCCTGGTTTGCCTTTACTGTCTGCATGGCGGCGGGTGTCTCCACGCTGAATAATTACACCAAAAAGGTCCTTATGGTGGGTCCCAGACGCACTTCCAGCCTCAACCCTTGCAGCTTTAACTTCATGGGGCTCCTGCCACCAGCTCCCTACTACACCCCTCCAGTCCCAACCGTCAGCCTGGCGGAGCCACTGTCCGCCCCCTTGATCTCCCACTTGTCTCCTTACTATGAGCCTCAATCTGTGGCGCCACCATCCGCCTCACCGAGGCTTACGCACTCCCATTCTCTTCCTCTCACTCACTCAGACTCCTTCCCTCCTCCCCCATCCCACCCTGCTCCTGCATCCCCATTCCACCGTTTATCCCTGCCCTCCCCATCTCCCTCACCTGTACCCTCCATCTCTGTCCACATGGCATTACCAAGACGCACAGAGAATCGTTTTGACCCGGTGGAAGAATACAGCCCGCTGTGAACTCTCACTCTGGAGTGTTTTCCAAATCCAGAACCATCCTGACAATTTATTGAAGCCATGTCGTGTTTTTACTTTACTCTGTGTGAGCCATCCAACTTCTCATTAAGTTTAGAGAGTTGTTTGCAGTACACCTTCTTGCAGTTTTGGTGGACATATTAAAAGTAATCTTGCCTTTATCAGGTGCTAAAATGGTTCAAATCTAACCTCCGTCTCCACCAAACCTTCCCAGTTCATTCCAGCTACTCATTTGAGTTCACCAGGTTTGTTCAGCATCTTCCCCTAACACCACATCAACTCTCCTCCAGATGATCATTTGGCAGCTCTGCCCCACTATTTACTAAGATGATCAAGCTATATGATCTTAGGTCAGATTAAATGGTTCCAAAATCGATCATAGACCGTTGGCCCAAAGCGGCCTGGTACCAAGTTCAGTTCTATGTTTGAATAATGGTGTTTGTTTTGGTTAAACCGTGTCTAGCAGAAAAGTACAAAAACAAAAGACCAGACAGATTCAGATCAGGGAGGTCATTCCTCCACCCCTCTAGGTGACGCTGTTGTTACCTTGAAGTCCCCCAGAAAACAGAAAAAGGACTGACTGATGGTACCGATCCAGGACACCATCCAGCGAGTCCAGCAGGGCCGGGTAATCTGAACTGATGTTCGGTGCATATGCATGAAAAACAGCCAGAAACTTCCACCCTTCAACTCAAAGCTGCAATGAGATGACCCTCAGCCAGAGAACCCCCCCCCCTCCGAGCATCCAGCCCTGTCCAGGAGTTTGGTTCCAGAGGTGAGCCAGACTCAACCTCACACAACCTCCAGCTCCTTTCCCAACAATAAGATCACATTCCACATTACTAGAGCCAGTTTATAACACTGATGATTAACACAGCAAGGTTCCTGTCTTGCCTGCTGTCCATCTCTCTCTCCAGGTTTGGAATATGTCTAAAATACACCTGATCAGCTGATCAGGTATCAGCCCCTCTGTAGAAGCATTGGTTTGTCAGGAAACGGCTCAAAGTCATTTGCAAGCTATTTATGGTCCAATTTTAGACAGCTGCAAATCAACCAGACAAGTTTCAACAAAGTCACCTGGAGGTGAGACGGCGTGATGTTCAGAGAAATAAACTCTGCAGGCCTCAGAAGGTCAAAGTTCATGACAGGACAATTAGAAAAAGACTGAACCAGTTTGGCTTGTTTATACAGGTTGCAGGTTTTACTCTTCTATAACAGGTATAACATGACTTAAGTTTACAAATTTGCATCTAAATGAACCACAAGACTTCTACAATCATGTATTTAGACAGGATAAAAGTAGAGACGTTACCCACAATGCACAGCTCCATGTTTGAGATGTTGATGTGAGCAGCTGATAAAATAAACATAGAAAAGGCTGTAAGTTACTGCTGCTGGATTTAGTACATGTTGACCATGTTTTGGTTTAATAGATTTCGTTGTCATGGAGTTTGTTCTGTTGTTTACTCGCTTGAAGTCAGAGATACAGAATAGAAACTGATAAAAATCAGATAATATGTGTGCTGTTCTAAAAATATCTAAATTTAATGATTGTAAACAGACAAAAACACGTCAACAACGAACTGAAAAGGAAGTTTTAATATCATATAACAAAAATAAAACAGAATTAGACAGCATTATGAGAAATAAATCATATTTACACAGATTCAAACTAGTTGCCTTGTTTATGAAACAGTGTGAGTTAGTGTGAGTACATGACGTGTTAGAAGAAGAAGATTTATAATCAGCACGTGTGTTTGATCATTGATGGAACGTGAAAGTAACTGTGAGGCTGTTTTCTGTTTATTTATGGAAAGAATGAAGTTTATTATTCTGATCATTAAAATTGTAAACGATCTATATTTGTTTTGGTGCCTAATTATCTTTTCAAACAAACTCAGCTGTAACTTATTTGTGTTTTTACACTTTATGTCTTAGTTACACAGAATCATATGACTTTTTCTGGGATTTTATAACAATTTCAAACAAGCCCAGGCGCCATTTGAAGGTTTGATTAATTACACAATACAAATTTCGGCAACGGCTAGTTCAGAAATGTAAAAAATAAATGAACTAGGAATAAAATAATAACTAAAATAAAAACACCCTCTTTTATCTAATGTAACATACATATCCATATGTACATGTACAAAACAAAGAAGCTAAACCACAGATTTTACTTTTCAATGTATCTTTGTTACAGACCAGAAGTATTAATTAATCCTATTTAGTAACACTTCATAATGGGAGGAGGGGGGCGGGGCTTTGGGATGATCATCATCCATCATCATAGAATTAGATGAATTGCAGTCGATCAGATCATCAGAATAAAAGACTTTGGTTACATTACTCTTTCATGTAACTAATTTTAGCAAAAAATATTTAAAAATCTATTAATTTACTAACAATCAGCTGATTGTTTAATATGTGTCATCCATGACTCAGGCATGAGCTGATCAACCCTCATTCTGAAGTGTTACCATCCTAATTATTTGGAGCCATGAGGCATTTTCTTTTTTTAGTAAACAAAAATATTCTTTAAATCCCCTGAAGTAATCCAGCCCAACTGGAGGCTGAAAATACTCAAATCCAACTGTGATAAACTGAGTTTACTTGAGAAACACATTTAAAAACCCAATTAAAAGCAAACTCGGTCAAACATGGGGTTGTATTTGAGGGGATGGACAAGTATGATCATCAACATAAACTCGTCCCTGACTAAACTCTGGTTTTAGTTAAAAAAAGAGCACAGCTGCTCTTAAAGTCCTTCTCATTTCTTGCGTAGCACAGAGTAAATGAGGGCAGAGAAGAAGGAGAGAGCGAAGGCGATCCAAGCCAGGATGAAGCTGTGCCCGTAGTTCCCATCAGTCTCATCCCTGTGGAATTTATCTGTGTAGATGGAGGCTGCGATCATGATGAACAGGCCTGGCGATGAGAACATAAAACATGTTTGTTTTTGTTGACGGATCGATGGAAGACGTACAGAGACGAGCAAACGCTTTCAGTGCAACACTCACAGGAAAGAAACTGAATGGCTCCAGAGATGATGAACTTCTGACCCTTGGGGAGCGTGAAGAGTTGCACAAGAAACACAATCAGTGAAATGAAGCTGAATACACACGCCAGCACGGAGGTGGCCTGCACTGCCTGGAGGTAATCTGCAGGGGGAGACATATGAATGTGTTGATGGATCGTTTTCAGCAGCAGATGTTCATGGAAACAATCCAACAATAATAAAAAGATCAGTGTCAAAACTACTTTCAATCCTTAGGACAAACATTCGTTTTTTTTTTCAAACAAATATTGTGATGTGTTTGTTCTCTCCTTTGCAGAACGTCTCTTACCTGATGGGTAGGTTGATGGGAGTTCTGTCTGGTTCCACACGCCACCAATTTTGATCCACTGACCCCAAATATCTGTGTACGTGTTCTCCGTTACCCACCAGGCCTGATGCAAAGAGCAGATATATAAAAAGATAAATGACTCACTTTAGCACAATATTAATGAATGAGAAGGAGCTTAGTGGGCAAACATGAGTCAAATTTCCCTTCAGGGTGAAATAAAACAAACACATGAGGCCTGAAGGAACAATCCACCACAGGTATGCAACACAAGAGAAGAATCTGACATATTCTAGCTTGTATGTGCACGTGAGCTTTGTGGGACAGACTGTTGAAACTGAGGTTGTCTCATCTGTCAAATGGAAATGTCAAAGTGACTTGAAATGAAGAGTGGAGCAGTAACAGGTTTACGTGTTGACAAGCAGCCAGACACGTGTCCTGTTGGACTCTCTGACACCAGACTCGTGAGACTAAACGCACACGTATTAAACTCTCGGAGAGAATAACAGGATTTTACTTACATTGTCAATAGTTGCCACCAGGAGGAGGATGAGGCACGTGACGTGAAGGATGGCGATCCCGATGATGATCAGCATGATGGCGGTGCTGCAGAGACAGAAACAGTTTTATTTTCATCACACGACGAGAGACGTCGACGTAAATACACAAGTCACTGATACAAAAACACTTCGAGTTGGAATTCCAACTGAATGTCATTCATTTCAACACTCTAATCCATTCAAAGCATGGCGTTAAGGCCTCACGCCCTCTTAGGGTGTGGCCTCATCCCTTCCAAATTACTGAGACTAACCGCCAATGAAGCTCTGATGGAACACGCCTGCAAATAAGATTCTAGTCATAGTGAGAATAAGAAAGGAAAGTCGGGATGAGTGATCATGAAGAAGAAGAAAATCTGTAAACACGTTTTGATTTTGGGCAAACAAGGTACCGCTGGTGGGAGGAGGAGGGGGGGAGTTGAGTAGAAAAGTTCTTGAAGGGTAGATGAGTATGGGCTTGTCCAGCGCTTGAAGGAAAGCCGCCACTCCCTAAAATAACTGTAGAGGATCTGAGTTATTCTCCCACCCATCTGCTCCACTCGGTTCCTTCATGCTTTGCATTCATGTGAATCAGCTCCAAAAACTGCAGCACTAACTTCAGAATGCTGATTAAATACATGCAAAACTGAAACCACACCAGATCCGAGGAGTTCTGTCGAGTGTTCTCACGTGTCAATCTAAAGAATTCTACACTGATACAGACACGGAGCAGCGAGCTGGTTCACATGTGATCAGACCTGGTGCAACTTTTTCCTCCAGGTTTCAATCTGTCTCGTGTTTCCACACAA
>SSNP01000022.1:1940199-1972670 GCA_006937955.1 Pachypanchax playfairii | reverse complement strand
CCCCCAGACCCCCGGCCGCTAGTGCTTCGGCCATTCGGGCCTCGCATTGACCCCCCCCCCCATTATATCATATCAAACAAGACCCTTGGATCTGATCAAACAAACACTGAATGATTTCAACAGACTTTTAGGCTAGAATCCTAAACCTAGCATGCTATGATACATAGTGACATCATTGTCCTTGTTTTGTGTGTATATCTCTGTATTAACAGGCACAGCAGAGCAGGATCTGGTCTCTGTTGTTCCTGAGTCTGTGATGGACCTTTCAGTGGTTCCTCCTGATCGTCCTTCTGAGGACAAAGACTCCTGCACACAGAAGCAGACCTCACACCCTGATATCTACATTGTTCCCATGGATGGATGTGAACTAAACAAACATGTAAGGCACATTAATCACTGAATGTACAAAAAACTCCAGTGAATGTATGCATGTATATACTATCTTTTAAAATGGCTTTTGTTTATTTAGAAAAATATCATATACACTCAACTAACCATCCAGAAACATAAACATTCAGAGTGTTTGTGTAGCTCAGCTCCGTCCTGTCAGTTTTACTCATTTCCCTGCTCCAACACACCAGATTCAGTCTCGGGTGTTATTCACCTCTGATTCAAATCAGATGAGCTGGAGCAGAAAAAACCTTGAAAGCATGCAGGATGGTGGCTCTCGAGGAACATGAGGACGTAACTGGTGCAGATGGTCACTCATCCAGGAGACGGCAGAGTTTTCTAAAGGTTTCCTCAGTTCTGATCAGGAGTTTCAGGTTCTCCAGTTTAAGAATGTCACATTAATTTGAAATGCCTTTATTGTCCCACGGGGGGAAATTACATGGAGATACAGAGAACAGCTTGACCTTCACTCTCCAGGATGCCAAGGGTCACAGTGTACCCGGCGTACGTACATGCGTGTGTGCATACAAGATGAATAAGACTAGGTGAGGTCAGAGGGAGGAGGTAAAGGTTCCCTACACCGTGTCCCCAGGTCGAGGGGCGCTGGATGTAAGTAATAAAAACCTCCAGCAGGGGGAGACTCTCAAAACCTTGATCAAGACTGAAGAAGACTTTTGGATCAGAGGTGAAATGTTTTAAAAAAATGAAACAGGAACTTAACCATTTGTAGTATTATGACTATGTAGTGATGAGCCTAATGTGTGTACACTTGGATTTGGGAGTGTTATGTGTATGAATAAATACAAAATATCATCTGATAAGATGGTTGGTTTTAAATAACATACAAAAAGTTTAAGAACTTTTTTTTTTCATCTTCTCAGACGTTAAACGAGCCGGTGGTTCGTCTGTTGGAAGCTCAGCGTCTCCAGTCACATAAACACGGTGGTTCTTTTTCTCCTGGAAGGTACGTTGTTGTTGTTGTTTACAGTTTAACTTTACATGTTTGTTTGTTAAACTAGTTTCAGTTTGAAACCTCTGGCCGTGCGCCTGTTGGGACGATTTTCGGGGGTTTTGCATTGCAAATAACTTAGTAGCACAGTTTGACTTTGTTTTAGCTGGTTAGCTGAGACTGTTCAGTCAAAGCAAATCCTTATCACGTTGGATTCCTGCATCTCATTTCCCCGACCAGAGGGAGCTGCAGACAGGTGTACTTGGAAATACTCGGTGCTCGTCTTTGTGGTGTGGACAATCCTGCACATGTGGACATGAATAAGAGTGTCACATGTTCTTATACACTGCCGTTCACATGAAATACTTCATCAGCGTGTGCGTTCAGTGTTTCCCCAACGCTCCACACCCCTCCTGCTCTTCCAGAACAGTGTACCGGTACCGGCTTGTTACTAGGTCTTCAGCCGGTAATGTTCCAGAAAAGATTATCCGAACAGATTCCGGAACGTTGCTTTCAGACTCAAAACTGCATGAAGTCCGGTTCGTTACCGTGGCTTGTCTGAAAAGGGGGTTCAGTTCAGTAAAAGGAAATGCTTAAGATATCCTCAGCTATTAACACTAGAATCCCTGAAGTCTATGAACATGTTCATAAAATGCTGTTTAGTTTGTCATGTCCAGTAGGTTGATAAACTCATCCTGAACCGGTTAGTGCTGCTCAGGATGGAGGATTGAAATAATTCAGTAGTTTACTGACTCTGACTTAATTATCACAATATAAAGAAACTGACTTGAATGTTGCAGCTGGTAGAAATAAATAAATAAAATACAGAGTTTGTATGTTCTCCTCACACATGCATGGAGTTCTGTGTACTCCAGTTCCTTCCTACACTCTGAAAACATGCATGTTACATTTATTGGTTCCTCCAGATTGGCATGGTTGAGTGAGAAAATGGTTCCTGTGATGAACTGTTTTTTCTTTTTATCAAGTAGTTTTGAAACTGGGACAAATGAAACGTTCAGTCAGCAGCAGCACAGATGTTCTGATGAGTCAAGTCTCAGAAAACTACTTCCTTCCTGTTGTCTGTGTGCAGGTTGGTGGTGGGATGTAGTTCCTCCTCAGGTTCTCCAGATAAAACAAGGTTCCACATGATGGATCAGCCTCATCCACTAACTGCTCAACAAACTCCGTCTCCCGTCACAGTGATACTGAGAATTGCAGC
Organism: Pachypanchax playfairii; assembly: GCA_006937955.1. Classification (NCBI taxonomy): domain Eukaryota; kingdom Metazoa; phylum Chordata; class Actinopteri; order Cyprinodontiformes; family Aplocheilidae; genus Pachypanchax; species Pachypanchax playfairii. The sequence goes on along the minus strand of SSNP01000022.1, from coordinate 1,970,112 downwards.
AGGTCAGTTGTCTTTCCCTTGAATTCCACATGAGGGCTCTTGAACATCTGGTGTTAATTATCAAGCTGATGTTTTTCTGTCCAAACCTTCTTCAGATGAGTCGTTCACCAGCTTCTACCCTGAAGCTCATCTTCCTCTCAACCTGCTGCAGAATAAACCCGTTTACATGGAGCTGAAGCTGCTGCAGCCCTCAGAACCCAACCAGGTGCTGCTGGTTCACTCCTGCTTGGCTTACACGTTGACTCCGGAAGTCCAGTGGATACTTTTCTATGACAGGTTGGTTTATTTGTAGATAATAGGAGGAGAATTCAGTTGGCATGTTCCATCAAATCCTACATGTTTTGACAATTCTAATGTAAAACTGTATCTTGGTTTATGCACATTTATTAGAATTTTGCCTACGATGTAGTAGACCAACACTTGAGTATCAGAAAAAGCTTTTATTTATAATATGCATCATTTTACGAAATAACCTTTTTTATCTTAGTAGCAGCAAGTTTTATTTAAATGTTAAATTTATTAGAACTGATTTTTTATAATGTAAAAAGGTATTCTCTCATTAAAGTTGCACTATTCTAGAACATGTTGGTTGGTTCTGTAGTTTTGGTTGTGTGATTAGATATTGTTGTGTTTAGTTGTAGCAGCCGAGGTCTTTCTCAGCTGCTTCCTCACTCCGATTCCAACCACATCCGGAGGATCAAAATCACCAGCTTCCCGTCCCTCCCGGTGGAAAGTTCCACCTATAAGACTCATGGGAGACACTCTGTCCTGGAGGAACCAGAGGTGTGTGCACGTGCATTTAGTTTTAGAATGATTTTCAGTCAGTTTCAGATTTAATAAGGTAGAACAGCTGGAATTATGATCTAAAACTTTTTTTTTTCCCCCAACACAGATCTACTTCTTATGCCTGACAGAACTCTGCTCAGCTGCTCATCGTGACTGCAACAGCTGCATTAAAGGTGAGAAAAAAAACCTGTTGGTTTGGAAGTTTGTAAAATTGTAGAATGAACAACTCCAAAAATAAATCTGGTAAAGGGACACACACGTTAAAACTTTATCAGAACAGAAACCTTCCACTGAAACCTCCTTCAAAGCTCCAAATTAACCCATTAAATACAGATTAAAATACACTTTGATGGGTAGTAATAAAAGTCTATGAGACACTTTGTCCAGTGATAAAAACAGCAAATCATTTAATTTTCCTGTTACTATTCCCACGTTTTCCCGTGATCGTCTCATCGCTGCTTGCTAACATTGTGTTCAGCTCTTGGTGCCTTAAGCAAGGTTATAATTTTACATTATAAAATACTGAACTAAAAGTACATAATTACGGCATCATTACCCAAACTTTTTTCCATATTAAGCTTAAAAGTAAAACCCATTTAATGTTAGTGTACAACATAAATTTACATTCTTTTCTCTTCGTCACCTCCCAGACGGTTTGGGTTTCTCTTCCTGAAAATATCATGTTTACACCTGTGCACCGCTAATTCATGCTCCTCCCAGGATTTGTTCAGGGTCAGGTAAATTAAATGGGAAATTACAGGTGGTGTTATTGCTAGCATTTATTATTTCTGTTCTATGCAGCACAATGAAATGAAGCCAGGTTGACCAGTAAACTGTATATCAAGGTTCAAGGTTTGCTTTATTAAGCTATCAGTCTGGACTGAGCCTTTTTAACAAGAGCATCACTGTTCCTTTTCCAGTTTAACTTACTGTCAAGGTACACACCTGAATATTTGTTAGTTTCAACAATTTCAATAGGTTGTCCTTTAATGATCACTGGAGAGAATGTTTGTTTTTTCTTTCTGAAAACAATAATAACCTCTTGTGTGTTGCCAACATTAAGTTGTAAAAAATTCTCATCGCACCACTGAACAAAGGAATTAACTTCCTCCCTGTAAACCTGGTCATCACCTCGAGTGATCAGGCCTAACAGGGCAGTGTCATCAGAAAACTTTTAGAAATGACAAGCTGGGAAACTTTGTCTATAGTCAACTGTGTACGATGTAAACAGGAAGGGACCTAAAAGTGTCCCCTGTGGTGCACCAGTTTTTGTTCAAATCAAATTTAAACACCTGTCTCCCACCCTTACAAACTGGGGACAATTTAAAAGAGTCTAAAATTCAGGCAATGGTAAAATTGTGCAGCTTAAAATTCTATAATTTATTTGCTAAAATATGGTTGAATAGTATTAAAACACTAGAAAAATCAAAACATAATTTGAACAGAACTGCTGGCTTTTTCGAGTTGGTGATTGTGTGTAGCATGTATAGAAGGGCGTGTCTGTCTACTGGTTAGTGGAAATTCTGATTGGGTGATAACTTTGGTGATTTAAAGCCTTGGTTAGTGTCACTGAGTGCTGGTCAGATTATCTCTAATCCCACTTCCTACCCAGCAGTTGCCATTTCATATCATTCCCTTATCACATGCATGTATCCCTTCATGCACTTATATGTGCAGAGGCACCAGCTCCATGGGAACCTGGTCATGATCAAGCTGTACTTCAGTTTTATACATTATTGTATATCCTTTACTGTAAAGATGTACATCATCAATCTTCTGATGCTTATTTTGGATTAGCTTTAATTTAGCTTCTCCTAGCTGCATCTGTTAGCTCATTGAAGAGATGTTCCATCTAGACCCATCCCTTTTAGAAGGGGTCCCCACCAGATACTAAACCATCCTAACTGGTTCCTCTTGATGCTGAGATGAGGGGACTCGACTCTGAGCTCTGTGACGGAGAGTCCAGCCACTCTGTGTTGGAAACCCATTCAGAGCAACAGCAGGTCGTTGGTGGTTCTAGTCCATTTTAGTCACACTGACATTCTGTCTTTGGACAAGACACTTCACCCATGTTTGAATGTTGGTGGAGGTCAGAGGAGCCTCACCTGTCAGGATGTCCCTGGATGGCTGTGGTTATAATGTACCACCAGAGTCTGACTGGTTGAATGAATAATGGATTCACTGTGAACTGCTTTGGGTGTCGTAAACATCTCTACATGTACGTAAATCTAATCAAATGATCTAATTTTAGCTGCTTGTATTTACAGCAGGTGGATGTTTGGTTGGATTCTCCTCTGATATGATCTGGAAGAGATCTTTGATTTGTTAGAAAGCAGGAATCTTTTTTTATAGTATAAAAATGTGAAAGAATGTGCCTTAGTACAGATGGAAAACCCAGTAACACTTTGATTCAGAAAAGGCACTTGAGGCTCATTTTAAACACTTTTTTTTTTTATATATATATATATATATATATATAAAATTCCATATCATTATGATACATTTTCAGATTTCATCCCAAACTGTTAGATTACTGCCACAATATAACCAAATAAATCCTCATAGTCAGAATAATTCCTAACAATCCTGTTATAACAGCACCAGAACTTCATGTTAGACCTGATGTTCCAGGTGTTTTTGCTTTGAGCGCTGCTGCTCTCACAGGAACTACTTTGTTTTGGACTGACTGGAGTGGAAATTAATATTTTCAAAAGTTCTTTCTTTAGAAGATTTTAATAAAAACCAGCCAACCTGGTGCAAAAAATCTAAACTAGATGTTGTTTTGTTGTCTCCTCATCTTTAATTATTGAAATTATAATTTAGTCTTCACACATTGAACTTAGTGTTTGAAACAAACTGCTCATACATGTTTCATACAGCCATTGTGTCCATTTATTATACTGGGAATTTCCACATTCTCATGTCTGTTTTTCATCATTTTGAAACGCAAAGTCATAAATATTGTTTTTTTTTTAAGGAAAAATGACATTGTAAAGTTTTTTTTCTTAAAGACTTTTTTTTTTTTTAGGTCCCAGCAATGACGAGAGTCTAAAATAAAGACATTTTTGCACAATCCAACTCGTATCCTACTTGGTTCTGATTTTTTTTTGCTTTTTGGCAATATTTAGAATTATATTGTTTATGCAGCTGCCACCATTTGTACAACTAAACAGGAAGTATTGATGAAATTTCAAATAAGGTGAAAATTCAAATTGCATGTAAACGTGAGTTTCTAGAGATGGAAAAGCAACTTTCTATACAAATCAATAACTGAACTGATATATCTAAGGTTTGATTTCTTTAAAATCAACATTTTATATAAAACTTTTCATGTTCATCTTAAAGCAATTAATGAAAATAATTATCATACATTTATCTTAATTTCTGAACATGTTTATAGTGTCCAACTACTTAAAAAAATCAATAAAATCCAAAGTGCACAAGGCTGGATATAAACCTGAGTAAAGACTGAGTCCTGTCTAATGAACAGACCTCTAAAGAACAATAAGGGAATAAATTGAAAACATGGAGCATAAAAACCACATGGTTTCTGTGACCAGCAGTAGTCATGAGATCCAGCAGGCATCATTCAGTTCTCAGGGGGGTGCAGACTGGGATACTGAACAGTCTGAACTCTGAAGATTGAGGGATTCAAATGCGTGTTGATTGATAAACTGAGCACGCTGCTACAAATCACACCTATGAACTTGAAGAAGCAACAATTGGAGGAAAAACAAGAGGGAAAAGAACATATTAGAATCAGGCAGCAGAGAAAAAGCTGATCTACACATAACATTTGTCTTTGTACTTCAATCCAAGGGTACATAGAAACATTTTGACTCAATATTTTGTTTCCCTTTTGATTACACTTTAATACTAATGTAAAATTACACATTAAAATAAATTTGTGAACAAATGTACAGAATTTACATACCAAAAGGCCTCCGACTCCAACAAAGATGCCCATCACCAGAGGAACCAGCTTATCAAATAAGGTAGGAATAACTTTTGGGCAACTCTGTAAGAAGACAAGAGAGCCGGCAGGAAGTCAGACTGGATTCTACTCAGACTTTCCACAATAAAACTGTTTGATTTCCATAGCTGGTAATAGGACGAGTATGACGCATTTCATCGTCTGTGATCAACGACAAAAATCATTCAAACTCAGACGTGCAGGGACCGAGTCGTAAAGGTCTGAGTCGATGGGACTGAGTTATTAGGGACCGAGTCGTAAAGGTCTGAGTCGATGGGACTGAGTTATTTGGGACCGAGTCGTAAGGGGCTGTGTCGATAGGACTGAGTTATTTGGGACCGAGTCGTAAGGGGCTGTGTCGATAGGACTGAGTTATTTGGGACCGAGTCGTAAGGGGCTGTGTCGATAGGACTGAGTTATTTGGGACCGAGTCGTAAGGGGCTGTGTCGATAGGACTGAGTTATTTGGGACTGAGTTATTAGGGACCGAGTCGTACAGGGCTGTGTCGAGAGGACTGTGTTATTAGGGACCGAGTCGTAAGGGCCTGTGTCGATAGGACTGAGTTATTTGGGACTGAGTTATTAGGGACCGAGTCGTAAAGGTCTGAGTCGATGGGACTGAGTTATTTGGGACCGAGTCGTAAGGGGCTGTGTCGATAGGACTGAGTTATTTGGGACTGAGTTATTGCGGACCGAGTCGTAAGGGGCTGTGTCGATAGGACTGTCATTTGGGACTGAGTTATTAGGGACCGAGTCGTAAAGGTCTGAGTCGATGGGACTGAGTTATTAGGGACCGAGTCGTAAAGGTCTGAGTCGATAGGACTGAGTTATTTGGGACCGAGTCGTAAGGGGCTGTGTCGATAGGACTGAGTTATTTGGGACTGAGTTATTGCGGACCGAGTTGTAAGGGGCTGTGTCGATGGGACTGAGTTATTAGGGACCGAGTCGTAAAGGTCTGAGTCGATGGGACTGAGTTATTAGGGACCGAGTCGTAAAGGTCTGAGTCGATGGGACTGAGTTATTAGGGACCGAGTCGTAAAGGTCTGAGTCGATGGGACTGAGTTATTAGGGACCGAGTCGTAAAGGTCTGAGTCGATGGGACTGAGTTATTTGGGACCGAGTCGTAAGGGGCTGTGTCGATGGGACTGAGTTATTTGGGACCGAGTCGTAAGGGGCTGTGTCGATAGGACTGAGTTATTTGGGACTGAGTTATTACGGACCGAGTCGTAAGGGGCTGTGTCGATGGGACTGAGTTATTAGGGACCGAGTCGTAAAGGTCTGAGTCGATGGGACTGAGTTATTAGGGACCGAGTCGTAAAGGTCTGAGTCGATGGGACTGAGTTATTAGGGACCGAGTCGTAAAGGTCTGAGTCGATGGGACTGAGTTATTTGGGACCGAGTCGTAAGGGGCTGTGTCGATGGGACTGAGTTATTTGGGACCGAGTCGTAAGGGGCTGTGTCGATAGGACTGAGTTATTTGGGACCGAGTTATTAGGGACCGAGTCGTAAAGGTCTGAGTCGATGGGACCGAGTTATTAGGGGCCGAGTCCTTAGGGGCCGAGTCGAACATCAATGCAATAAACATTAAAAGAAGCTGATTTCATGGCACCAACTTACAGTCACTATTAAACCATCCAGATTAGGGCAGGTCAGGTTTAGTGTCTCGGCTAGTGGGACTCCAGTCATTCCACAGCAGTGAAGCTGCAGATCAGAAGATAAAGAAACAAAAACACAAAGGTATTTGATTTATTTACAGAGTGACACCTGATGTTCTATCAGTATATGTTCAAAATTAAACAAAATTTGAAAAATCATACAAATCAGTTTAAAATCTTAAATCTCAGGTTTTTAATAAACGAAATCTAAAGATTTATATTTTATATTTTGCTGCTTTTTTTTATTTGAATATAACTAAAACCGTAAAAAGAATTGAATCATGTCATTAAAATAAGAATTATTTGAATAAAGAAAATAAACTGTTATATAGATAAAATAAGATCATGTTAAAACTCACCAAGTTGTGGATGAATATGAACGAGACACTGACGTCTGGTCTGCTCTTGTCCGCATTAATGTACATGTCTGTGTAAAACTTTCCTAATCGCTTTCCAACCTTTTTATAAACATAAAAAAAAACAATCCTACTCAGTAACATTGAATCCTTCTTTGTGTTGCTTGTTAAACTACATGAATTTACCTCCTCCCGGTTGAGATGAGCGAGAACTCCAACAATTACTTCAGCTACAGCCAGAAAGAACAGAACAACAGCGAACTGAAGGGACAGAAATAAAATGTGTTTTAACCAACTGAACAAAGCAGCTTAATAATCCAACAGGTTATAAAAAAAAAAAAAACGTAGTAAATGGAAACTAGTTTGAGACACAACAGCCATTTTAGCATCTCTTCGTCACACACGTGTGCTTCAGTTTTACAGAGGCCCTTACATTAAAAACAGTTTTTCTGAGGTTTCTGTTGAATATTTTAGCTCCACAGGTGTTCTTGCCTTCATAGTGGGTGTGAAAACAGGTTAATAACTTCTCTTTAAGTTTTAATCTCTCAAACTACGCAGGTGGTGATAACACCCGAGTTCTCCCGAGTCCGAACGGCCTGTATCTGTTTCATCACAACTCCTTTGTTCGTTGGTATTCATCAGCTCCTGCAGTTGAAACCACGCCTAGCATGCTGCTGGCTAAAAGCTGTTAGCATAAGACGTAACAAACAGGAAGACATGACGTCTGATGTTGCCATGCACAGCGGGGCAGGAAACAATATACCTTGCTCTCATAGGCTAGTTTATTAGCCAATCAGAGTCCAGCAAATTCGATTAATGAATATGAACAAGCTGCTGCTCGCGGCTTGACAGAAGGAGCCGGGACCAATCGAATTTTAATGCAGACAGATTGAAAGGTCTGTTAATCAGTGTTTTCTGACGTTTTTTAGATATAAAATGTTTCATATTGCTGGTTAATACCAGTTTACCCAACAGCCTTTTGGCAGCTCCGCATCAGCAAAAATAATGTGGAAAAACAGTGTAACTACTGCACAGGCCCTTGTTTTAAAGGTGACACGGTATCTTGTAGAATTTGTTATTATTTACTCCTTTTTTTTTCCTGATGTAAACAGACAGGACATTCATGTAGAGCGTGTCTATGACATGTTGACAGTGTCGCTTGGCTGCAAGACGTAACGCGCTAACACTGAAGGAAATGATCTCAAATCTGGATGAATTTCTATTTTTAGAACGAATTCTCAATAATTTCTCTTCATGCTCCCAGATGTAAATCAAAAGATACAAAAGGACACAAACGGACACGCAGGTGTGATGTAACAATCAGATATGAACTGAAGTCATGATACAGATAAATGAATCTGCCTCTGAGTTACGGTTCTGTGCAAAAGTTTAAGGCAGGTATGGCAAAATAAAAATCATTTCACAGGTATAAAATGTAATTGTTGTTGCATGTGATTCACATATAAGCTGTGAACATTTCCTTCCTGCACAAAGTCAGAGAACAAATGTTGATTTCATGCCTAAAACTTTTGCACAGTACTGTACATAAATGCTTATTGATGTTACAAGTAATAAGAGACGTCTTACCAGTTGCAGAGCCCATTTTGTCTCACTGCAGGCAGTAAACTCTCCAAACACCCCTACAAACATCATTCCTAAACCAAGAGCCACCAGAATATAAACACCTGTTAAATAAGAAAATAAAAGCAGCTAATATTAAACAGTTTACAAGCAAATGCAGTTTATTTTCGGTGAGACTGTGTGGTGTGCACAGATATGCTCATTGTATTCACTAACCTATTTGAACATCATTTGACTGGAAGGCTGCTGTGTTGGAGATGTACAAGTCAAAGATTCCTCTGGTTTCCTCACTAAACCTAAACCACAAGCCGAGTCCCAAAAACACCAACCCCAAAACCTGAAAATACACAAAATAAAAGCATGACTCGAACGTTTCACAGCTTCAGGTCATGTGATGTCATAAACGAGGACCTACCACCGGGAAGATGTTGAATATAATCAGGAGAGATTTGCAGATGAGTCCAGATTTAGTTAGGACCATGATTACAGCTGCTTGATGAGCTGCACCTCTCAGGTTTCAAATGACTTCAGCAAGTGGGAAAATACATGTGGCTCATATGAAAAATACTATAGAAAACAAACTGCTATAATGACAACAACTTTAAAATAAGAAACTGATCTAAATTCTGCTTTAAATGAAACATGTACCTGTTTGTTCTCAGGAAAATATTCGTTTTGAGTTTCTCGTCCGATGTGAGTCAGAGGTCCAGTTCTTACATAATGAAACTGTTAATATTTTGCATCCACAAACTGCACCATGAAAGCCCCGCCCACCTATTCGTCCAGACGAATGATTAGAGGAGAAGAGGCTTTATACTGAACAGGAAATTCAAAGAAACATTCATGCCTTTTCCAGGAAACATTTATGTATCATGCTTTATGTTAAGTAGACTGTTGTTGTATTTTTTATTTGATTTTTGAGAAAATTTCATAAAACTAGAAAATCTCTCGTAAATTTCAGACCTCCTTCAAACACCTCAGTTCCTCCAGATCAGATTCATTGACCATAGAAACATCTTTAACAAATGGATTGACATTGATTCATTATTAGTTCAGGAGTTATTCTTCTGGATCGAGTTCCAGAACTTTTGAAGGAACATCAGAACCATTAACACACGTCTGATTCCAGAGTCTCGACTATCTGTTGGTGTTTGTTACAGGTTTATATCATCATTTGTTCTTGTAGTGATAAAAAATCTGAAGGTTCACTAGTTTTGTCTTTTCTGGATCAAAGTATCTGGAATTTTGTAACGATCCAGATCAGTCCTTGATCCAGATCAGTTCTTGATCCAGATGGGTCCTTGATCCAGATCAGTTCTTGATCAAGATCGGTTCTTGATCAAGATCGGTCCTTGATCCAAATCGGTCCTTGATCCAGATCGGTCCTTGATCCAGATCGGTCCTTGATCCAAATCGGTTCTTGATCCAAATCGGTTCTTGATCCAAATCAGTCCTTGATCCAGATCAGTTCTTGATCCAAATCAGTTCTTGATCCGGATCAGTTCTTGGTATCATGTAGAACCTGTTGGAACTCATCCTGTATTTTTTTTTTACCATTTCTTGTGGAGTTCCATGCAGATATGTTAAAAACAACTTCTATCTCACAATGATGAAGAACCCTAAAGAAATTCCTCTGGACCCAGACGATGATCCAGATCCCCCCAAAATCTACTCACTTCTTCTTTGGATCATTTCTGACCTTTGCTGAAAATGTCATCAGAATCCATCCAGAACTTTTTGTGTTATCTCACTAACAAACAGAAGAACTAACACTAGTAAAACATCATCTCCTGCTGCAGGTACGTATGTACAAACATCTGTGCATCATGGTGCTGGATTAGATTATATAATGAACCAAAACTGAGAATATATATATTTTATTACTGATGTTTTTATTCCAGATGTATAATTTAGTCTGTGTACCATCAAATCAATAATATTTCATCAGTAGTTTATAAATCCACTGAGTTATCAAACATGCTGCAGTGAAACAGTTCTAGAACTTTAACTCATCTGATTTGGGAGTTTAACAAAAAGTCTGAAGTGAAACCGGTTGAAAACGAATGAGTTTTTATTTATTTATAAAGTTCACCTGTAGAACAAACTGTTTCTGACACGTTCCTCAGTTTACTCCTGTGCAGGTGTAGTAATGCTGTGTAACCTCGTTACATTATATTCCAACAGGAAGGGAAGCAACTAGTCCAAAGAAAATACTGTACCATCAAAGTTAGAACAGGATAGTAAATATTACTTCCCATAAATTAAAAACAATAATTCTGTTGAAATGTATCAATAAATGACTTGATGAGACCAGTTAGATGATTTGTTTTCCTCTTAAGCCACGGCCTTGAAAGTGGGTGTGGTTTTTGATGTTGTTTCTAGAGGGCGGAGCCTGATGTTGAGCTAAACTCCTTCGCTGACGTCCTCTGTCAACTCTGGCTGCTTTCCTGATTTCACTCATCAGGGTGTTTCCTGCCACGCAGCGGTTCTCAAACCACACAGCTGACTGGAAACCTGCTCTGTTACATCATTGTGTCACTGAGTTCCTTGAATGTAACAGTTATCATGATGACATGCTGGTTCAGATCCCACTGATCTGATTCAACATTTATTATAATGTGGAGACTGAAGATGCACAAGACAAATAAAATAAAAACACTTTTACACAACTTCAACTTTTTATCTGTTTATTGAAACGTGCACAAATGACATTTTAAACAAGTTTAGTTCTAAAAACATAATCTAAACTATCGAGTGCAGAATAGAAAACAAAAAGCAGCTGATTGAGCTTTAAGCAATAAATCTTTACTAGCAACAAGAATTCAAACTCTTTAATAGGATTTTATCCAAAAACTATGATTCAAGACACGTTTAAAAACTTTGACAGTCGAGCAAACACAAACATTCTGACTGGTGTGTAAATACACAAGGCACCTAAATTCAAGGTTTCAACTTTGACCCACATAACAGAAAAGTTTTAGCATTTTAATAACATGTTCCCTTTTTTCTTTTACATTGCTCACAGCAGACTAAACAAGTTCTTTAAAATATACATTCCCCCCAAAAAACAACCAAAATATAAAAGCTGCATCACTTCCTCTACAGAATGATTCATAATTAAATGGATAAAATGTGAAACAGTTTTCAGTTAAATTGAATTTTTTGTCGTGGTTTTAAAACCTCACAGTAAATGAACGTCTGGACATTGAGGACTTTTTTAGTCAAACCTTTAGTTTTTTTTACAAGACGTTGTTTTGAACTGAATTTGTGTTTTAGAACGGACTGACCTCCAAATTTAGAATCAGCAGTTCACACGCATAAAAAAAAAACTGTAAACATTAATATGCTGGTTGAGTTTCCAGCACTGTTCTTTATGAGGCAGAGGGTGGGGGTTGGAATCCCTCCTCCTCTTAGTACACGGCGGAATAGTACGATGAAATGTTCCGATGGACTCGCTTGACTTGCTGCAGGAGGATAACGGCGCAGATCAGGGCAGTAATCTGTCATGCAGACACAGGGAGGGAAAGTAAAGAACAGAGATGGAACACAACAGAACGTTCTCTTCATCAGCACAAGAACCCAACCATCCAGTTTCTACTAACAACCCAGCCATCTTAAAAAGTTCTGAGAAAGTGTTACAGGAGTAAGTTCAGTGATGAAGAAGTGACGTTTAAAGGTCCAAATCCAACCCTGTTACAGCCACGTCTGTTACTAATGATAAACCTCAAAGCTTCTGATGTTTGTGGAACAGCAGATGATGGAGAAGTGATACATGCTGTCCTCTGAAAAATATCTAAATAAACCACATTCGTTTCATTTTCTGCACATATGAGAATATTTAAGCAACAATCTGACAATCCCATTAACAGTTCCTGATATTTTAGGTTGGATTTTTCCTTTAGACGATCCAGATTACCATTCTAATCCCGCTGAGAGAAGCAAAACATCATGTGAAATCAAATGACAATAGAAAGCATGAAAACTGACGAGAGCACATTAAGCTTGAGCCTCGGGGATGTTGACGACAGAAAGAGATGTGAAGACCACGGGGTCCTGCTCGTGCTGAGAGATGGAGGTGGGCTGAGGGTATGGCAGAGGAGCGACTGTAGCAGGAGTGCTGTTAGTCAGGATAATGTACTGAGGAGACGCAGCAGACTGACGGATCTGAGAGGTGAGCACGCAGCTGCAAATCAGAGCTACAAGCTTTGGAAAGCAGCGACAGGTAAAGCAGGTGATGACGCGTTTAACAAACAGGAGAGGAGAGAGGAGAGTGGAGGGGGAGGGCAGAATGACATTAAAATTAATTCATTGTCAAAATAATGTTAATTTCAGAGTAAAACTTGTGTTAAAACATTGATAAAGTCCCAAATTTCACTTATTATGTTAGTAGAACTGCATCTTTATTCACGTCGTAATGATGTTAGAAATGCATCAGAATGTGGGCGGTCTTCCCACGCCGTCTTAGGGCGTGTATCAGAGTTCAGAGTGTGCACTTCAGTGATGAAGAAGTGGTGACGTGGGCCTAACCCTAACCATGTTGTAGCATCATGCTAGTACTGTTTGATCTTCTAACGCCGGGCTCACACTGCATCCAGATCCGGTCCGGTGCGGACCCCGCAGGTATTCCGTTAGATTAAAATCCCTTTTGAACTCACAGTAGCTCCGCGTGGTGCGGGTCCGGTTACGGGGGCCGTACGGCACTACGGAAAGAATCCGCAAGGTTCAATTTTTTCCGGACGCCGGAGTCGATCCGCGTCAAGTTTGATGAAATCTGACGAACTATACAGGAAGTGTGGCTTAAATATCCGGTGTTTTTTCAAAATAAACGAGTGTACAAACAATTGTAACTTGACTCTTCTTTTTAGACAGCACACGCGCTAATAGGAAATGTAAACATTACATCACACCCAGTGACACAGGGTCCCGAAAGCCTGCAGCACAACACATTTGCTAAATAATGGACGTGTTCTCGTGTGAAGTCCCGACAAAACGATAACCCACGTGAACTTCTGTTCTTGCGGTTGCCGTTTCCGCACCCAGCACCGGAGCTGGCCGCACTCCCTATCCGGAGCAGATCTGAGTGGTAGCTTGCGGAAAAACCGCACCGAAGCCGGACCGAAGCCGTTCCGTAGGCAGTGTGAGCCCGGCGTAACTTGTGGCTGCATACTGATGCAGTCAGAACGAGTCTCGCCATGGTGGGGTCTGGTTCTATCATGGCGGACGCAGGTGAAGTAGTAAGAGCCTAGCATTGTTAGCATAGCCTTCACACTGAGGGAGGTCTTTATAAATAAGTAATGTAGGTCCTGGAGATCGAATGATGCTCTTATTTTTATATAAGTTTCAGAATTGCACAAATCAAAATCATTTCTCTTTTTATTATATTTTCAGAATAGCAAAATATTATGTCATCTAAATTATTTATTGTGATTTTACTGTAAAAAGGTGTTTATTTTCCAACATTTGTCCCACACCCTTCACTTTAAGACAAACAGGTGTGTAGAATATGCCTACCAAAAGAGCTGCAGTTCCAATGAACACGCCCATCACCAGAGGGGGGAATTTGTTCATGATGGCTTGTGGACAGTTCTGCAGGGAGACAGAAGACACTGAGCGATCAACAGTAAAGCAGTCGGATGTTCGTTCTACTTCTCAACCGTGTTCACATTTAAAAAACTATTCAACACATCGTGCACTGATCTGACCTCCAAACCAATTTGATCGAACGCCCAGTTAAATTAAATTATTCCTAAAAGTCTTAGAGATGTTTATGTTAAACAGCAGGTACAGAGTTCAGGTTAAACAGATGTTACATTCACACCCTAAAAATGCAAATTATCCCTATTTTGTTTTCCTGTCAAAAATCCTCCTCAAAAAAAAAAAAAAACACTTTAGATAAAGTGTTTAACGTGTATAAACACTGTCGTGGAGATCAGACAGTAAAAAGATGAACTCATCTGACATCACTTCACACTGATGGTGATTCATGAGAACTAAGTCATTAAACTCTATTAAAAGACTTTCATGGCGTGAACTTACAGCCATAATGATGTGCTCCATGAAGCCGCTGGGTTTGGGGCAGGTCTGCTGCACGGCCTCGATCAGTGTGATTCCAGTCGCTCCACAGCAGTGGAACTGCAGGTAAGGCAGGAGAAAGAGAAATAAAGAATACTCAGGTGTGAACAATTCACCAGGTAAAATGTATCTGTTCGTTAACTTCTTTTCACTCAAGCCCAAAGAATCTCCTACAAAATCTGGAGTTCATGAACGCTCATGGAGGCGGGCTCTGTTTCCTACAGGAAGTTGTTACAGCTGCAGTACGAGTAACTTGATGAATTCTTGAGAATATGAGGTGATTTTCTGAGTTCTTGCTCTCTATATATGGTCGCTATGGAACCTGAGCTGTTGCATCATGTGTTACGAAAAATGAGAAGTAAATGTCATTTTCTGGAAACTAGACTCTTCTAAGGCTGCATTAAGGAGGCCGTAGTAAATGATCCAAAAATCATTCATTCACCGCTGCTTTAATTCACTTAATCACAACATGAACTTTAGTGAAGAACTCTATAAAATCTCTTAAAGGAGAACGCCCGTTTTTTGCAATTGGGGCCTTATTTATTCTGTGAGATGTGTTTTACTCGTCATCAGTGGTACTTTTTTGCGATTCGGATTCGTCTCTGAGATTTTTGATTCACACGGCAAACACCTAAACGCCAATAAACGAGAGTCGGTTGGGCCTGCGTTCGCCGACCCTAAATCGGTTTAAAATCAGTTCAAATCCGTTATTTTTTTAATCTGGCCATTTAGATACTCTATTGTTTATTCTGTTCCAGTGCCATCTTGAATCCTGCGCTCATAGAAATGATATTTTTTACAGTGACGGGAGAGTGACGTCATCTCTCCGCGCGCCCATCCTATTGGTGCAGTGGCTTAGCTTCCTAAAAAATATCATTTCTATGAGCGCAGGATTCAAAATGGCACTGGAACGGAATAAACAATAAAGTATCTAAATGGCCAGATTAAAAAAATAACGGATTTGAACTGATTTTAAACCAATTTAGGGTCGGCGAACGCAGGCCCAACCGACTCTCGTTTATTGGCGTTTAGGTGTTTGCCGTGTGAATCAAAAATCTCAGAGACGAATCCGAATCGCAAAAAAGTACCACTGATGACGAGTAAAACACATCTCACAGAATAAATAAGGCCCCAATTGCAAAAAACGGGCGTTCTCCTTTAAGATTAATATATTTAGGTATTTTTAAAAATGCCTTTGCTTTTCTTTAAATTCAAAGAATGAAAATGGTTGATACTTACAGAGTAGTGGAAAAATGCGAGGATAGCGGCCATGGCTGGGTCACCAGTGTTCACGTAAAGAGTATACAGACTAACATAAAACTCCCCCAGTCTCGCTCCAACCTGAGTAAAAAAAATTAAATAAATAAATCACTGTGTGTTATTTTCTAGTCTAACACATTTAGGTTTGCTGACTTGAGTTTACCTCCATACGTTGGCTATAAGCGAGAACTCCAACTGCAATTTCAGCTGCAGCCAGAATGAACAGGAGGGCGGAGAACTGAAGGGACAGACAGAGACGTCTTAGAACAAAGAGGCTTCCTGACATGGTTCATGTTCTAAACACTGTAGATAGGTCATTGATTAGTTCTGGCTGATCTGAGCCGAGCCAAGACCAAAATCATATCAATATTTACACAGTCGTCATGATTGACACAGAATTCTCCAAAAATAACTGTCTTATGAAAACATCTGCATTTACTGCTAAGTTTCCATGTTTATCACTCAGTTCTTGCTCCCCTCCTGAGAAGGAGGAACAGCCTATAAATGGAATGCAGCCCTGGTTGATACACCTGATATCCAGAAGCCAAACAGAGGACGCTCGGCCTTTTTGTTTTCAACAAAGTCTGTGGGTGGAGATCAAATATTAACAGCTTAAACGCCCACACAGTAAACCTTTGAGACGTGAGACCAGGTAGGTGGATGATTGAGTAGGTGGGGGGGGGGGTTCCCTGAGTCTTCAAAGCAAAGTGGAGATGAGAGAAAGTCACATACATTCTACTTCATTCTGAACATTTCCTGTTGTTTGCTTCTGTTTCACTCTCATGCTGCAAAACACGAACGTGCAGCTTTCATTTTAACTGAAAACTGGTGACACGCATCATCGTATTCTGTCTAATATGAGTAAAAAGGAGAGTGACAAGTTAGAAGCCTTCGTACGAGAAAGTAGTGACTTCTTCTGAATTTATTTGGCAACACTGGTTTTTCTAATCTGTGATAGTTTTTTTATTTAAATTGAAATTCACCCCCAAATCGACTTTTTTTTGCTGATAAACTCTATAAATCAGTGCGTCTAGTGTTGCCTACGTTTCTGGTTATGATTTTTGATAATTACGCACATTTTAATAAAAATATTAATTTTCTACCAAAAACAGTTAGTGGAGCGCCCTCCTCAGGTTAAAACGTTGCTCTGCATTTGAATTAGAATCAGGCATTGCTATTGGTTGAGACCTTATTTTCTCTATATGTGACATCAGTGTTCTGCTGCTGCGGAGTATAAATAAGCTCCGCCTCGGCCACACCTCTGTCGCGTTTTGGAGTTGGAATAGCAAGTGTTTATGTTTTTTTATCAGAGTTCATCTTGGTGCAATGTTTGTGATTGTGTGAAAAAATTTCTTTTTTTGTACTACATTATTTTCTCTTCATGTAGGGATACTTTGATTTATACCTTGGGCACCTCTCTGCAACACGTTTTCTGTTGCAGACGAGGTGCAGCTAGCTAATCTAAATTTAGCTTTAGCTTTGGCTAACAACAATGTACCACTCAGAGATGAGCCTTATTCTATGTTGCGAAGCTGCTGCAGGCTCGAAACGACACGAATCAGGGCTGCTCGCCTCCTCCACAGAACCTTCCACCATTTTCTCTGTCCCGCTGCAACATGTCAATCACAGCCCAGCCTGCCCCCGTGTGTGTGTGCGCTGGTCCGCCAGGCAACGCCTCCTTTTAAGGCCTTTTTAAAAGCAGGACGCGTGGGTAGAGGCTATAATCGTGAGGAGGTAAGTTGCACTTCATCCACCATCAGATATGCATCTATTAGGCTACGTTCATTCTGACTAATTTTTTTATGCGAGTCTGAACGACACAGATCTGATTTTTTCAAATGCGACCCAGGCCACTTCAGCATGTGGTCCGAAATCCCATATGTATCTGATCTTCTGAACCGCCAGATCACTTCCATCTGACCTGTACATCATCAATACGTGACATACAGGACTATTCTGCATCGAGAACGCGGGATTAAAAAGTTATCAACAGTAACGGCAGACGACAGTCAGTGGCGAGAAACCGAAGTGTCTGAGTTAATTAATATTTGGAGAGACAGCTCTGATTGAGTGGTGTTATCGGAACCGCGCGGGTTTAAACGAATCACGCTAAATACAAGGAGGCACTGTTCCTTCTAATGCGCATGCGTGACACATTCAAGACATTCCGTTCAGACAGGAAGTCACATTCAGGTCATATTTCACTGGCAATATTTGCAAAAAGATCAGGTCTCACAAAAAAATATCAGAATTAAGCATTAAGACCTGCAGTCTGAAAGTAACCTTAGTGGCACAACACAAACCACAACCTTTACATCACACAGGAAGTTGCATTAAAAGAGAAGATGTTTCACCATCTGCAGAGCACATCTTTTCTCGTTGCAGGCACCGTAGTCACCGAACACCACCACGATCAGCATGAGTGAGCCAAACACGATCAGCACAGTCACTCCTGTAGAAAGAGCAGCACGAAATAGAAACACATCTGTACAGGTGACTGTTTTAGGACGAGGCCAAGAAACAGCACAAATATATACAAACCTATGACGAAGGCACTCGAGTTGAGTTGTTCTATGCTGAAAATTAGTCTGGTGTTCTCCCCAAACCTTAACCACAAACCAAGGACCAAAAACGCAAACCCCACCACCTGCAAAACAAAAAAAAAACTTAAGTTAAAAAAATCACAGTGGTTAAAATCAAAGTTGGGTTTAGATCCTCACACAGAAAGCCAAAAATATAATGTTCTGTAATTTCAAGTTTAAAAAATCTACTTACTTATTCGATTCTAACAAAAATGATTAATTTCTTTGGATTTTAACACAAATATTCTCCATTTCACGACTCACCGCAAAAATGATGTTGAAAAAGATGAGAATATATTTGCAGACGATTCCACATCCATCCACTGCCATGATGAAACTGTTTGTTAAGCTGCGCACGTCTTAAACCAGAGGATTTAACTAAAAATACACAAACATTAGCTTTAAACTGGTGAAGTGACGACACGTGGAAAAGAAACCGTTAAAACGTAAATTTCAGGTTTTTCAAATGCTGGTGTATAAAAAACCCGTTTCTTTAAAATGTTCATGTAAAGCAATAAATATTTTCAAATGGTTTTTAAAATATAAGTGCCTCGAATTGCGGAATACGTTACCTTTGTGTTCGTCAGCTTATCTGACTTTACTGGTTCAGCTTTCTAATAAAACTGCGTATACCGTGTCTTGACTGAACATGTAGCCTCGTTCCGCCTCTAGATCCACAGAGACGCGCTGTCATTGGTCAGAAGACATGACTGACAGGAGATAACACCTATGAACAGAGGAGGGGCGGATACGTGAAGTAAAAAAATGCACGGTAAAAGGAAATTCAAGGAAACGAAACTTAACTAACCCAGAATTATTTTTTTCAAGATTAAAAAAACAGTAAACTCTGAATATTTATTCATTACTTTTAAAAGGGTCATGTTTTACACGGTTATATATGAAAGGTAATAAACAAAATAATTTATGGCTATGACGCTCAAGCAAAAATAAAAAAGAAAGTTCATACATAAAAGCTCTTGCAATCCAGATTTCACATGATTCAAAGTGAAACTTAAATTTTAGAAAGTACACCTAGTCATCGTGGCCTTCCCCTAAAATTCAGTGTGCAAAAAAAAAACAAATTGTATAATGTTTTTTTAAACAAATAAATCCACATACATTGTTCAGATGAATTCAAAGACAATAAATGTTTTTTTTAACGATGGCTGACTAAATATTGCTGATCTGCAGAACGTTTTAGTACTATATGAAAACAATCCCCCTGGATTTGAAAACAAACTCCTCCATAACAGTGTGTACTTAAAAATCCTTTTCAGGTAAATTTTTTGGGCCTTTTTTTTTACTTCTCTTCATTTTATTGGTTGAAATTTACCTCAGAAAAGATCTCAAGTGCAGTCCCAATCCCCCAACCACCCAAACAAACAAAACAACAACCCCAAAACTGGTAAACTTGCCTGCAGCAGAAAACATTTGATGCAAAATAAAAAAATCTGGCCACAAAGGTTAACAAAGAACTTCTGAATCCTGCAGAACGGTGCTGAACACTTCGGATTGATTGAGGATCTGCGTCACATGAAAGAACCAAAGCAGCTGCCTGCTGAGAAGCAAAACACCTCAGAATAATCTGTTCTGTTGGTCGGACCTTTATGAAACAAACTAAAAGGAAAGTTCAGGTTTAAAAGGGTTCTGAGTTACATCGTGGGTTTGTTTTGTTTTCATAAAGTATTTTTCTAAAGGATTTCTGATTATTTTGTTTTGAGATTTTTGTTTTTTTGCCTACAGTCTCAGTTGCTTTATTTAGTTTGTTTGCTGCTTCCTGTCTCGTTGTGGTTTCTTTGTTTATATTTTGTGCGCTCTAGTTTATCTCAGTTCCTCCCGCTACTTCATTTGTTCTTGTTGTAGTAGTTGGTTCAGGTCCTTGTTTTCTTGACTATTTAACTCTAGTTTTCTTTATTTCTCCTTATGATAATTCATGTTGTCTTATATTTTTAATTTTGTACCTTTTCTATTTTTTTTCTGCTCCTTGTGTAATTTATCTTCAGTCAGTTCACTGTGTTGCCTCTGTGTTATTTCTGCTCCTTAATATTCTTCTGAATTTGCATTTTCTGTCCTCCTGATGACTTCCTTGTCTTCACTCTCCAGCTGTCCTTACTCAGTTACTCAGGTTTTTTCATGTCTTTTATCACTCACTACATTTAAACTTGCTGTGTTCCTCTGAGCCTTACACAGTATCAGCTGTTATTCTGTAAGTTAATTTTTTTCTCCTGGCCAAGCTTTTATTTTGGTATTAAAAGTATCTTATTTTCATTATTATCCTCTTGTCTATTTGCCTTCATCCCATACAACGCAAAAATACACAAATTTGCAAAATGAGTAACAAGCTTCAGTCGCTATCACGTGTTCTTTCTGTACTTTTGTTGCCTTGACAACTTTTTACTGTCATTGTTTTTACTTCAGCCAGAAGGTCGTGTTATCTCCAAGGCTTTTCTGTCTGTTAGCAAGTTAACTCAAGAAGTTCTGGATGGATGTTGATAAAAATTTTCCTTTAAAGAGGCCATTTCATACACATTTCATGACTTTGTGGTTATTTCTTAAGTATTAACCAGTAATATGAAACATTTTATATCTAAAAAACGTCAGGAAACACTGATTAACAGACCTTTCAATCTGTCTGCATTAAAATTCGAGTGGTTCCAGCTCCTTCCGTCAGGCTGCTTTGTCAGCAGCTTATTCATATTCATTATTCAAATTTGTTAGACTCTGATTGGCTAACAAACTAGCCTATGAGAGCAAGGTATACTGTTTCCTGCCCCGCTGCACATGGCAACGTCAGACGTTGTGTCTTCCTGTTTGCTACGTCTTATGCTAACAGCTTTTAGCAGCAGCATGCTAGGCGTGGTTTCAACTGCGGGAGCTGATGAATACTAACGAACAAAGGAGTTGTGATGAAACAGATACAGGCCGTTCGAACTCGGGTTTTATCACCACCTGCCTAGTTTGAGAGATTAAAACTGAAAGAGAAGTTGTTGACCTGTTTTCACACCCACTACGAAGGTAAGAACACCTGTGGAGCTAAAATATTCAACAGAAACCTCAGAAAAACTGTTTTTAATGGAAGGGCCGCTTCCATGCTTCCTGCTAGAATTCATATTACTTGTTGGGTCTGTGGCAGCGTCTCATCACTGTCATCACCACAGCAGGTCAGCAGGTGGGAGGAGAAATACAGGAAAAGGAAGTTGACAGAGAGAGTCACACTCTCTTTTAAATACTATTAATAGCTGCACAGTCTTTGTGCTCACACAACGATGAATGATGATGGTTTACATTGTAGAAACTATTAGCTGTTTGGAACAGATGCATCAAAGTAAAGTGAAGAATTCAGTCTTAATTTAATTTAATTTTAATTTATATTTTATTTTAATTTTAATTTAACATTTCAACATGCTTTACTTGCATTGTAGAAAATGACTGACCCTAATAGTCGCTCCATTACAGCACGTATTCCATCAATAAGACTGTGGTTCATATCCATAAGTGGAAAGTTTCAAGTCGAATTGCACTTTGTGTGTTTCCTGTTTAAATATTTTAAAAGTCTCCGCTGGTGCCTCACCAGAAAGAAACCACCACCATCAACTGCCAGACCAAGTTTCTAATTTAACTAGATTTCATTAAAAAACTACATTTTTCTCAGGTCACACTCTAAAGGTTTCTTCTGTATGCAGAGGCTAAGTTTGAATTATACTGTGTTTGAGACATGCTATCAGATACACACATGTCTGGATTTACCCCCCTTTTTTAAAATAAACCTTAAAACTAAATCAGAATCAATTTCATTCGCAAAAGTATGAGGACATATAGGGTTTTACTTACGGCAGATTGTGTCTCTGTAGTGCAGACGAAGAATAAATGTAAGAAAATCAGACCCAATAAAATAAAATCAGACTGAAGAAATGACTTATTAACTCATAATGAGCATAAGATGAGCTGCAGATGCTGAACATGCAGCTGGTTTAACTGTTCAAAAAATTGACTGCAGTAGGAAAGAAACTGTTCCGGTGCCTGTTAGTCCTGGTCTGCAGGGTTCTGAGACGCCTGCCAGATGGAAGCAGTTCAAAGAGATTGTGTGCAGGATGGGAGGGTCCTTTACTATGTTCACTGTCCTTCTTTAAGTCCTTGCATGGTACAGGTCCTAAAAAGAGGGAAGGGGGGGCTCCGATGATGTGCCAGACTACAGAAGTCAGAGCAACGGCCTGTAGTCATTCAGTTCAGTGATGGAAGCAGGAGGGGACCTCACACAGTTCCAATGATTATTGAAGAGCCGAGTGAGGACAGGAACCAGCTGATCTGCACAGGCTTGCAGACTGAAGGGGGATACTCCATCTGGTATCTGGTCCCGGGGCTTTCCTGGTTTTCTGTCTGCAAAGTAGTCAGGTCACTTCAACCTCAGAGGAACACTGGGGGTGGAGGAGGGGGTTGGGGGGTGAGCTGAGTGTTGCATCTCAGTCGTTAGAGTTGTTAGGTCAATGGGGGGTAGAGGGCGTTGCAGCAGGTGAAGGGACAGATGTGAAGTGTTCCCTTTCAAACCTGCAGTAGAAGCTGTTGAGGTCATCAGCCAGGGCTTTGTTTGCCTCAGCGGGGGGCAGAGCGTCTCCTGTCGTTGGTCATCTCCTGCAGGCCTCTCCACACTGTTTATGGGTTGTTGGCTGCATGGAAACCGGTCCTTCAGTTTCTCAGAGTGCCTGTACAGGGCTCTGTCCCCACTCGTCCTCCTTGGCTCGATGAACAGTTCTGAGTTTTGGAGTAAACCATGGTTTATTGTTGCTGTAAGAAGCTGATGTAGGATGTGACGGTGTTCACTAAGTAGTTCACTCAGGTGTTTTCATATATTCAATCTGACTGTGACATCACTAAAGCATAGTGTTTAACAAGGTCTAGTGTCAGGTGTGTGTTTATGTAAAATTATACATTTTTTTTAGCATTTATGTCTGCTGTTGCCGTGTTCTCTCTGTTCTTGTTTTTGTGTCTCCGCAGGTGTTGAAGCAGATATTCAGTGTTTTTTTTTTCTATATTTAATCATATTTTTTTCTCTATTCTTTGCTCTTTCTCTCTTTTTCCTGTCTTCTTGTCTCCTCTGTCTCCTGTTGGAAGATACTTTATTTCTTTCAACATGGCAATGGGTTTTCTTTTACTTTGGTGTTTAAATTCATATTTAAAAGATAAAGGCTACAATCATGATGCACGTTTTAAAGCAAGAGTAGAAGAAGAATCCAAAGGAATATCAGATACAGCATGATATACTGACAGGACTCTCCTCTGGTTCTCTTTAGTTGAGATGTGATGATGTCTGTAAGTTAATTTAAACTGGTGGCTGCAAATTCAAAGACGTTTTGGAGTGTTTGTTTGTTCTCCTCGGTTCACTTCTTCACAGTTTTAACAACAGGTTTAGTAGATTTCAGCTTTGACCTGTAGGCCGGGACAAGGTGGATTAAACAGTGATCAAATGTCCCAGAGCAGCACAGGGGACAGAGTGATAAGTATTTTTCAGGGTGGCGTAACAATGGTCCAGAATATTATTGTCCCTGGTGAAACATGCTGTCTGTATTTAGGCAGTTTATGATTGAAGGCATATGATCTTATGCTAACAGCTTTTAGCAGCAGCATGCTAGGTTTCAACTGCAGGAGCTGATGAATACTAACTAGCAAATGAGTGGTGACAAAACAGATACAGGCCGTTCAAACTCTGGTTTTATCGCCACCTATCGAGTAACAGAATATCTCATGACAAGGTGATAATGAATGTGTTCTAGTTCATTTTGGGACATTTCAAACATACATTTGAGTTTATTTTCTGTACATTTTATTCATGTTAAATTAAATCCTTAAGAATGTAATTTTGAATTATTTCCCTCGTAGCTGTGATTTGCTGACAGTGATGTGTATGTGTATGTCTCAGCTGGAAGCAAATCATCTAATCATCTGATAAACTGCTTCTTTCTTCATATCAGAAGAAAAACAGCTGGAAAAGATGTTTTTGATTCAGAGGATTCAAACTAGTGGTCAGATTTCTAACAAGCAAAGATACTGATGGGGGGAAAAAAGGGTGAAAACTAGAGGTGTGCATCTCTACCTGCCTCACGATTCGATCCGATTCCGATTATCTGCCTAAAGATTCGATTTAATTCTGCAATACATCACGATTCTTCACACTCAATTTTTCAATAACTTACTACAAGCAGTCGGATATTGTTTTGAATTCTTTTTTATTACGGTATACCTGACAAAACATAAATCTTTCCACTGAAGTGAAAGACCATTTTTAAAGTGTGCTGCCTATTACTTAAATAAAAAAAAATGTATGTATAAAAAATAAGATTTTCAGTACAGCAGCTATAAGACAGGATTCTATATTTCACATGTAGTATACCAAAACAAATAGCATAGGCTTAGCCTGTCTATTTAAAAGTGCAAATATTCAAATAAAACAAGTCCTTGTTTTTCATTCAAAGTGTGCTGGATAAAACATTTTTAGCAGCTTAAAGACAAGGACACTTGAGAACCTGGATTGAGTGGGAATCACGATTATGTCACATGCTGCATCGATGCAGAATCGTGCACGGCTGAATCGCGATGCATCTTAGAATCGATCATTTTGCCCACCTCTAGTGAAAACATGAATATTTGGGGTCAGAACATGTAAGTAACGTCTCTTTCGCTGTCTGTTTCTCTTTACATTTTAATCTGATGCTGAAAACTGAACTTACCTGCATTAAAATAAATACATGGAAGACAAACAGGCCCTAGTTGTTTTTTTTACAGAAACACTTGACTCACCAATCAATCTGAACAGAATAAACAAAAACAAACTATATAAGAAAGAGACCAACTGATTTTTTTGTTGATTTATGGAAAGATGTATTCCTCTACAAGTAGCAATTGAACAAAAAAATCCAAACCCAGAATAATAAAAAGTGATGGTCTGATGGATCTTTTTGCAGGAGGCTCAGACCGGGCTGTAATCTGTCACACGAACAGGAACAAGATGAAGAGCTTCTTCCTCTTTTTATCACTACAATTTATTTAACCAGCCACAGAATGAGTCGGTGTTAAATAAGCTAAAGTTTCTAACTGATGTTTTTAATCTGTGCTGAAAAGTAAACGTGAAAAGGAATTAAGAATGTGTTTAGTGATGATCAAATGGACTTTTAAAGCACAAAATCCAACATCGTTATCTGTAGATTATAAATTAAAACGTCCAGTGAATGTGTGGACTCTCTTGATGTCACTTACACGTGACGTTAAACCACCAAGAATAATGGAGGACACAGTGGTTGAAATTATGTTGAGGGTTTAATATTTTAAGCAGTTTGAAGGAACATTCAGCGGAGAGACTTAAACAATGAAACAGCCCACTTCCTGTTGTCTGTATTAAAAACAAGCCCATTATTGTAGACAGCAGGGAACAGTTTCTGTATTAAACTAACCAATCAAAGTTATGTGGCTGAATCACAACCCTTAACATCTATCAGGAGTCTTTATAAAGTTAGGAAACCACTTACTTAAAAGCAGGAGTTAAAAAACGCTCAGAAAACCCAGATATAAGGTCAGTACAGCAAGTCCACAAACCAAACAACCACAAACTACCTCATATGATTGTAAGAGCCATAAAGTCCAAATACATCCTATAATTTGGAGTCTGTTATGGATTCGTTATTATATTTTGGACTATAATGACAACTGAGAGCATAAAAAGTGATGAGAGCATCTTTAAGTTTGAGCCACAGGGATGCTGAACGTTGGAGCAGGTGTGAAGACCACCGGTTCCTGATGAGGATAGAAGGTGGAGACGGGCTGAGGATACAGATGAGGTTGGACTATGACTGGAGTGCTGTTGGTCAGGATAGTGTACTGAAGAGAAGACCGACGGAGCTGTGTAATGAGCACCCTACTGCAGATAAAAGCAGTGACCTTAGGGAGGATAAGAAAAACAAACGATGATTTAAACATCTTCTTGTGAACACGTTAATTATCTCTTTCTTACAAAACTAAAATTAAACTAAAACATTTGATTCTAAGACTTTAAAATAGCCTCAGTTGTATTTTTTCGAGAAAAACATGCCAAATTAGGAAACAATTAAAGGTACAGTATGTAAGAATTAGACCTTGTCGTCAAATCAGAGTCCCATAATATAGAAAAAAAACCTGTCTGCTCTCAGCCCCTCCCCTCCCTGATTTTTCTGTTGGGTTGCCAGTTCTGATGTTGATCCTCGTTTAGTTTCTCTTGTATTTGTTAAATTTTTGGGAATGTCTGAAGGCCTATTTGTTCAGCATTGAGTTTTCCTAAGTGTGTTTGAACGCCCCATCACGTGCAGCTTGACTGATCACTTTTTGCTGCTGCTCGTTGTGGAATTACAGCTGCTTGTGTTGAAGACTTGGCAGCCTTGCAGACTCACATGTGATTCGTTATGGAACCAGGAAGTCTGGACATGTAAATAATGATTCCGGTTCGGGCTAGTTTTTTTAAAATGACAGAAACTAGTGACCACCCATCTGACTGAGATCCAGATCTGTTACAATGTGACTTTATTTTCAACATTGGTGGGACATTAAACTGTTTGAGTATTTCACTGTAAAATTCTTACATATTGTATCTTTAATACAGTTTCCAAAATTAAGATCAAGACCTTTCTGTGGATCACAAAACATCAAGTATGAGGTCATGATCTCCAGAAAACAAATACAACCGGGAAATAACTCCTGGCAGAATTTTTTCTCCTGTATTTAACATTAAAGCTAAAAAAAGAAAACAGCTACAAAAAGTTAAAAATTGTGTTTATATAGTTCAATCAATAACATCTGAGATTCTAAGTATTTTGGGTCAGAACCTGAAAGATTTGGGAACCACTGAGTTTGTCATACCGAAGTGCATTTTTGACTTTTTATTTCTATTTTAATGAAATTAATGAAAAAATATTTTGCCATTAAACACTTTTTAATTGACAGTCAACATCTGATGCCACATGCATCGTGAATTAATTAATAAGTGAATAAATGTGTTAAATATACCTACCAAAAGAACTCCGTTTACACACAGGAATAATATCAACACTGGAGTCATGCTGTAAAAGGCGTTGGGGATCGCTGCTGGACATCTCTGGGAGGAAACAGAAGAAACCGTGAACATACTGGGAACCAGAACTAAACTATCAGGGCCTTCAAATTGTTCAGAGATACGAATCAGGAAGTTTAAAAAGAACAAAAAAATGACAATTTTTATTTTAATCATTTTCTTATAAGGGAAAAAGAAAATTAATCAGTTTTATGTCATTTGAGTTATTTACTGTACTTTCATACATTTTCAGCAAAGCTCAGAAATGGTCTAAAGAGGAAGTGAATAGATTTTGGGGGTGATCAACATCTGGATCCAGGAATGTTTTTAAGGATTCTTCATCATTGAGACATAGAAGCTGTTTTTAACACATCTGCATGTAACTCTACAATAAATAGTCCAGGTAAAAAATACAGGGTGAGTTCTGCATGATACCAAGGATTGATCTGGATCAAGGATTAATCTGGATCAAAGATTGATCTGGATCAAGGATTAATCTGGATCAAAGATTGATCTGGATCAAGGATTGATCTGGATCAAGGAATAATCTGGATCAAAGATTGATCTGGGTCAAGGATTGATCTGGATCAAGGATTGATCTGGATCAAGGATTAATCCTTGATAAAGATTGATCTGGATCAAGGAATAATCTGGATCAAAGATTGATCTGGATCAAGGATTGATCTGGATCAAGGATTGATCTGGATCAAGGATTAATCTGGATCAAAGATAGATCTGGATCAAAGATTGATCTGGATCAAAGATTGATCTGGATCAAGGATTAATCTGGATCAAAGATAGATCTGGATCAAAGATTGATCTGGATCAAGGATTAATCTGGATCAAAGATAGATCTGGATCAAAGATTGATCTGGATCAAGGATTAATCTGGATCATTGCAAAATTTCAGATATTTTGATCCAGAAAAAAAAAACAAAAATAAAGAACCTTCAGATTTTTTATCATTTATAAACCTGCAACAAACACCAACAGATAGTCGAGACTCTGGAATCAGACGTGTGTTAATGGATCTGATGTTCCTTCAAAAGTTCTAGAGCTCGATCCAGAAGAATAACTCCTGAACTAATAATGAATACAGTTGTTAAATGTGTTTTTTTATGCTCAATGAATCTGATAATGTCGATACAACAAAGATGAGACTTTTATTTTTTGGAGTAAATCACAATATGGGAGTAACTGAGGTGTTTGTTGTAGGTCTGACCTCTATGAGTTTTCTCTAAAATCTCCAGGCAGATTGTTTTGTATCATAAAAAAATCATCATAAAAGTTCAGATTAAACATGGGTAGCTACTCAAATAGCTGAAAAAATATATGAATTATATATATATATTATATATGTATATTACAGTAGATCTGTTTAATTGTGCACGATTTTGCAGCACAGGCTGAGTCTCACACACCGCTGAGCTGAACACATCTGAGCGATGAACTCATGTACTGTCGAAGTTACATGTCTGAATAAAAC
Source organism: Pachypanchax playfairii (assembly GCA_006937955.1). NCBI lineage: Eukaryota > Metazoa > Chordata > Actinopteri > Cyprinodontiformes > Aplocheilidae > Pachypanchax > Pachypanchax playfairii. The sequence continues at coordinate 1,941,295 of SSNP01000022.1, read as the reverse complement.
ATAAAAGGAAAAGTTTTAAAGTTTTACTTTGTGTGAGAAACACAGAGAACCAACTTACAGGTAGAGTGAAGTATTCTGGCTCCGGACAGGTCTTCTGTACTATCTCAATTATTGGGATTCCAGTCATTCCACAGCAGTGCAGCTGCAGATCAGAGACAAAAAGAGGCTGAAAACAAACACTTACGGCAAGCATTAAAAAATAATTTAGTTAAATATTAAATCAATCAAAATAAATGAAACTTAACTTTTTTTATATTGCAAGAAAAAACAGTTTATTTTTATATTATTCATACCAAGTTGTGGATGAATGTGAGAGTGAGAGCGACGGCCGAGTCATCGTTTTTCACATAGAGGATATATAGTTCATCGTAGGTCTTGGATAACATCTCTACAGTCTTATAAATGAAAATGAAAAAGCTTCGTCACACATGAATGTTTGATTTTGACATATTTTGAAGGTGGGTTGCAGATATTTAGCATTTACCTCTTCACTGTTGGATAAAGTAAGCACTCCAAGAGAAATTTCACATATAGCCGCCACGAGCAAAAAAGCAGAGAACTGAAGAAACAAAAAGAGATGAATTAACCCTGTTCTAGTTCTACTTCCTGTTGCCTGCTGATGTGCCTGATTCTGGTCCTTTCCTCCGAAAACAAAACCCTTCTGTATTGCCCCTTTTCCACTAGAGTCGGTACGGTACCAAACACGTCGGGTTGGGTCGGCGCGGTCCAGGATAGGAAGGTGGTGTTTCCATTACCATGTCGGGATGGTGGACATGAGTGGGCTAAGCTTAGCAAGTGGTGCGAAAGGTCCGTGATGTCATTCATAATCGACACGAGAGTAGTAAAGACATATGGGGTGTTTCTCAATGTCAAGGAACCTTGCCTTGATGCTTTGGTCCCGCCCCGGTTGCCTAGGAGATACGTCATCGGCGTCTGCACTCGGTTTGCCCGCTGTTTAGCTAACATACCAAGGATACCGTAATGATACCGTAATGGGCTTGGGGTTGAAGATGCCATCATCTACCTGCTTCACAGAGCACACGCTCATCTGGACCAATCAGGCAGCACTTTGAGGGTCATGTTCTTTGACTTCTCA
>SSNP01000022.1:1907060-1930863 GCA_006937955.1 Pachypanchax playfairii | reverse complement strand
TTTTTTTTTTTTTTTTGTTTTACCCCCCCCTTAACTCTCAGTGGGCTGTATGGATGTTTACCCTTGAGGCGGTGCTGTGGTCCACTCAGACGTACTGCGAGTACAGTTTCTAGCTCTCCCTCTCTTTATGTCGCTCTCACTGATTCACAGAGCCGATTTGTCCTATCGTTTGCAGTAAAGAGGCTTTGTGTCGCTCTAACGAGATCAAAGCTTATTTAAGAGAGGGCATTAAGCGGCCTGATCGCTACGACGGACCAAACCATACGCTGGTGCAGAAGGACTAGTTGATTAGAAGAAACGGATTACAAATAAAAATTATTGCTCACATTAGTCATATTTTAAGAAAACAAGAATTTAAGAACGTTCTACGTACCCGTCAAGATTTAGGTTATTTTTTTACAGAATGTCCTAACAAATAACTCGTAAAACAAATGTCTCTTTTTACAGTTTATTTAAAAAAAACTGTCTGTTAAATTATCTTGATAAAATGTTTTGATTTTCATGTTGAAGTTAGAGGATTTGATAAAAGGTTTTATGATATGGTATACTATAATATTACATTAATACATAAAAAACTAAAATTAGCAAATAAGGATGACATTTAGATAAAATAAAATATAAATCAGATAAAATGTAAGTATGCTTGTATACAATGAATGCAATTAGAGGGAAAGTGATTATGAAATCAAATTTCTAAATTGTGTAATAATTACATTTTTAAAGAAGTGTTTTCTTTTATTATGCTTTTAAATGAAGCGGCAGCACCCGTCCAGATATTTTAAAGAGGCCATTTCATACAAATTTCAGGACTTTGTGGTTATTTCTTAAGTATTAACCAGTAATATGAAACATTTTATATCTAAAAAATGTCAGGAAACACTGATTAACAGACCTTTCAATCTGTCTGCATTAAAATTCGGGTGGTTCCGGCTCCTTCCGTCAGGCTGCTTCGTCGGGCTTTGGCAGCAACTCATTAATATTCATTATTCGAATTTGCTGGTCTCTGATTGGCTAACAAACTAGCCTATGAGAGCAAGGTATACTGTTTCCTGCCCCGCTGCACGTGGCAACAGTAGACGTTCTCTCTTCCTGTTTGCTACGTCTTATGCTAACAGCTTTTAGCCAGCAGCCTGCTAGGCGTGGTTTCAACTGCGGGAGCTGATGAATACTAACGAACAAAGGAGTTGTGATGAAACAGATAAAGGCCTTTCGAACTCGGGAGAATTTGTGTTTTATCACCACCTGTGTAGTTTGAGAGATTAAAACTGAAAGAGAAGTTGTTGACCTGTTTTCACACCCACTATGAAGGTAAAAACACCCGTGGAGCTAAAATATTCAACAGAAACCTCAGAAAAACCCGTTTTTAATGGAAGGGCCTCTTTAAAAAATGACAATTTTCCACTGCTTTAGCTCCTCCTCTTGTTTGCACACAAATGTAAATGTAAAACAAACTTTAAAACATTTCCCAAGGACACAGTCTTTATTTTTACTTTGTAGACTTGAAACGCAACCTGGATAAAAATATTTTTGACAAACCAAGAAAACAAAAACTTGTTAAAGAAAATGTCGGTATGTGGAGTTTTGTAATAGAGGGTTAGGCACTGCGGCTCCTTCTCTGGGCACCACACCCTGCTAATCCCAGATTATCTAATAATATTCCTGTCATATCATATGCTTTTACTTTCTTGCCAGCAGGAGACACAAACACATGAAAGGAACAAAAATGTGATCAAATAATTAAGTTTGTCTGTTTTTTATGTTTATCTGAAAATGGGACCGAATATCTGCTACCTGAAGTTATGAATATGTTCAAGTAATCTGAGCAGTTCAGCTTGTTAGAACAAGACTGTCTATACACCATCTCAGCTGCAGACAGACAGACCCCCCATGTACAGTACTGTGCAAAAGTTTTAAGCAGGTATGGTAAAATAATAAGGATTTTATAAATATCAATTGTACCTGTTTATTTTTATCCATTTGAAAAACGTGAATCACATCAATGTGTGCTGTGAACATCAAATTCCTTTAGAACAGTGTTGGTTTGCACAAAGTCCAGGATTTCTGCTGAGATTAACATGTAAATATTTCTGTAGTTCTGCTTTAGCAGGATGCTGTTAGTTAAATGAAAAGCTGCAGAGTGAAACAATCATGGAGATTAATTCTTCATGTAGACCTGAACTCAACATCATGGACATGAAGAGACAGAAGATTTGTAGAAATGTCTCCAAGTAGACTGAGTTCCTTCACAAACTGGCTGCATGTGAAGAATTGATGCTGTTTTAAAGTTACAGCTGCTCACAACAAATATTGATTTCATTTAGATTTTTTTCCACTGCTTAAAACTTTTGCACAGTATGCATGTATTTGTTTAGTAAATAATCAATTGATAACTGATTGTATCAGTCACACAATAAAGCCAAAAACAAAACCAATCATTCTCAGGAAACTGAATTGAGTAGATTATCTTGTATCATTAAAACCTAAAAACTTAAAGGGGTTTGTTAAACTTTTAAAACACTTTATTTTAAAATAAAGTACAAACAGCACAGAAATACATACAGAGTAAAACCAGTTAAAAAGCTGCTCTGTATTGGTTACAGAAATGGATCGGCTCTGCTAAGAGGCGGGGCCTGTGGTTTAGGGTGGAGTCTGTTATTTCTGTACAAACGTATGTTAATATGATGTATAGAACGTCATGCATGTTCCCTTTTTAGGTTCCTCACTGCTGTTTAATGATTGCTGTTAAACTTTGAGCTGCAGCTCTGCAGAGTCACTCTTGACCTTTGAACTGGCAGTGATAAGCTAAAATAATCCCCAGACAAACTTACTCAACTCTTTGTGACTCATTCTTTGTCGACATTTGATATCGCAATCTTATTTTTACTAAAACTTCTTGCCAGATTGAGAAAGAACAATTCGATTACATTATTTTTTAAAGTAGAAAAGATATTGTTCAGTTTTCAGAGTAGACGTGACTCTCCTGTAAAAAGACACAGATCAGATTCTTAGCATGCCTCTTGCATGTTAACTCTCCCTTTATGGTCATCATGTCACTGCGCCACCCACCCCACATGCCTCCTCCCCAAGGCTGCCCCCAAACTGTCACATGCACTCCCATCTCCACCCACACACACAGCCAAACGTCAATTCAGTGTTTCCCTTACATGGAGGGTCATGTTTGATGCTCTGGCATGGTGTTGTCAGAGCTGTCCAAGCGTCATAAATAATGCAGTCGATCATAAAAATACATTGAAAGTTAGCCGTTGGTTTATTAAAGGTGATCAGATGCAGTTTTTTGATAAGAAAGACAGATATCATCCAGGAAACCCTTCAGCGATGCTGCTGCCAGTCTGAGAATCGGTTATATATGTCAGTGTGTCAACCTCAGGTGTTCTGCTGAAGTTGGCGTCTTCTGTGACACAGTCTTTTGTTTGTCCGTGTTCATTTATCTATGTTAAATATTTCCAAACGGCACTCGTGCTGTTTTTCTTTAGCCGCTCAAAGTGTTTGTGATGGCCTCACGTGTGCAACCCTTCCAACACCAGTGAAGTGCTTTTGAGTCAGAGTGAAAGAGACAAGTGCTGAGATGATGTGGGCACGGAGAGGACACGGAACTGTGAGCGGACTGCGGTGGGTTTTTCGGCTGGCCGTGGGAGAAAACTGACAGGAAGGAAGCTCAGTTAGTTTCTTTGCATCTGTACTCCAAAATGGAGTTTTACGTATACAAAAAATAATAAAATGTTACTTGCATTTTTTTGGCTTTTGTTTACTTGGTAATATAATCAATATTTTAATATACTATATGATCCCACCCACCTCACCAAGTCATAGCTGTGATTCAGAGAGGAAAAAGTAGCATCCGAAAATTGTCATTTGAGTTAAAATCCAAATTTGAATTCAAACAACTAAAGGCAGGGTTTTACAAGGAGAGATATCGTTATAATCTGCAGCGTGTTTCCAATTTGTCTCGTTCATGTTTCAGGGTAATCCTATTTTAATAAATCGTGAATGGAAGATTTTAGAAAACAGCTCAGCTCAGGAAGGGGTGGATGTTTTCTACAGGAACCTGTAGGCAGATATGTTTGATCTGTCATTATTAGCAGACCAGACTGTCAGCAGAGAGGAAACAGTCATCAGTAAGTCCATCCAGCAGGTGCCCTACAGCTACAATCTCTGCTCACTCGTGGCTGGGACCCCCACTCTCCCAGAAAATGCATTAACCGAAAAACATCAAAGGAAGAAACATGGGAGGCTGTAGCCGTCTTATCCTGTGGGTACGTTTTGTTTTTTCCAGGTCTGATAAAAGTGCTGTCATCAGAAATAATCCTCCAGAACAAGAAACTGTTCATTTAGGAGTTCGGCTTCTCCTTTTGTACAAAAGAAATAAAATTAATCTGTCGATATTTTTCTGCACAAACTTGAACAAACCTCAAAGAAGTATAGTTATGCTTTTGGTTTGACCTGCACATCCATCATCTAAGTGTCAACCATCAGCTCTCTAACTAGCAGCCTGTTGTGTTAATTCCCTCTTCATCAGCTTCTACAGTACACGTTGTCCCCATGTGGTCATCTCAGTCTGATTGATTTATCTCCTGTTTGTGTCTCTTCAGTTGTTACTTGGTGACTTCTGAAAGCTTTGATGTTGCTGCTAATAATGAACCAGTTTCTGCTGAGGGTCTCCTGTAGTTCTTCTGATGAATGATTAACTAAATGGATCTTTCTCGGTGGTTCCTGCTTCTCACATGCAGCTTTGAGATCAGTCATTTTCTTGCCTTTAAAGATGGATTTGATGTTATTTCAACCAAAATGCGGCAGTAAACATGAATTTAGACGCAACTACAGAGTGTGGCGGAAATGACTGAGGATCAGTGGGTCAGTCATGTATTTGTCTTTGCTGCTCAGCTGGTGACAGCGTCTTTAAATATCAGTTTCAGTTTGGATTTACGTTAAGTGTAAGCAAAAAAAAAACACATATCGATACAGTTTTGGGAGGTTTTGATCACGTTAACTGAATAACATTCTTTGTGAATCACCAGGTGTGTTTGATCTAAATTAGCACACAGGAAATCCATTCAGCTGATCAATGTGTCTCCAATATAATATCACAGACGGCCTCCGAGGTAGAAACTTAATTGTGCTGTTGAGCTTCAGGGTGTCACTGCAGTCGTTTCTTCTCATGATTTATCTAATGAAACTTCTCATTTTATTCACCTTAACTTTGTTAATAACTCGTTTGCTTTGTTGGATCTTTAGAAGAAATCGCTTCCGATTAAATTGGCTAGTGATTAGAAACCCGAGTATTCGTCTGCTGTGTTTTTGGCACCTGAACAGAAATTCAGCACCACCAAATGTTTATCTTGAATCTGGAAGATTCAGCTGAACGTGACTGAATTAGCATCTGCAGTGCTAGCAACATCTGGAATTTAGCACAAAAAAACAACGAGAGAAGTTGTTGGAAAATTTTCGTCAGATTTCCAGGAAAATAGTTTTTAGAAAACAAGCGTTGACAACTGAAAGGACAACATTTTAGGAGGAATTGTTGAGTTAAAGCCACAATGATTTGTCCTCAACCTATCAGTGAGTTTTAAGACCTCTGGTTGGTGGTAGCAGGTGGGATTTTTCGTATTATTTGGTTTTGACAACATTAAACCAGCTACAGGCAGAACCCCCCCCTCCCCCAGGCTATTCTGTTAGGTACCACTGGATGCCTGCAGCAGCTTGACTAATTACCCCAGTCCCTCTCCCTGCCTCCCCCTCTCTCACCATCTGTTGACCTCATGTCATTTTGCCTTCCTTTGCCACTCCCCCCTCTTGCTCCTACTAGTCTGCTTCAGTAACTCCCAACTTCTTTTCCTTCTCCTAAAATAGCAATTGGAAGAAGGAGAAAAAAGAGAAACGCCCTTTAGCCTTGTAGTTATAGAAGGGGACAGAAAGACCGAGTAATGTTTATAAAGTGTGTGACTGGTTGTCTGTGCTTTTTTTCTTTTCGGCTCTCTGCCAGCGCGGTCTGAAACCAACCCCCCCCCCACACACTAACTGTATGAAATGAGTTTGTTGGAAAGTTGAAAAGTGCGGCAGGCAATACAGATTCTAATTTATTGTTTTAAAATTGTCAAGCTGCCTCAGCTGATTTTACATACTTTTCTAGACATGCATGCACTCGTTTCATGTACTTCGAAGTAATAATACAGGGAATAGTGTGTGTGTGTGTGAGTTCAGACCCCAGTTCTCCCCCCACTCCTTAAGAAAATAAAAATCACATGGCATTCTTCACTTATGACTCATTGTCTTCCATTTGCTTACTTTTTTATTTTACTCCCTTTTCTTTGCTTTGGCCATATTTTCCCCCCACATTCCTCCTCCTCCTCCTGTATGTGTCTGTCTCTGCTCTTATTTTCATCTCCTTTCCTTTTTCTCCTCTGTCCTTCCCCCATCTCTCTATCGAGCTCCCCCCTTTTTCTGCAGAGAGATTGATTCCAGATGTTGCTAAACTCTCCCTTTCCCTCCCTCCTTCGGTGTTTTTTTTTCTCCGTAAACTCCTCCTCCTCTTTTTGTTTTCCCTAAAATTCACTGTAGAAGCAACAGCCTCTATAATTTTATGGTCAAGAATATTTTTGGTTTGCGTTTCACAAGCATTTACCACTTTCCCCAAGCTTTCAGTACTCATCTGCTGAACTTTTTATTTACCCAATCTGAATCAATGCAGAATCAATAGTTAAGCCTTGTGTCAGCCTTGTGGGTTTTATTGAGGTTTCTGAACTTGATTTAGCTCTGTTTGGACCCGTTATACTGCTTTTTCATCTGTGCAGTGTGCATCTCCAGCAGCTTTCCAGAATCATCTCCTGCTCAATATAAGCCTGTCCGTTCCCCTTAAAAATGCGGCGCACCAAGGAGAACGTTCCCCCTGGGGACGAGGCACGAGGGGGAAATTGGTTCCAGATGAAACAGGAAGTGGAGTGAGGAGACAAAGAAAGGGCTGTTTTAGATGGGGAAAGGGAGGACGGGCCCCAAGTCCTAACACACATCCAAAGTTAGAATGTACTTCTCATGCATAAAGGAGAAATGTTTTTTCTCTGCTTCTCTTTACATTTGGCTCAGTTTTTTAACATCTTGCTTGGATTCCCTCATGGCTTCCCTGAAGCACACTCAGTCTAGACTCTTCTTCTCTGATCAGTGTATCATGACCACATCTGTCTTTAGTCTTTGCCTTTCTGCCTCCCAGCCTCAGCTTTAACAAACAGTTACACTGCATCAGCAGGCTCTTCAGGATTAACAGTCGTTTGTCTGTCTGTTTGCATAAACTTTGTGTCATTGTGGCCCCGCTGTCTCACACACTCACCCTTGATTGGTTGGAAGAATGCAATTAGGAAGTGATTCCTGCAGTAGGCAGCTTGAGGTCAGGACTAGGAGGTAAACCAGCCTTTCTCATTGCTGCATCTTCATGCAGCCGCATTAAAGCTGTTTTCAGTATAGAGGAGTGGATTTGGGGGAAAGGGAAAAAACAGTTTTCAAATGTCTTCCGATTGAATTTAGGGGAAAAAATGTCAGCAGTCCTTAGGACCACTAACTCACCTGTTTTCCAAATATATACATGTGCAGTGACTTGCACATATTTCTAATACCACCTTCAGACCTCTCCCCCATCCACCATTTCCCCTCCCTCTCTTCTAGCTTTAGCTTCTTCTCGAGTGCAGAGACAGAAATCTCAGTAGGCGGTCATGTTTTCTCTGCAAGGCATGCCAGCAGGCTAAACTGTGTTAGAGTCATCTCTCTCACTGCTGTCAAAATACCATCGTTTAGGTAACTTTCTCCATTGTTCCGGTGCCCCTCACCCCAGTCCCCTTACACCCCCTCACCCCTCATCCTCTCACCTACTGTAGCGGCGCAGCAGACAATAGCTCTACTTGCTGGGGCAAAAATGGCACAGAAAGGAAAATAAGAGAGGAGAGTGAGAGAGACCGAATTAATCTAATTAAAAGTGATTACAGAGCAATTAACCACAACAGTGGTTTTCTAAGCAGGATTGTTGGGGGTGGGGGGGCTGATGGTGGGTTTGATTGGTTGGTACGGCTGACTGAAAGTTATGGCCTCACAAAGTGTTTTTCTTATCCTCAGGAGTGTCTCTCCTCTTACATGGATTTGTTTTGTTAAATGGTGCAACTTTGTTTCTAAACAACATGAAAACAAGACAATATAAGAAAAACCTGCAACTGAGATTTTAATGTTGAAGCTGAAACAATTCTGAATCTAAAAAAAGCTGAATTCTGCCTTTTATATTTATTTTATTTGGGAGGGAAAAAAATGACAGCAAAGTGGTTGCAGGAAACATTTACCCGTGTAATACCTTAACATCATTGAGGGTTTGGAGGACACTACAGATAAAGCTTTACTGTCTTTAGAAGGCTTTTGATAGGGTGGAATAACCTTATCTGCTCAAAGTTTTGGAACGATTTGGCTATGGGAATACATTTTTAGAATGGGTTTGGTTACTGTATCTAAATCTGATAACGGATATTATACCCAACAAAAATATTTCAAAGTCCATTGTGATAAAAAAGGACACAGACAGGGATGTCCTTTGTCACCTCTTTTGTTCACTTTAGCAGTAAAACCTTTGCCAATAGCTATACAATCACATGCTGACATATCTGGGTTACCTGTCCATCATTGTAAACACAAGGTGACACTATATGCAGATGATATTATTGTGTTTCTTTCTCTAATTAGAAAATCTATCCCATTTTATTAGAACTGATAAAGACTGTTAGTAATATCTCAGGATATACAATTAATTACCAATTCTAGAGATTCTGTTTTAAAGTACTCAACTGTTTTACTTACCGAGGAATAGAAATTGATCTTTCGCCGGCCCCTCCCCCAAAACGGCTATTGTCCAATCACACATCATAGCGACCGTTATTATGTAGTTCCGGCAAACACTGACTCCAAGCAGGACAGTCCCATGTTATTTGTAAATTAGACACTGGATATCGTGATAGATTTTCTGGAGGAGTTTTGTTCTTTTCATTCCCAAAGCCGAAAACACAACATGAGTGGTGCCTACAATGAATTAAACAGTGTGGTTGGCCCCCAATTCAGTTAAATGTGTTGGGAAATTACAAAGCATAAATACGTCTGCTCAAAGGTAAGGCTAACAGCTAACTACTTACCGTGTTGTCTAGATCTAATAACTGGAGGCAAGAACACAAATCGGACCAAAGTTATGATTACCATGGATATCATTGCCAGAACGTTCTACTCTCTAAACTAAGTTTAACGAACCCTTTAGCTTTAGCCAACATTAGTTAACATGTGAGCTAACGTTAGCTGCTGTTGTTGTCGGCTGTTGTTATGTTGACGTAGTGTCTCTCACTTTATTTTTCATCAGTTTACAACACAGTCAAACATATAGTGCCCCCCATTACAGAATGTGCCACCAGATGATTTTTTTTTTGACAGAGATTAAAAAGCTATTCACAGGATTTATTTGGAAAAACTGTCAAACTCGGGTTAGACTGTCATTTTTATATGCACCATATAATAAATGAGGATCAAATTGTCCAAATATAATTTGGTACTATTAGGCAGTACAATGAAGGTCAATTAAATGCTATTTTGAAATAAGAGACCCCCTCAATGGAAGGAAATAGAGTCAGAGGGTCTAAGTTTACCATTATCACGGTATCTTTACTCAGATCATTTTTCTAGGCTAATGAAATAATCTTCAAACCCTATTGTTAAAAATATGGTTAAAATTTATAGCAGAATACACTAACATGTTAAAAAACCTTGTAAACTGTCTCCATATTATCCAATATTGAGAAATCAGCATTTTATCCACCCAGGGCAGACCCGGTCTTTCTGCAAAGGGCCTCAAAGGGACTGAAGACGATACACGGTTTATTTATGCCTACATCAAACAACTTAATGCCTTTTGAAGAAATTAGACAAAAATACAATATAGATGAAAAATACTTTTTTAAGTACCTTCATCTTTGAAGTTTTTTTTAGTGCCAATCAGAAAACCAATGTAATTAAACCCCAAAAAACTAATTTGGAGAAAATTGTCTCGAAGAATAGCCAAAGTAAAGGTACAATATCAGAACTGTATTACTTGTTGCAGCCTAATTCTAATTAAAACTCTGTTTCATAACAAAGCGTGGAATGAGATTTAACTATAATGGTGTGTTCACACCGGCCCAACCGTCAACGTCCGAAGCATCAAGTTTACATGTAAAGTCTATGATGGAGTCCGTCTTAAGAGCGTCAGAGTCTCTGTGTTGCTTTGTGAGCGTTAGCAGCGTCAACTTTCAAAGCTTTCCAAGCGTTTCAGGCGTTGAAGCTTGAAACGCGAGCAACGCAGAAGTTCAACTAGCTGATGTCAACCAATCAGAGCGTCTCATCGTAGTGACGTCACTGCGCGTAACCTGAATGAAGCAGGAAGTCGTCAAACAGGGTGCGGGACAGATGGAAGTAGCGCTTGAAGCAAAATGGTTTAACTCCTTGAACTCAGAACGCATCTGAAGAATGGGGTGTATCAACAAACGGAGTAAATAAAGCCAAGCCACTCTCTCAATATGATCCGCCATAGCTCAGAACATTCGATAACAAAGGAAGCCCCGCCTACACGCTCATTTTAATGGTCAGGTGTTACAAGCTTCAACTTTCAAGATTCAAACTTGAAGCATTGTGAATGTTGCTTGACGTTGACAAAGCGGCCGGTGTGAACGCACCATAAGTGTATCACAAGTGAACTGAGAATCAGCATATATCAAAACCCATACACAAACGATTAATACCAGACTTAGGCTCATACAGTAATAAATGGCTCATGAGAACTTGCATCACATCAATTGAATAAATACAACCGTAACATACCAGATGTTAACAAAGTGCAGTGAGGACAGAAGGATGCTGTTTCACGAGGGTTAAACTTTTCTGAGAGGAAGTTAAAAAGCAATAGAAACCATTTTATTAAAGAAAATCCCAATGAACCCTGATCCTTTTTATTTTGGTAATCTATCCTGGAAAACAACTTAATAAAGTGGACAAATAATGATCAATATGTGTCTCCTGTGAGCTAAAAGAACTATCACTACATTTTGGAAAGAGATCAACAGGCCCAACTTGGTAAACTGGGTGAAACAAATACTCATTGTGTTTCCTTTTAGATTGTTTATTTGAAACAATCATAAATATGTAGGAGTGCATTGTCTGGAGGTTTTGTTCTATATCTTTGTTGTTCACTGTTTTGTTTGTATAACAAATCTGATGTATGCGTGTTTGCTTGAAAATAAATTAACACAATGTTGTTTAAAAAAAACATTCAAAGATGTTTTTTTGGACCATCATGCTGCATTTGTGTGTTTTTAAAAACCCAGAAACTTACACCGCTCTCATCCCTCTTGTCATCTCTTGCAGAACAATGAGCCTTTAAACCCTGGTTTCCATGGATACCCATCTCACAGTCAGGTAAGAGATTAGTATTTGCTTGCAAATTTCTGTAATGAAAAATGTAAAAAAAAAAGAAGTTGGTCATAGAATCCTTGACTCTCTCGACAGATGTTTTTCAGCCATTTGACTGTAAAAGTCCAGTTAAAAAGAGAAAGTTAGTTCTTGAGGTGCATTTGGGGATATAAAAGATTCACAGCTGCATGGCACTTAAAGAATAGTTGTTGCTGTCTATACTCTGATTTTTACATGACAAAAATATCATATTTTTTAGATTGTTTGCAGTAAGGAACCAGTTGTTTGGGTTCCATATTCAAATATTACACAGTTCTAATGTTCCCTTCAGGTGATGTTCCCTCATAAACGACGTCCTAGAGAAGTGTTGAATAGAAGATAAGCTGTTAGTGATGAAGCTTCTCTTTCAAAGACATGATGTTTGGAAATTGAAGAGAAATGATCTCGTTGCCTCTTAAAGCCAGCCTCTGCATGCGAGGCTCTTTCACGAAATTCTTCCTCTCCTTTCACTTTTCTCGCTCATCATTGCTTCCTCCTTCTTCTGTGTTTCGTTCTCATTGTGTCTCTCTCTGCATATTGCTCCCTGTAATCAGCAGCGTTTGTGTGCGGTGCAGAAGCAGGGTGACTGACTGTTTTTGTTATCTACCTTCCAGCAGCAGAGCTTCTCTGGGACTGTGTGTTCATGTGCAAACAGACCCCATTTAGACGAGGTTTTAAAGGCTAGAATGTGTGGACCTTTGTTTTGGTGTGTGTATGTTTGTCTCCAGTCTGTATTTTGGGATGTGCAGCTCTCTGGCAGCGCCACAGGAGGGGGATGTTGGTCTTTTAGCCTGTGCACCCCCAGCCTTCCTCCCCTCATCACAAGATGGGAGATTCTTCTAAACCTCATCTCTCGCTTCTTTTCTCTGTTGCATATTTTCCTTTTGCTTTAGTGGCTTGACTTTCCACTTCTGCTCTGACACTAAGAATATGGCTCGGAGGTTTAAAGTTAATTTTATCGAAATTTCAATTTCCCATCCCTTGTGACAACTCTTGAGTTATTTTGGGTTGGATGCTCAGTTGAAAAGACAAAAAAATAAAGGTATTACAAGAGATTAAAGCTGAAGCTGTGGCAGAGACGTGGAGCAGAAACAGAAACAAGTTATTAAAGATGACTTGCCTGCAGGGCCGAATCTCACAGACTCGGGTTCATCTGCTTGCAAGACAAATACCTGGGCAGGAGAACACAACTGATGTGCAGTATATCTGAAATCCTGCAGTCATCTGTTAAACCCAGAGCCAAGACGCACTTCTGCGTTTGTTTTATAAATGATTTAAAAGTAATTTCTGTTAATATATTCTGCCCTTGAGCACACACATTAGGCGTCTCCAGATCACCGGCTGCTGGTTATCATGCAAATGGAGTTAGCCAAGCCTAGCTTAAGAAGATTGGCTCGTTCGTAGCTGCAGTACATTTGTCTTGGTAGCGCTCCTGTCGTAAATTATTTATGCGTGTTTGAACTGCCTGTAGGTCTGCCTGTGTCAATATGTGTGTTAAACGATGACAGGCTTGTGTGTGTGTGTGTGGACAGGAAAGGGGAGGGGCTTTAGGTGAGGATGTCAGTGGTCATTCATGTCGATCTGTTTAAGGAATTGAAGAGTTCAGAGTCGATGAAACATGCAAACACATTCAGTCAAAGAATTTGTCCAGTTCAGCAGTTTCTACCATTAAGCAATAGAGTAGGTCATAAACGTCCCTGTGGTGTGGCTTATGACCAGAGACTCATCCAGTTTGGGTTATTGATCATTGGTAGTTGTGATGTTTGGAGATTGCAGCCTTTGGTTTGGTTTAGCTGATGGAAACAGCCTTTGTTTGCCTGCCAAGATGCACCACAATAAATCCAATCAGAGCGCATCTGTACGTACATCGTATGCTTGTGTTTGTGTGTGAGTCCATGTGTTTGTTGCTGTGTTTTCAGTCTGTGTACTTAATCCTGAGATCATCCCCTATTCATCCTCTCATCCTCCTCACTTACAGCCCTAATCCTGTCATCCCTCACTCTTTTTCCACCCAGCTCTTTATCCATTTATCTCTCTATCCTGTTATCTCTCACTCGCATCCACTGCCCCCTCCACCCCCACCTCCCCCCCTCCACTCTGGTCCAGCTCCTCTCTTTGCATCCCCCCTCCAGCACCACTTATCTTTCCCTCCCCTTCCATCCCTCCATCCCTCTGGACCCAGTTCTAGCCGTACTCAGCAGATGTCTGAATGCTTGGCATCAGGGCTTTTTTCCGCAGAGTTCAGTCCCTCCCATATGAAAATGCAGTGCAAGGAACTGCACTCTCGTCTCTGCAAATTAAGCGCCTCCTAACAATGCAGTGTTGGAAAGTGACGGAACCGAGCCAGAAGAAAAAGGCGCAATGCAGCGAAATACAGATTCATGTTCAGGTTGAGCTCCTGGTAGTGGAATTGGGACTCCATCAGTGTTATGAAGACAGCTGCAGCAGAGAGATGATGATCTAGGAGCCTTCCCACGCAGCCAGATACTTAGCTGTCTACCGGCTGGCCTACCTACCACTGCTTTTTGCAGCTGACAGGCTGCCATGCAATAAATAAATCATCAAAAAAAGCTGCAATGCAGTGGGGGTCGCATTCTGTACTTTCAGGCAGCCAGTGCGTGGATGGAAGACAGCATCTTCTTCCTTTACTGCTTCTTGTCTCTCCAGGGGCTTGAGGAGATAGCAAGCACAGTTTTCCGACTCCATCCGGAGACGGGGTTAGATGGCAACATGGAAGGATGGATGCTTTGATGGATAGGAGGGATTGAGACTAAAAGGGAGGGAAACTTTTTGAAAGAGGGGCGGGAACAAGAGAAAGCAGGGGGGGAGCAGGAAGATGTGTAACACGAGTGTGTGAATGACAGACTCAGAGCATAGAGAAGAGAGAGAAGAGACTCGGCTGGCAGGAGGAGAGAGACAGCAAGGCCCAAGGGGGATCAGAGCGGCCGGGCCGCGGAGACGAGGAAAAGAGAGGCTGACAGTGACAGGCAGTTGAAGCTTGCGTGCAGGAGAAGTGGAAGAAGAGACGCCGGTTTAGGAAGGAGGGGAGCGAACGAGGGAGAATTTGAACGTCTGAGACAGACGTGGACTGAAGCCATCGTCAGCTCATGGTCCTAGAGAACAGGCACAGGAGAGGAGGGATTGGAGGAGAACAAGAAACACAAAGGGAAGGAGAGGAGAGAAGAACCGGGATAGTGGAGAGCTGGTCAGCAGTTCTTCCTCTAGACCAGACAATGATGGGGCTGTACTACCCAGCTATGCTCCCGGTAAGTTCACTTCTTGAGCAGAGCATCTTTTATTAAGATGTCAGTCAATGCGAGGCAGAGCCGGAAAAACAATTACGATTAATTCTCACAAGTTTAGTTTGGCTTCATGGGGCAGCGTGCTGTTTATGGTAAAGCCTGTTCTGCTTTGCTGTGTTGGCTCAGGTGAGGCCTCTGTCAGATAGTTGGCTGAGTTTCAGACCAACAGCAGGGCTTGTCCCTGCAGCTCAGCTGCTTTCTCTGTTTTTAACGCGCTGCACCCAATTATCTCTGATTGTTTTGAAAGTGATCATGTTGTTTTTCTCACAATATGGAGCATATTGTTGTTGCGTCATAGACAACATACAGACAGATACCGTATGTTTGCAGTGTACAGACTTTGTCTTGTGTAAATACTCTAAGTTTTTAATTCTGTTGATGTTGTGTACCAGGCTGTTCTTACCATATGGGGGGCGTGTCTGTGCTACTTTAGCTGGGACAGCCCGAGGATGAGAGCGTCTTTCCGGCTCTGTTCTAGCACGTCCTGCTCTCTGGTTGTGGGATCCTCTGGGCCTAAGGGGGGGCGGGTGTTGGGGTTTTAGTGGGGGAGAAACGGCAAGGAAAGAGAATGTGCGCAGACACAAGGTAGCAACTGCCTGTGGTGACATGCACATTTTCATTTGATACTGTGAGCTTCCTCCATGCTGACTGCACACAGTGTCACGTCATATTTCATACGCGCGTCTTGTGCTGTGTCACGTCATGTCACGTCATGTGCACTAAGGACAGAGGCAAAGGTTTTGTCAAGCGATTTTAACGTTGTCATCCAAGCTGTCCGTGCGGTTTAGATTTCATTTGTTTCTGGATCCAGGGAGGCAGGTGCCAAAGCTCAGTTGTTTCTCAGCAGACATGCGCACAAACATCAAAGTAGTGGAATACTTTAATACTCACTACAAAACAAACACAAATATATTCAAACAGCTCTTGCAGCAGAGTGCGTGAATTTATCTGATCTCCCAAAAATCCTCGTCTCTGCTGTTGTAGTTTTAGTTTAAAGAAAATATTTAAAGATGATCTAATGATTTTACCTGTAAATTAAAGTCTTTGTGACATGCCCAGAGGAGCTAGGATTTACTTTCTATTTTAAAACGAGATCAAAGTCTAAAACAAGGTCTTAAATAAGGAGTGTAGTTGCTGAGACCTTTTCACTCCTACGTATCAGTAATACAGGTTCACACGTTCAGATTGACTATGATACAGTGAGATGTGTAATATTCTAGTGATGTTTATGTCGCTCCCAACCTCCTAAAAGTCATCGTTAAATACCAGTTTCCTTCATGAGCAGCATTTTTCTTTGTCCTTTGCTTGTTTGTCTTGTTTTCTTTTGCATGATTGGGAAACTGTAAGCAAAACACATTATTCATCTTCCACAAGAGTAACGCCAAAAGGATGATAACAGTAGTAATGAGGAGGGAGCGAGTGTGAGGGTAGAGGGGGTAGTTCCACATGGGAATGCACTGTGAAGGTGACACCCCAGCAGCCATGACATTCCACAGTCCAATTTATACTACTGCTTTTTATTTAGGGAGGCCTTCAGCAAAGAATATACTAGATTACAGTTATTTAATGTAAAGAAAATTCCTGCAAGCCTGTTGGAACACGCAGTTATTTTTCACTTTTACTAAACCCAAGTTCATGTTTGAGAAAAGGAGGTTTTTTTTTTTTTTAACTTTTACTGGTGATCGAGTAATAAAACCTTGAGACGCCGCTCATCAGGACATGATGCAACCCAGTTCGGTTCTTTTCTACCTGCTGTGCAGTGAAAGCTATTTGCCCAGCGGTCAGCCGATATCAACAAACACAAACAGCAGAGAGCAAATGAATTAAACAGCAACACTCACTCTGTAATGAAACCGAATGTTCAACCTGGATGTCCATGATTTGGTAGATAAATTAATCTGAGTGCAATCATTTGATTTTCTTCGATTTATTTTTCTGTTCTGCCAAACAGCAGCAGGTTACCGAGAACCTACCAAATAAAGTCCTCCACATTATTAGACGAAGGGTTCTGTAACAGAAAAATAATACAAGAAATAGAGATGAGACTTCAGAAATATTATTGTCATTATTATTATTATTATTATTACACATCTCAAAATATGTTAAAATGCACCGTATCAGAGAGCACTTATCTCTACAAGACTTTTTATATGAGCTGCAGACGTGTCCAACAAAAAAAACAGATTTCCTGTTAACTGTGTTCGACAGATAAATCACTTAAAACTTAATTAATTGCAGCTTGATTATACACAGGCATTCTGGCAGGGACGCTGTAGCTCACCCCTGGCTGTAGTATCCATTTTTTAATCTTTTTGAAAATAATTATGGTAGAAATGGAGGATCTTGTCAAGTTTATTTGGCAGGTGTCAGGCTGAAAGATGCACCCCTACCTGGAAAAGCAGTATGGTGGTTAGAAAAGTGCAGCATCTTGTTACAAATTTTTTAAAGGGCTGTCTGAAAAACAACAGTCGCAGTAACTATTGCTGACATATTTGAAAATCTCGGTATTGACCAGCTAAAGGTCTAAAAATCCTGATGATGACGGTCTTCCAGCTCGTTAAACTGCTTATTTACACCAGAATATTTACCAGATTTTATTTTTATCTGTTTCTTATTGAATTAAAAAATGGCTCAACGTTTGGAGATTGATTTTTTTTTTTACCATATCACCTTGCTGCATTGCATATTAGTCTACTGACAAACCAGCTTAGTCAGACATTTAATTAGCAACACTTAATGTGCAGCCAAATGATGTTCCACACTGGACAGAGTCACAGGACGGTGCAGACTCTGGATCAGCGGACGACGTCTGCAGGCTTGTAAAAGGTTCTGAGTTCATTTCAAAAGGTTTTATTTGTGAGTTTCTGGTACAAAGGATGAGAATTTAAACAAAAATACTATGAGAATTCAGGGGTAGTTATTGGATTTTTGTCTGGATATCTGTCTCCCCTTTACCAACATTCACGTGTGTGTGTGTGTGTGTGTGTGTGTGTGTGTACATTTTGCTCATGCGGTTCTAATGAATCGAGCACAAAAGTGTCAACACAACAAACTGTTTCTTAGCAGAAGAGCTGAAGTAAGCGAATGTAACACAATCCTGATTCAGTCTATCCTGTTTATGAAATCATAAAGCTGTAGCAGCCTCGTTCTGATTTAGGAAAGTACCTGTTTCATGTTTAGTTTAAATAGACTGTGGTACTTCGGTAATGATGACGACTTTCAGTCAGTGTGTCTCCCTACATCCTGTGATGGAACAGGGATCGAAGGGAAACACGTTCATCTTTGCTAATTCGTTTGTGTTTCCACCTTCTTTTCCTCTCATCTGGTGGATCTTTGAACATTGTGTACATATTCTGGTAGTAAAGTTGAAGCTCACCCCTAAGTGCTGGGCAGGTGTTGTACTGAAAACTGTAACTGTGCCTGTGGTGGTTAGGAAACTGCTCGGCTCATTACTGCCATGAAATGGCTGCGTGAGCAGCGCGTTGCCGTTTGGTGCTGATGCAAAAAAAAATCAATTATTAAAAATGACAGAAATGTAAATTATTTGAATTTGTATAATTTATCACTAATCAACCCAAATAAATACTTTGATAAAACATCAGACATCCAGACATGAATTTGAATTTCTGTTTGTTTTGTAGGATATAATATTGCAGCTCATACAAAATGATACCCGTGTGCTTTGCAGCAGTGGTCTGAGTGCACTAACACGAAAGCTGTCTAACTAGGAAACTGTACACTTGGCTGAAATAATGAGAGACTTGTTTGGGATTGATGATATTTGTGTGTGTTTTGCAGAAAGAAAACAATGTTATTTGTTACAAAGGCGGTAATGTTGGCCTAATATACTGCATGAAGCTACTCTACCTCAGGGTTAACTGCTTTCCCACTGCCTATAAAGCTACAAAGATATTGTCAGACACTAATGCTGTTCCATCCGCCATCGCCCGCGGCTTCGAGGCTGTACGCAGTGGATGAGGTGTGAAAGTCCTCCACATGTTACCTCATTGTGCTCATAGAAAAACACAAACGGGCGGATAGTGAAACTCAGATGTGCTGCAGCGGAGCTCTAAATGTCTGCAGTACTGTATCTCTCAGCCGTTTCTGCATGATCAACAGCAGAGTAACAACGCTGCATGTGTGTGCACTTCGTCCCTCAGCAGAAACGTGGTGCTGCTCAGTTCTTATAAAAGAAAGATCCGGACAGCATCGTGGATCTAAGCTGAATTAACACTGTTTCACTGTGAGACGTGAAATTAAACCAAAGCAGCTGAGCAGGGAGATGACGCTAAATACTCACTACTAGGGATGTAACGGTACACATAAATCACGGTTCGGTACGTATCTCGGTTTTGAGGTCTCGGTTCGGTTCATTTTCGGTACAGTAAGTGGAAAAAAATCAAACCATAATTGCTTTTTTTTATTTGCAACTTTTGCAAACAACAGTTTATATATTTTCTTATAAAAAATGAAACTTATAAACATATAAAATAGAATATAAAAATAGAAATAAAAAAAGAATACTGCTTAACTTACCAAACAGGAGACCTTATCGATAAAGGAAGGTGTTCAAGTGCCGGCTTGTTTACATCAGCCATGACGTCTGCTAGAGAAAAAAAAAACTCACGCGGGAATCCGGTGTGACAACAAACTTCCAGTCCGCCACTGAAGATGCTCCGCGCGCAAAACAAGCCTGTTAACCAGCTGTAATTGGGTCGGTAAACATCTGCAACATACCAACAGTCCAGTACTGAAACGGTTCGTATGAATACGTGTTCTGTTACACCCCTCTGCTCATGTATTTACTTCAATGTGTTTGTTTAGCTCCGCTGTGCGTCACGCAATACAGCGTCCGTGCAGAAACTCGCCTGGAAACTTTCTTCCGCTGCGTTTAAAATCACACTAATATACATTTATGGAAAAAAATGCACCAAAACGGTACGCAAGTGGACCAACATATTCCCGCGAACCGTTACACCCCTTCTCACTACGGTAGTTTGAGCTTTTGATGGATAAATGTGAGAAACCCGACATGAGCTTATAACAATGATAAATAGCTAAAGTGTAGATATCCCAACAGATTTAACCTGCTTTGTTAAAAATAGTGATGTAATATTGTTTATTGCTCTGATTCCCATCACTCTAATATTAATTGTAGAGAGCAATTTCCTGGATACTGGTATCAGGTTTGAAATTCTAGTAATGTGAGAGGCCTAATATGATCTGTATTATAGTCGGGATGGAAGTAAACACATTTGATGTGTTTGGACTGAGTTTGCTTTTCTCTCATAAATGAAGATAATCAGATCGTGTTCTTCCAGTTGTGTCATAAAACTGTCCAGCCTTCGTTTTGTTTTGGGTCGTTTTAAGACACGTTACAGAACATTAAATCTATCATTGATTATTATTCAAACTTATTATTCTGCATACTTTCTGGTAAATGATTTAAACCAGGAGCTTGTTGGGGAAGTTTCCATTTTTAAGTTTCTATAAAAGTGTTTTATCAAAACCCTTTTAAAGTTTAAGGATAATAGCACTGACAAGATTACAGTCTTCCAAAGAGTTTTTCATATTTTCTGTCAATTAATAACCAATTATGTAAAACATCCTGGAAATATTGTTAAGTGTGCAGAAATGATTTTTTCTTTCTTTAAGAGAGCTGATCATCCACTCTGCCTCTGATTTTGGAAATGAAACAGTGATTGACCTGTACGTGTTCAGAATCCTCCGACTTAAAGGTCAGAGATAAAATGTTTTAAAGGAGCAACAAGCAATTTTTCACCGCTAGGTGTGCTGTTGAGTACAGGATTGAGACCAAATGTCTGTAGCGGCTAAATGTCCGTAGCGGACATTTAGCCGCTACAGACATTTAGCCACTACAGCTACAAGGTAAAAGAGCAGAACTGAATGCAAGCAGTATAAAGGACAAAGTCGACAACTTTATCGCTTTCCAGAGCGAGTCATTACAGTAACACTAGATTAAAGCTGGAGTGCGTAACTTTTACATGTCCGTGGATGTCCGTTTCAGCCAAGCCACTATCAGAGGAGATGACACAATGCAGATTAAGCCGATCGGCTCCTCAAACATCTCACGGTATTTTTCAATATATATCATTTTTACTTTGCGTGTCGACTGCGACATTCCCGCGCTGTCGCACATGAAATTACGTCTTTTATGTCACAACAAGAAAAATAATAAGAAATAGAACGCAGTGTCTCGTAGCAGCCGGCAGAACGTGAAGGTCGACATGGCGGAGAATCCAAATAAACAGCCGAGAGACACTTATCGGGAAGTGGATCCTACCATGAAAAAAAAAATAATTCCTGGACGTTCGGCGGAGGGACTATTGGCTAAGAAGGAAAGTGACCGAAGGAGAAGGCAAACGCGAATTTGTATCAGCGTCGCTTTCCTCGGTGGAGAGAAGAGATCTGGCTGATGTTCAGGGGTGCACATAAGTGGTCCGCAGGTCCGCACACACTGTCAAAATATAAAATGTGCACCAGATGAAACCCAGAGCGCCGAAGTTCCAGCTGATCAGCTGATTCTGTCTCTATCTGTGTCAGTTTGTGTCTGTCAGTTTGTGTCTGTCAGTTTGCCAGTGTAACGGTTTTTCAGTCAGTCAGATCAGAGCAGCTGACTGCAGGATTCTGCATCGTGTCAAAACTGAAAAAATTCACTGAATAAGACAAATAGATCATTGTGGCCCCAACAGCTGACTAATAAATTTCAACACCAAACTGTTAAATGTAGATTAAAGTGAACAATCAAACCTGTAAACAATCCAACCTGAACTCTGAAGTTTTTTTTACCAGTATTTTTATATTTTACTGGTTTCTCTTGATTTTTTCAACAATGAAATGATATTTATTGAAACAAATATAGAGCCAGGTAAAGTAAACAGACTGAATTTGAAGCTTGATTAAGACAGATACCGGTTGGAATAACAACGGCAGAGATAAAGCGGTGGCAGCTGGGCTTACGTCATATGGAAGCGCCAGCTTTATTGTTGTAATGACGCATAAATTCCGCTAGGGGGCGACAGAAGTTACAGAAGTTACGCACTCCAGCTTTAAAATAATGATTGTTCCTTACCTGTCCAGGAGAAGAAAAGCCAGCTCCGAGTCAAATCGTAAATTCTCTCGTTCTCTCAGTGCTCTCCATCTTGGAAAAGCAAGACCAATGTTTATCCTGGTTTTGTCCCTTGCTTTACCCGGTTTGTTTGTCATTGGCCGTGGCTTCTTGGGTGATGAAATGTGTTCCCGGTCATCTTCAGGTGAACGCTTTGCTCCGCCTTCTGCCATTTCGCTTCAACAATGTGTGTCGGCTGTACTGAGCGAAGGGAGGGCCTTCGCTCAGTACATGAAGGAGGCGGAGTTTCACATGCACGAACATGCACGCGGAAGGAGACCACCTTTGTAAACAAGAGGCTCGATATTAACACAGAGAGATGGTGTGTGACCTCATGCTATGTTCCAGATGGAATTACACATCTAGAGCTTCACATTGCATATGTTGAATTCTTTCAAACTGGAAATGATGAACTTTAATATTTCAAGAAATAAACCTTTTCTAAAATAAATATGATAAACCAACTGTGGGACATTTAAATTTAGCCACATTGTAAATATTTATTGATGCATTTATTTAGTTTTTAGAATGTTTATACATTTTAACAGAATAACGAGTTAAAAGTTTGTTAGGGATGAAGAAGTAGAATAAAGTAGCTTTTTCTGTGTGACATTGCTTAACGTGAGTGAGTGTGTTGGAGGATGGACTGTCTGCGTGATTACGATGGTGATGCTGAATGATGATGATCAGATCTGTCAATAACTAACAAGCATCATGTCAGAAATCTCAGCAGGTTCCAGACAGACGCTGACAGGCAGCATCACGTCATCCTAGACTTGAACTGGGTTTCAGAAGAAATTAGAGCTGCACAGTATTTCCTTGTTAATGTCGTATCAGTGTTACAGGAAATTGTGGACGCAAACAACATACTAATTAGCTCTTGCATGTTTGTCTAATAATGAACAGAACTAGTTGTAATTACTTTTTGTTTGAGCCATGAGTTAGTTTGATATCCCAGTGATTGAGCTGGAACCAGCTCTGATGACAGAGTGGAAGGTTTTTCGGTTGCCTATTATGAGCTGATAGCTGAAGAATTTACATATCTGGTCAAACATACACGCGTGTAACACGGCTGTGGGGTTTTAATTGTTTTCACCAGGGCGGCTCTCTGTAGTCTGCAGTGGGCGTGAGCCTTGTGCGTGTTTTGATGCATCAGCTGACTTCATACAGAAAGAAACTTTGTGTGAAGTTGGTGTTTTTCTGGTCGCACAAATGGAACCGGATTCTCTAGATTAATAATTTAATCCGAACAAAGTAAGTTTTTGCTTTCGTTTGCCACAAATATCAAACAAACATAATCTGAGTGAATAAAAAATGCAGTTTTTAAGTAATGCAGACTTGCTGCTGTGAGTTGGATCATTGACCTGCTGTGTAACACAGCTGGATTGGAACATAAGCTCACGCACACTCCTTCAGGATTATCTGGTCAAGAGTGATCCAGACCCTGAAGCAGTAAATCAGCCCCAGACCATCACACTACCGCCACAATATTTGACTAAAACTATCGTACAAACAGTGGACTTATTTCTGGGTTTTTCTGTTGTATAAATTTATTATGGAACCAGAACTTTGTATTTATTCTTAATAATTGTCCCTTGTTCATCATTTCACTGAGACACAGTTTTTTCTGCTTAAACTTTAACAAGGAGTTCAGTACATGATTTATAATAAATAAACAAATGTATAATGGGTTAATTATAGTCTGCAGCACAGAACATGATGCTCCTGCATTAAGACCATTGTGTTTTATGACGGGAGGGGAGACTGGACATTATTTCAATTTGCTTCACATGCTGTGAGAGTGTTTTAAGTTTTGCACACAGTGCATTCACCCCAATTATCATTAAAATCCGTAATTGTTTCGTCC
>SSNP01000022.1:1837290-1907050 GCA_006937955.1 Pachypanchax playfairii | reverse complement strand
TTGAATTCTTTCAAACTGGAAATGATGAACTTTAATATTTCAAGAAATAAACCTTTTCTAAAATAAATATGATAAACCAACTGTGGGACATTTAAATTTAGCCACATTGTAAATATTTATTGATGCATTTATTTAGTTTTTAGAATGTTTATACATTTTAACAGAATAACGAGTTAAAAGTTTGTTAGGGATGAAGAAGTAGAATAAAGTAGCTTTTTCTGTGTGACATTGCTTAACGTGAGTGAGTGTGTTGGAGGATGGACTGTCTGCGTGATTACGATGGTGATGCTGAATGATGATGATCAGATCTGTCAATAACTAACAAGCATCATGTCAGAAATCTCAGCAGGTTCCAGACAGACGCTGACAGGCAGCATCACGTCATCCTAGACTTGAACTGGGTTTCAGAAGAAATTAGAGCTGCACAGTATTTTTTTGTTAATGTCGTATCAGTGTTACAGGAAATTGTGGACGCAAACAACATACTAATTAGCTCTTGCATGTTTGTCTAATAATGAACAGAACTAGTTGTAATTACTTTTTGTTTGAGCCATGAGTTAGTTTGATATCCCAGTGATTGAGCTGGAACCAGCTCTGATGACAGAGTGGAAGGTTTTTCGGTTGCCTATTTTGAGCTGATAGCTGAAGAATTTACATATCTGGTCAAACATACACGCGTGTAACACAGCTGTGGGGTTTTAATTGTTTTCACCAGGGCGGCTCTCTGTAGTCTGCAGTTGCCTATTTTGAGCTGATAGCTGAAGAATTTACATATCTGGTCAAACATACACGCGTGTAACACAGCTGTGGGGTTTTAATTGTTTTCACCAGGGCGGCTCTCTGTAGTCTGCAGTGGGCGTGAGCCTTGTGCGTGTTTTGATGCATCAGCTGACTTCATACAGAAAGAAACTTTGTGTGAAGTTGTTTTTTTTCTGGTCACACAGATGGAACCGGATTCTCTAGATTAATAATTTAATCTGAACAAAGTAAGTTTTTGCTTTTGTTTGCCACAAATATCAAACAAACATAATCTGAGTGAATAAAAAATGCAGTTTTTAAGTAATGCAGACTTGCTGCTGTGAGTTGGATCATTGACCTGCTGTGTAACACAGCTGGATTGGAACATAAGCTCACGCACACTCCTTCAGGATTATCTGGTCAAGAGTGATCCAGACCCTGAAGCAGTAAATCAGCCCCAGACCATCACACTACCGCCACAATATTTGACTAAAACTATCGTACAAACAGTGGACTTATTTCTGGGTTTTTCTGTTGTATAAATTTATTATGGAACCAGAACTTTGTATTTATTCTTAATAATTGTCCCTTGTTCATCATTTCACTGAGACACAGTTTTTTCTGCTTAAACTTTAACAAGGAGTTCAGTACATGATTTATAATAAATAAACAAATGTATAATGGGTTAATTATAGTCTGCAGCACAGAACATGATGCTCCTGCATTAAGACCATTGTGTTTTATGACGGGAGGGGAGACTGGACATTATTTCAATTTGCTTCACATGCTGTGAGAGTGTTTTAAGTTTTGCACACAGTGCATTCACCCCAATTATCATTAAAATCCGTAATTGTTTCGTCCATGGCCTTTCTCTTTCCAGACTGACAGATGTTAATGTTGTTAATGACTTTGTTTCTCATCTGTTCGGGAAAAGGGCTCATTTACTTTTTCCCATGAGGCTTAGTTGTCTGGAAAGCTTATTAATAAATTGTCATTTAAAAACAAAATGTAGCATTTACTCGGGTTATCTTTGCCTTAAAATACATGTTCTTTGTTCTGACACATTTAAGGACTGACTAGAGGTACTGCTGCTGGTTATTTTGGGATGACTACATATATCCAGAATATTTTTTAGGCTCTTAACATGATTGAAAGTCAGTGAACCATTGTTTTATCTTAATGGGAGCCTTTTATGATTGGCCCAAGGTCAGGAAGAAAAAAGGCCAAGGCTTTCGCACATATACAGCCATATAAGGAGATGGTTGCAGCGTGTGCTTTGATGGGCATCACAGTGCAGTGGAGGCTTTGAGTGACTTGAAGGGGTGAGTGCTGGTGGTTTTAAAAGGGAAAAAAGAAATCACCCTCTGGCTTTCATCAAGCGTGGTGAGCGAGGAAGAAGAGGAAAAATGGTTGGGGGGGGATGATCACAAGCACTCCTTACTGAAGTCACAGGAAAAGAAGAGAGAGATTCAGTAAGTACAGCAGAGTATTTCTTCATGCAGACAGTAGTTAGTTCCTCTAGACAAATTGTCATGAATTTGGTTGATTGATGAGGTTTCTCTGCATCACCACGTGGCTGTTGGTTCCACGTCTCTACGGGTCAGACACGCTGCGCTCGGGTGGTTAGACGCTCAGATGAAGGGCTTGATGTGAAAAGCCCCTCCCCCTCGGCTTTTTGTGTACGGAAAAACATATGGTGTCACAGGTAATGCAGCTGCTGAGGGTTTGTGAATGAATCTGCTCTTTTTCTTTTCTTTGTTACTTCACATTGTCAGAAGATGAAATTTGATTCTTGATCTACTGTCAGATTTGTTCAGCTTGATTTTTTTTTTTTGGGTCATTTTTATATAAAACCTTGTCTGTTGAAATCATTTCTTACAATGTAAAAAAAGTCTTGTGTGGAAAGTTTTGGAGCTGACATACAGCACTGTGCATAAAGTCTGGAGGAATGTCTCAGTTTTAAAATATTTTCCTTCCAGGCAGCCAGATTTTCTCGTAAGTGGATCTTGATCGATAATTCTTTAGACTTTCTAAAGGATTTTTAAAGTTTTACTTTAGAATTTTAGCTGTTTTTTTCACTGTTTCAGGCCAGTGGAATCTTTTTCTGTTCATTAAGCCACTTATTGGTAGGTTATAGGTTTTGAATGGCTCCTAAATGCTGGTGGATACTGGTGAACCATCGTGTTAGTGGCTGCTGAAGCAAAGCCAGTGAAGTCTATGTCGAGCCTGAGAGCAGTAAAAGGTCTAATACAGAAGAAATTTGATTCACGTTATCTCAGATTGTATATTCAGTTGTTCTAAAGCAGAAGAAGAACCACTACCTCAGTTCGGCGCCGTACGCTGTAATGATGAGGTACAGTGTTGGTATCACTAATGAGGGGGCGTCTGTTTCTTTACCTTTAATGTATTTAAAGATATTACAGTCTTTAATACTTCATCCCTCCGATGACGTCGACTCGTTGACGTCTCGACCTCTTCAATTTTCCCATGACTCTTCTGGTTAAAAGGAATGACGCATTGATTATTATATCCATTAGATAAAAAACCTTGTATTAAAATTGTCTTCCATTCACAGAAATTGTTGTACATTTTGTTCAGTTCTAAATTTATAGATCTGTGTTGTTTGTTAATGAGTGTAATACTTTGTTGAAATCACAGATCTCTCTGCGTTCTCCTGTTCACCTCTGACCTCTTTTTTTTGGTCACCCTGTAATTTGTTTTGCTGTTTTCTCCCTCTGTTCATTGATTTTGAGTGTGTGCAGTATGTGTGTGACTTAGCCCCAAGCTGGGATAGGACACGCCCTTTAGTGGCTTAATACAAGCTATTACATGTTTATGAGCTGACGTGCCTTAACAAGCGCACACATCCAGGTTGGACAAAATCAGAAAATCTTTTCATTTATTTTTCTTTGTGTAGTTTTTTAATGGTCCATTTATCTCCAGGTGACAACAGTAATTGATGCAAACTGCTATCAGCTTTCACACATTCTTTGCTTCTATGTATTCATTCTTACCACAATAAGAACAGCGAGTTTTTTCCAGACTCGGCCTCTGCCTCACTTATCTCTCAGGCTCGGACCTCAGCGGCTATCTGTGCTGCAGATGGGCCTTTTAGCCTCAGCTGCTTTTAGCCCCAGTTTCCAGTGCGTGCGCCCATCACAGCAGAAGAACAGTGAGCTGTCAGGCTGCAGGATTAGAGCGAGGAGAGAGACCATTTGCGTTGCGGCATCTTAGTTACTCTGTCTAATTAAAAAGACTGTCTGGAGACAGTATGTCTCTGGGCGTCACCCAGCCCAGATACACCCCCCACGACAAACCAGTGGTTAAAGTAGGGACGTGAGTTTGGACCCAGATGCTTTTTAATGACCTCAAGTATAGATTTGTAATCAGTAGCTTATATGATTAGTTAGTGCTCTAAAATTATGAGTATGTGTTACATGAGTGTTTGTATTCCACTCAGATTTTATGCATTTGTTTACTTCCTTTTTGCTGTTGCATAATGACGCTAGCTGCACTGCTATGAAAGCATCATCATAGTGTTTCAGCTAAGGAACTGCATTTCAAGCAAAAAACACAGGCACAGATACATACAGCATGCAGGGACGGTAAATCACGGTGATGAAAGACATGATGATAAACATGTTCAAAATAAACAACATCTTTTTGTCTGTACATATGTCACTAAGAAGAATCTTGAGCCTCCAAATCACATATTTCCATAAAAATAACCCTCATTATCAAATCAGGCTGATTCACTTCATCTAATACATTTAATGTGTGAAACTGCTGATAAACTGTGTTGATTTCTGTCATATTGGAAACATGAAGGCAGATTCAGCATCTATTCGTGCTCTCATGGTTCACATACTGACAACAGCTTTCAAAAGGTTAAAGTAACATTCTCTAATTAGTTTGTAGGATTATAAATCTAAACATGAAGTTCAAAGAGAATCTGATAAATGTAAAAAACATTCAAATTACAAACACTAATGTAACTTCCTCTGAAAATCCCTGATTTGACTGATTATTTTGATGAAGCAACTTTAATGACTTGGTTACAAACAGTCCTTGAGACAAAATTCCTTGATTTGATGCTTGGTTTAATCCACGTGATGGTTATTTCTGTCAGACATCATGACGTCACTGTTACAGAGGAAGAGGATCAAAGAAAACTTAAAAAATGGGACAAAATCACAAACTAAGCACAAATTTGACAGTAAAATTGAATTAAAGCTATAGTGCGTAACTTCTGTCGCCTCCTAGCGGAATTTTGCGTTATTACAACAATGAAGCTGGCGCTTCCATATGACGTACGCCCACCTGTCCCCCCCCCCCCCTTCCCCCAACCGCTATCCCTCTGCCACTATGATTCGCGATTCCACAGCATTTTTATTCTATTTGAATAAGGACAGCTGTTGAAAAAAGATGGACTCTTCGGAAGAGGTAATAATTGTATTTTTTATTTATTTTCTGCAGAAACGCAAATAGCTTATTACAAACGGGAGACAAGGTGCCTGCTAATTTGTAACTGACAGGTTAGTGAATGATCTCCTGCTACGAGACTCTCCGCTCGTCCTCGTCCTCCCTTCTTGTTGTGATGTAAAAGACGTAATTTCCTGCGCGCCAGCGCGGGAATGTCGCCGGTCGACACGCAAAGTAAAAATGATATATATTGAAAAATACCGTGAGATGTTTGAGGAGCCGATCGGCTTAATCTGCATTGTGTCATCTCCTCTGATAGTGGCTTGGCTGAAACGGACATTCACGGACATGTAAAAGTTACGCACTATAGCTTTAATATCCCAACAACTTTATACAAACGACTGATTAAAACAGTTTTCCCTACAGTCTCTACAATGAAACCAGGAAACACGAGCAGCATCCTGAATTCTTCAGCTTGAAGAGGAGAGAAAAATGTCAAAATCAGTGCAGCGTAAAACAGACAGACACGCAGACAGACTGCGTGTTAGTCCACACGCTTCCGTCAGCTCTACGTTGTGGAGATTTTATCACCCAAAACAACCTTTAAAACAACAGCTTTACACTCAGATCTGCTTCAAAGTGAAAATAGTCCTCCCTTTTGTTTTTTACTGACATCTTCAAAGAATCAGTGTCACTTTGTTCATGAAACTGTGTTTCACTCCAATTTACAGGAGTTTACATGTTATTAATGAAGGAGAACTGGGATCAGGAACACACCTGCTTTCAGTGTCAGAAATATCTCCTCAAGAACAGTGACAAAATGTTTGGATTGTCACATGACACGGGGGTTGTAATCCGGCCAAATTGAGTTTTAGGTTCTTCTCTCATACTAATACAATTGATCTTCCGTGACACGCTGGTCTATTCATGTACATATATGCATGTGGTGAATATACATGGTACCTCATCCTGCCACTGATGTAGGAAATGATGATGCTGTGCTGTGATTTTAGCTATCTGTACATCAGCCTATGAAGCGTTACTAACTGCTGTGGAGTCGAGTGATTCTGCTGCTGCCACAATAAGCAGGGAGATGGAGAGATGCGTTGGCAATTCTCTGCTGTGGAAACCAGCCAGTTTGACTTTTTAAAATTGCTAATTTTATCCCAACAGTTATGCAACTGTTGATAAAAGCAGTATTGACTCTTATAGGCAGGAACTTTTTTGTCCTACATACCTCACACTTTCTTTCTTCTCTTCCGTCATCTACCTCTTTAATTCAGTCCTTTTTTTTGTGACAAGTTTTTTTAGTTTTTTTTTTATCAGAGATGCCCTTGAATGTTTGAAATGATTTAGACAAGCAATAGTGCTGCATCACCACACACACACGCTCGAGAAGCAGCTTGTACTGGAACTTCAGCTCCACTTCATATAATCTGTAGTGGATCCAGCTGCAGATACAGATGTAGCACAGGAAAATAAAAGCCTCAGCTCAGTGACTTTTAACCCGAGGTGTACAAATAAACAACTCTGGCACGGTAGCTGTTAAAATGTCAGATAACGTGCCGCAGCTCATCCACTCAAAAGCATCTTTGTGTCTCAAACTGTATCAAATTTTGTGACTTTTAATAATAGATGTGTTTGCTGTAAATATTTCATGGTTAGCTGACTGAAAACACATGCCTGGTGGAGATGTTGAGGTGTGGGGGGGGTGTTCATATGCAGAGAGCGAGAGTGAAATTCGATATGAATAATTTTTATCGCCGTCCTTTTACCTCCATTATGTTGCTGCTGTTGCAAAAAGCTTCCAGAGTACCTAAGTAACGTTTGCCTCGTTCTCTTCTTGGCTCCTCCCCCCTCTCCACCCCACAGGGCTCTCAGGATTCGACCGGAGGGCAGGAGGGTTTGGTGGGCCCGCCCTTCACAACCTTCCAGCCTCCACCCCCTCAAAACGGGCTCCCGGGAAGAGAGTTTGGTCCAGGGGCCATGTTCGGTGCTGGGGGCCAGAATACAGCAGAGGTAGGGGTCGGTACTAACGGAGCCGCCACTACAGCCAACAACAGCGTAAGCATTGTGTTTTCAGAAAGTATTTAACAGTTTAGTCCAAATTTAAGATCTTTTCAGCATCTGGAATTATTGTAGAAAACTTTTTGATCTCAGTTGTTTATTGTAGAGATTTAGTTCATCTTAATGTTTTCAGAAACCTCCAGTTGTTTATTTTTAATACAAGTGACTGAGCTGCAGTGTTGGTGATTCGTTTTGCTTGTTAAAATTGAGTAAATTGAGAATTTCACACAGTTTCTTTATCACAATTTAGTCTTAAGCTGTTTATAATTTATTTTAATTTTATTTGAAGTTTTTTCAGATTTTTTTTATATAAACATTTGCAGAAATTCTTTCTTGGATTTTGAGTTCTGTTAAAATGTTTATTATCGTCCTTTTAGGTGTTTACATGTTGCATAAACATGTCAGTCCAAAATAATTTCTCACCAATCAAACACTTCCCTCTCTTGTGTCATCAAACCAAAAATTACAGGTAAAGACAGATGAGACTTCGCAAGGTGAGCCAGGTGCTCAGTGCAGTGCTGGAGGGACAGGAGCAGGAAGCTCTGCAGGAGACTCAGAGGCCAAAGGCACCCCCAAACGCCTCCATGTCTCAAACATCCCCTTCCGCTTTCGGGACCCAGATCTCAGGCAGATGTTTGGGGTAAGAATCAAGGAGTGTCACAAGGCCTCATTTTAAGCACAATCAATAAATGAGTCTAGACGTCCAGGGTGCTTCACGGAGGCCTGCCTTTCTGGTGGGGTGCAGAGGCGTACGAAACCACCCAGCACAAAGGAAAAACACTCATGGGGGGGGTTCTCTTAACGTATCCACGAACATGTTGTTGTGTTTGTCAGTGTGACACAAAGGGAGAGAAAAATAGGACAGAGCACAGTTCATGTCAAGGGAAAGAAAAAAACAGTGTAATGCTGGAAACTGTCTTTGGTGTAATAGTGACCCCTAGTGGTCAGTCGCTGCAATTCCCAAAGTTCATGACAGGCTTCAAAGCAATAAACACATAGAACTGAGTCAAATTTAAATTTTTGTCTATGTCTTTTCTCTGATGTTTCCACAGCAATTTGGGAAGATTCTGGATGTGGAGATTATTTTTAATGAGAGGGGTTCAAAGGTAGGTGCACATAAACAACACAAATCATTTCTAACAGATTTTAAACTTGACTCTGTGGTGTCACATGACATGGACGTGCAGAGATTGATCCAAACAATGTTCTCTAACTCTGAGATAACCAGAGTTTAACGATGCCTCCCTGAGTCTCCGTCCGGCTCTTTAACCTCTGCTGTGTGACCACAGGGTTTTGGCTTTGTGACATTTGAAAACAGCGCAGACGCAGAGAAAGCCAGGGAAAAACTCCACGGGACACTGGTGGAAGGTCGCAAGATTGAGGTAATTTTCTGTTTTCTCCTCTTCTCGCCTTGTTTTTCATCCTTAATCTCATCAACTTTGCCTGATCACTGACTGACTGCTAGCTAGATCATCCCATCCTCCCTTATGTGATATGCTCTGATGCACCCCACTGGTATCCCACTCCCAAGTCCTTTGTTTTCTTGAAACCCAACGAGACCTAGTTTCTATTTTTATATTGTTTTTTTAATGTGGTGGGAATGAATTGAGGGTGGTGCAAGAATACAAGATAAAAGCATGTCTCTAACTTATCCCTGCAGCATTGTTTTCATAATAACCTGTCGTCTCTGTTCTAATGATGCACAACATGGATCCACACTAATGTTACAACCTGCAACAGTGGGAATGATGTTTGTGTAGCTGGCACCGGAGGGCATGAGAGGACCCCAGTGAACGGATGATGCATGGCAGAATGCTGTCAGACGCTCTTTTTTTTTTTTCTTTCCCCTGTGTGGATATTCCTCTTCCCCCCCCACCCTCCCTCTGTCCTGGTGCTGTGGTTGTGACAGCTGATGGCTCCTGGTGCAACAGCAGCATGCTGGGATTCACAGCGACACTGACGCATGTTCACTCTATGGAAGTCTGGATTCTTTCTTGTGAACGTTTTAGTTTTGCTTTTTGTCTTTATGCTTTGAGGTTTGTTTTTTTTCTCTAAATATATTGTTTATTTTTAGAGACGCATGTGCTGATTGTTTGAAAGTGGATCTTCTTTGTTGTCATTAAGGTTTTAGGCCAGTTTTCCATATACAATCACTTGACTGAAGCCACGTTAAGCCAGAATTTCTCTTGGTGTGTATGTTTCTGTGTGTGAGTGAGTCAGTCAGTCAGTTCCTGCATGATGAATGAGGCTGGACGCTTTCAGTTCTTTTACTCTCACTTCTGCCGCAGTGTGGTTGAGAATGAGAGACAGCCACCTGCATCCACTGGTACAACATAATCCCCTCCCATCACCTCCACCTTCAGCCAATCAGCAAGCTGGGTGGATACTGATGCAGCCAGCTTTTTCCCTGCATCAGTCCCACTCATGTATCCAGTCTACAGTCTGTGTTGTTCCTCGTATTGCTTTAACCCAAACTCAGTTTGTTTTAAGTTGTGCATGATATGAGTCACTTTTCTAAAGCAGTGAGAGGTTTGTCTTTGTCTGCAGTTGTCACGTTGCATGTGTTCTGTTGTGCTCCAGTAGTGGCGATGGTCCGTAGTGAGTTAAGCATCAGCAGCATGGTGGTCCGGCAGCAGGAGTCTGTGGAGTGTGTCTCTTTCTGTCTGCTTATAGTGCCTGAGCTTGAAGAGACAAAAGGCTAGCGCGAGAGGACAATCTCGTGTTTATACATTCTTTCAACCAGAGAGAAAAGGCTGAACGTTTCTATTTGAGGCAATGCTCACGGGCACTTCGCCTTCATTCACAGATGGTCAGATGATTTCAGAGTTTACTGAAGTCTATTTTCAGAATTGGAAAATCAAAATAAAAAGATAAATTGACAGTTGATTACCACTCATCACAAGTCTAAAGCTCTGAAATACAAAGCCTACTTTTATATGAATATTTTAGCTTTGTGCAGGGTTTTACTCTGCACTGGCATGAGATTAGCTAACGAAACCTTGGTGTGCATGGTTTATATTTTAATCAGAATATTCTGCCTAACGGAAGCTGGAGTGTGGACAGAATTTTTTTTTTTTTTTTTTTCAAGTTTGAGTTTCTTTGCATGTTTTGTTCGACTGCTTTAGTGAATTCTTTTTGGTGATGGAACGTTGAATTCAGTTTCCTTCTGTGGTTAGCATGAAGTTTCCTCAGTCTCTGAAAAGGCTTACTATAGAAACAAATCCTTAACGAACATGTTTTTAAATCGACTGCTGATTTATTTTGTCTTCTAGGTGCATGACAGTGGAAGCTGACTAGTTGTTTTATTTAATAGTTGCTCATAGTTTGCATGAATTTAGCTTGTATAAACAAGAAGAGCCAGAGAATTATTGTACCTAAAGTTACACTGTACTTCTCTTTGTCTGGGATAAAACTCTGCGCTATGAAGAAGTCAGTTTCCTGTACACTTCCAATGTGTCCATGTAAGTGGCCCAACTACAGTTCACTTTGTCTCCTACCTGCTTCTCTGTCATCCCATCCCATCATTATTCACTCTATATATAGAATCCTATAGGTCTATATATAAGATGTTTATCTCAGTATGCTCTCACAAACATACACAAGTCATGCATCTTCACCCGTCCGTGGCTGTTTCTGTGTGTATGCCAATAATAAAACATTACTCACTCATCATCCAGAAGCATTTGTCTCCTACAGGAAGCAACATTTTAGTTTTTGTTGACATGTTTCTGGAGGGGCAAAGATTAAACGTAAATAATATTAACTGTAGACACATAAATCACTCTAGATGTTGCTGTCGTTTCTGTTTGTTTTCATGAGTTTATCTAGGCTGTTGTGCATGTATTGTTGTTGCAGTTTGAAGCAGTTCAGTCCGTGCTTGTAACAGTCAGAGATGAAATGGTTTAAAATGTATTACTGTGGTTATTTTGTGAAGTTTATCAGTTATTATGATCAAAATATTTAAAATTTGTGTTAAAAATCTGCTTTTACAAACTGAATGGATCACACGAACAGTGGAGCCAGAGGCATTACAGGTTTCTCCAGCTGTAAAAATGTATCATTTTAGCCAGTATTTTTACATTTAGTGAACTTTAATAGAGATTTTAAAAGTTGGTTTATAATAAGTTAACAAACCAGCAACAGGTGGATTTAAATTCTGCAGGATGAAAATGGGATTCCTCGAGCTTTGAGTCCGATCATTTTTTACGAGGAGGCTGTACATCATTTCAATGAGCTTTTAATTTTAAAGAGTAAGTTGGGATCAACACCCAGTGCATTTGACTGGTGCTTTTATTGTGAAGGAATCCAAGGGTTCAGCATCCACTGCAGAAACTGTCTGGAAAACCTGAGCTCCCAGTAACGCTAGTGAAAGAAAGTTGAAAAGCAAAACCAAACTGATAAAATCACAATTTCAGAAAGAATAAAAAGTTTGCTGTAATGTAGCTTTTTAGATCCAAGTTCCTCCTTCACATTGACTTTATATCCTCATGTCGTGCAGATGGAGAGAATATCTTTAATAAAGATTTAAATACAACCACAGATCCATTCCTCCTGGGAGGCTTTAAAATTCCACATGTATTTTGTTCTCCACGCATCTGTTGGACATTAAAAAGCTTATTTATATTTTTAATATGGTTTTAATTGTAACAGAATTTTAAAGTGGTAATATTAACCATCCAAAAGTTTACCACTAACAGTTTCATCCCTGATTGAGAACAGCATCTCTGATCAGTTTGTCAGAGAAGAATATTGTCTGAGCCACGAAATCAGCTTTCGTATATATAATAAATAATTAAGGAAAGGTCTCAAGTACCAACAACCTTCACTGCTTAAAAGATTTAATAAATGTTCTAATATTTTTTATTAAAACAGCAAAATATCTGAATGTTGCAACAGTATTTATGCAACTCTGTTTATTTCCAAGGGTGCGTTCACACAGAACGCGTTTGAAGCGACCAAGTTTACATGTAAAGTCAATGTAGAAGTGTGATAACGTGCAACCAGGGGTCCCCCCGCGATGCTTCAGAAGCAGATTTACGGCGCGAAAACGCTTTTCTGCGTGAATTAGTCATGCAAGTCAGGAGTTTGACGCGCGACTGAAAATACGCACTGCATTTTACGTGATGCATTTTGTGCAGTCACGTTTGACACTGAAGTTGGAGAAATCTCAACTCCAGCGTCAAGGTGCGCCGTGTCAACCAATCAGGAGCCAGGTGATGTCATGCTCTAACCCAGTTCACAGGGGCAGGTCCAGCCAAAGCCATTCATTCTTCATTCAACATGGAGGAACGATTTATAAACGCTGTGGATTATCACCCGCCGCTATACGATCTGTTTTCTATACAGAGACAGGAATAAAAAGGACCTAGCTTGGAGGAATATCAGTGAAGAGATCAGGCAACCTGGTAAGTTAATTTCGCTTTTGAAAGTTCTGACTGACCCGGCGAACCCGCGCAAAAGCCAGCAAGCCCGCCTACTGTCTCGCTGCTCTGCTCTTCACAATACATGAAGAAGGGAGACTCTCTCTTCAAACACTAGATCGACTGCTGCCATCATGCAAAAATACCGTCTGGCACTACTTCCTCCCACAAGTTGTTCATGTCCGCTTCACGCTTGTCAAAATGTCATACTTTGAAGCACGTCCAGTTTGCGTTGGACACGCTTCGAGGTGCAAATGTTCACGCGACCAGCTATTCCTGTACGGCGCTTATTGGTCACTTCAAACGCGTTCGGTGTGAACACACCGTTAGATTTCATTACAATACTGTGATGCCAGATGTTTGATACATTACACAGCCTTCATTTTTACACTTCCCAGAAGCTCTTAATATGAATTTGACGCAGCCAGAGAAACTGAACTAATTAATACAGAAGGTATTTGTGCACCTCCACAAAAACACAGTCCCTGCAAACTCCACACTCACCATCTTCTGCTCCAAGATGTCAGTGGTTGATCTGTGTTGCTGGAGTGTTAAAGGAAGTCACGGCTCCTCCGCGGCGCAGAGTTTTAGTCAGATATTTAAACAGGGCAGAATACCTGAGTGTGTGTTTGCAAAGAGTGTTGCAGCTCTGCATGTAAAGTGAGGAGAGCATAAGGAGCGTCATCATCACTGCATGGATGTGTGTGATAAAGGGGATGAGAAGAAGTTGTCTGTGGTTCTGCATGTTCTGGCCAACCAAAGCAGCTGCCACACACACCTCAGAGGGACACACAGTTGGCCTTCAGCTCACGTCGGTCTGGTCGGCCACTCGTTTATTTTAATCCTGTTTCAGTTGATTGAACGCGTGAGTTACTGAATGGCGTTCGCCCAAGCTTAAGGCTTACCTGTTGCTTTTGTCCTGTTCTTGTAGACAACCTGCCTCTCCTCACTGTAACGTTTTGTTTCTGCATGATTTACCCTGGAAAGATTTCCGACTGAAACGTGAGCTTTTGTGTTTGTTTTGTAAATGTGTGAGATTGAAAAGGGAGAAAAGGTTCCAATTTTGCCCTTTTCAACCTTTTTCTGTCTTTATGTGTGTTATCTCCTTCTCTTTCTCTCATAAATACCTTTGTTTCTTTTTTGGCCAGTCAAGCTTGTTTTTATGTTAGTTTCTGTATTAATTGGAATAAACTTGTTTTTTTTTTATTAATTTTGACCATCTTTTTATTTCATTACACTTTCTGTTTGACTCTCCTTCTGTATGTTTCTCTATGGTGACTGTTTAAAAAGTGGAAGTTTAGTCACTGCACCCCGTGTTCAGGGTTCAAACACACGCTCGTCTCTTGGTGGTTTAACTTCACCACGTAAGGAGTCGTTTCCTGCACCATTTGAAACAAACCAACCGACTTTAGTGACTGTCCCGTTTTGATGGAGACTGGTGTAAATGTTTCAGTTTCTCACAAGCTATTACATAAAAGATAGTTTTTGAAGTTACCGCATCATTCTTTAACATGTATTTAGCTGCTCAGACTGATGGTCTGAGCATCGACAGCTAGCATCCTCCCTCCTTCCTCTCTCTCCTCTTCCTCTTCCTGTCAGTCTGCTCTGAGCTGTAACACTGCTGCTATCTGGGGCAAAGAAAGGGGAACATTTAGGTTTCTTTGTTACTGGGATTTATTTGTTCCTTTATTTATTATATTTTTTCTGTTTCCCTGACGACTTCTGTGTGTTGTTGTCAGTCTCCACGGTAACCACTCGCTGTTTCTGCGGCAACGGTAAGTTGTGTACAAACATCTATCACTGAACTGATCCTTTTGCCATCCACCCTTGAAAGGGGCATTTGATAGTGTTATTTAGAGTCACATGCAGGATGATTCCAGTGCGACAGCCCCGTGTAGTGTGATGCCCAGTTTACCGTACACGACACAGATGGACACAACATATTTCATCTTTTAGCAGTGATATTTTCTCCACATGCCACGTCATTAACACCTCACTGGGAATGACTGAATGCAATCACCTTCTTCTACGCAATCACACATTAATTGTCCATTTGACTCGGCGTATGCTGCACTCATTAGATTAATCAAAGTCATCAGAAGTAATGTCAAACTTTGCTCCCTGTTGCTGCCCACGGTTTCTGTGAGTGAATGCGAAGCCGCAGGGCTGCTCTCATTGTTTTATTTTACTGGCCTGCCTGCTTTTGCTGTAGATATTTTAAAGATTTGGCGAATGGACACATGATGCATTTAAAAAAAGGATTGTTGCAGGCTTCGACTTAATGTTCAACATATGGGCAACCTTGGCGCACCTGGTTGCAGTCCGTCAATGCCTTGCTTACCTTTAATGCTAAAGCAAAATTTACAAATTAAAATACTAGCAAGCTGTTTAGCCTGACCTTTAAAAGAAAATCAGAATTTTGTAATTCTGGACTTTTTAATTTATCAAAAATACAAATAGATTGCACCAGTTTTTCATAAATACTGTTGACTATTTTTAAACTAAGAATTGACCATGTTGGGTTGAACCACTAAAATATGATATGATAATTGATAGTTGTTTGCTGCTAAAACATTGGTTCCGCTGTGGTGCCGTGGTTTGCACTGTCACTTTCAAAATGTAACAAGGCGAATTTAGAAAAACACCTTCAATGTGAAAGCAATCATAAGGCTGCTATGCTCTGAAAAATCACGTATAAGGTTTTTTCCTGTTTTTTTTCCATCCCTGAAAAGAATTCACCATATGTCAGCAGTGTGTCCCCACAAAGATCCTTACACATGCTCCCACAATTCCTTGGGTCATATCAGGAAGCAGCTATGAGCTGAAATATGAAGTAACCCTAGGACGAGGCTACCTTGTGATGATAACATAAGAAAGATGCTCACACGTCCACCACTGCTTTTAAATTGTCCACAATAAAGTCAATTAGGTATGTATTGGCACCACG
Organism: Pachypanchax playfairii; assembly: GCA_006937955.1. Classification (NCBI taxonomy): domain Eukaryota; kingdom Metazoa; phylum Chordata; class Actinopteri; order Cyprinodontiformes; family Aplocheilidae; genus Pachypanchax; species Pachypanchax playfairii. The sequence goes on along the minus strand of SSNP01000022.1, from coordinate 1,891,456 downwards.
TCATGGATCCACTGCCATCTCTTTCATTATGCCCTACCTAGACCCCAAGATCCTGCGGCTGTAATAATAAACCACCACAGTCCCACTATGGATGTTCTGTGTATTGTTAAACTCAACCCTAACCCTACTGGGGAACTCATTCTTAATGTGTCTGGACAAGACCCTCAAAGTAAGGCTGGACGTTTTTTTTTTTGTTTTGTTTTTTTATTATTATTATATCGGTTTCCTAATAAGTAAAGGATTACTGCATCAGATTAGCTTTAAATAGCCCATTTTACTGTCATATGCACAGTAACAAGTTTTTCTTGCACAGCCTCTTCAAAATATGATTGCCATTAGGGGGCAGTAATTAAGTTAAGTTGCTAGTATTACAGCTGCCGGATAACCAAATTGATAGTTGTTTGATTCAAATCTGACCTTTTGAAATCGAAGAAATTCCGTACAGACGTGACTCTGATTTTTGGAAGAAGTTGTTCTGGGTCAGTGACCTGTACGTTGCTGTTACAGCCCCCGCCAGCAGACATTCTTCATTCAAAACTTTATTTTTCACATGTGGTCTTAGCGTTTAGCACTGAAATTAGTCCCTGCAGAAAAACGTTCTCATTGTCAACGTTCTAGACGTTGTCTTGGCTGTTCACCGGTATAACGGTATGTGAAAAATTCCTATAATAACCAAAATAAACACCGGTTTTTGGTACAAACCGGGGTACCGCTAGCGCTACACCAAAGCCACCCTCCTGTTGTTTGTTATCAATATTGTTTTTGTTGTTGCTGTTGCTGTTATGCTGTAGTTGGGTTGTGATTCATTATGAAGGGGCTTGCACTGAAAAAAGACACGTTGTCATTCATGCATCCAAACTCCAACCTTTGTTTCACTTAGCATTTATCAAGATAAACTTCAACCTATGATAACTTTTACAAAAAAAAAGAAAAAGTAGGTTTAATTCATGGAAACGTGGACTGTGAAAACACAACAGCTGCAGCCAGCAGGGACTGGGGGCTTTTTATATGCTGATCTTGTTCATTTTAGAAAAGATAAATAAAACCACGGTGACTACATCTTGTTTTTACTTGTACAAAAAACGCAGTGAACATTTTTGGGTTGGGAGGAGGAAGCACTAGTCATCGACTAAAATCCTTCCTGGGTGTTCATGACACCTTCTTTGGTCAGAAACCTGGTGTCTCTCTTTACAGTCATTAAATTGGTCTGTAGTTGTTAAATCCTCTTTCTCTGGAATAATATCAGATTCACAGAAATAGTAAGACATGTGGTCCAACTCATTAAACACTCAGTATTTGAACAACTGGTGCAACTGGCTTCTGGTCACTCACCAAATCAGCCGGTTCTGTGTAACCATATGCATCTCTAAACCGATATGGGGTTTACCTTTGCTGTTTTTGGGTCTCTATTATGCTACCTTTTTTCTTTACCTTTTTTTGGTTTGGTTTTCTTGTAGTGGATTGTTTGTTTTTAGTAGTGATAGTGGTAGTTGTAGTGTACTGGTCTTAGTTTGTGACACACAGTTTTAATGCCTGGCATAGTGTCTCATATTTATTTTGTTTCTCTCCTTTTTTGGGAATGAGGACTGCTCTCTCTCTCGCTCTCTCTCTCTCTCTCGCTCTCCCTCCTTTCTGGATCTTTCGCTCTCCCTCTATCTCTCTGTCTCTGTTCCCTCCATCCTCCGGTGCTCTTTTTCTCAACCCACCACATATAACGAGATTTTCGGGAGAATGGTCACCAAATCTAATTGCTTTATTTGAATGATGCACCTTGGTATATTTGTTTTATTTTAATCAGTAATTATGAGTTGATTTGTGTTGCTCATAAACCTCCTCCCCAATCCACCCCTCCCCCCTTCCCATTTCTCCTCACCTCCAATTTGTTTTTGAATATGGACTGGCTCTGTCTCTTTACCTGCATCCTTATCCGTAACTTACCCGTCTCATCCTTGTCTCGTACGTGTTTGATGTGAGAGTGCTACGATTGTTTTGATTGGTCTCTATACTGCATCCGACGCTTGCTGGTTGGCTGAATTTTCATTTATTTATTTCAGTTACTCACTCTTGGTCATGTGATGCACTTGTATATGGCTGTGTGTACTCTCTGTGCCAGAGATGATTAATTTTGTCAGACAAATGTTTTTGCAACCCCTCTTTCTCTCCCTCTTTTATTTTCTTAAAAAAAAACAACATTCCTTTAGGTACGTAAACCCCACAAGTTTGGTTTCATATGGATCGAATTTTGCCTGGGTTTTTTTGTATCCAGGCTGGACTGGGAGGGCAAAAGTGGGATGAGAAATGATGAATGTTTCATTTTGAAATCATTACCACTTTGAGATTTGCCTTTCATATTGATCTCTGTTGATTTGCATGTGTTCATTCCAACCCGGTTTCATTAATTCAGCATGACTTGAATACACCAAATATTAAATATAAATTGAAATCCATTAGCTTGAAATTATCAAAATTAAACATCTGAACAAATGTGGACAAAGTTAACTTAGAAAAATGTTGCAGTTATTATATTAATTTACATTTCACAGCATTTTCCTTCAGAAACGTTGGCTGTGTCAGATAGTTAGCCCAGCTAGGCTAATTGAATCATTTGCCACTGACCTTGTCATCTGCAATGAGGGAAAAATGAGGTAAACCTCATTTCCATTCGAATGAAACGCTGCAGATAAAGAACATGACTCACTGAGAGAGGCAAAGCGAACAGCGGTCGAGGCTTTAATGGTTCCCTAAATGGGAGTGCAGCGTGTGTGTGCGTGCACACAAGCACCCTCATTCCTCAGCCTCTGTCACTCGCTCCTTCCATGTCACACACACAATCACATCCTCATCTCGCCCTAAGGTCATTAATCTTTAGCTTGCCAAACAGTCAGATGTGCAACTTTAGACATCATGCTCAGAAAGTGTGTTATTTTGTAGAGCTACAGTCTCCCTTCTCTTAAAGCCCATCAAAGGCAGACGAGGCTACATCAAGGGACCAGAGTTGGAGCCTTTGAAGCTCAGAGAGAAGATTCTTAAGCCATCTTAAGATTTAAAGGCTCAAACATTAGAATAAAATGTCAGCGAGATTTCTCCAAATAAGTAGACACCCTTAAAAAACATGCAGAAAAATAAGTTCCTATATTCACCCGTGCATGCAGAATAAAAAATGTACAGCTCAGTTTTCTTTTTCTGTGCTACCATCTTACATCTCTTCACAGTGAATCACTAAATCGCCACCAAGCAGCTTGCTTTTTATCGCATGACTGAAGGATACCTTAACGATTTTCATCCACTTATACTGTTCACTAAACTCCAAACACAGATACACAGTACAGAAACTCGTCATGAGTAAACAACACTTTGTCATTTACACCAAGGAAACAGGGACTTTTTATCTTAAGTGTTTACAGACACTAACTCTTGTCAAGTTTAATTAATTAATACATTCATCTCACTCCTCTGAGGCAATGTTCCCAATAGGAAATAGTCAAGTGGAAAACATTAAACCCAGTACTGACTCATTTTTAGGTGAGTTGCTCTTGAGAATTTCTTTTAAGAGCAAAACATTAAAAGCAACTGAGTTTTTACTCCCTGATGAGTTGGTGTACCAATGTAGCATGATTGGAATTATAGGTTGGAAAAAGATAATTAGGTTTCTTCTCCTCTGGCTCAAACTAAATCTGAACCTGTCACGTAAAGAGATGTTTCAGTCTCAGACCAAAGTCCTTTAATTATTCTCTTGTTTTAATGTAATGTCTACTTTAGATTACAGCAAATACCATTCAGTCCAGTATAACAGACCTTTAACACAGAAACAAGCTGAAACCATCATATCCAACATCAGTAAAACAAAACAAAGATTTATAACAGGTTTGTTCATCACGTAATCTAATAACAAACAAATGAAGGAATCCAGTGAGCCACTTTAAAAATAGTCTAATAGAAAGAAAACAATACTAACTCAACATTCACTTCAACTGATGTAAAAATAATAATAAAACTTGCATTTTAAAAAATAGATAATTACATTTTCTCTGAATTCAAATAACTTTTTATTTAACCCAAAAGGTTTTCACCATATGGTGCTTGAATAGAAACATTTTCATAAATTTAAACAAAAATGCAGCTAATGAATTTTTAGTTCAACAGAACATGAAAGGCTTTATTAAGATGTTTTTTAAAAAAAATCATTAAATTAATTTTATTGATTGAAAAACATTGAATTTTGGGGGTAAATAAACTGCCACATGTGGATCATATGAGAGTCAGAAACAGTTCGTCTTGCATAAATTAACCGTGTTAAATTTAAACTTTAAATTCACTAAATTTCACACGTATTAGATGAGATATAGTGTAAGTTTATATCTCCTGTAAGACTCACTCTTGAAGTTCAGCTTAGCGAAAGCTGCTTCAACAGGACGAACTGCTTTTCATTGAAGTTCTGATTAGTATCACTTGTTTAACAAAGTTAGCTGAAAGTGATGCTAGCAGTAGCTAATATTAGCCTTCTTTCTGTTGACTTTGCTGCAAAAACGTTGGAAAAAAGTTGTACTTAGCTGTAGTTTGGATATTGTTGTACTAAAAACCTTTTATTTAAGTACAAGTCTTAACACCCCAACCCCACTGCACTTTTTGCATCACACAGACGGGAGGCTGCAGCTACCAAAATACAGTTTCCTTTAAAATGTAGTAACATCATAACACTAAGTGAGAAACATGTTACATCACATCTGCACACAACCAAACTTCAGACATGCCGTTTTATGTTTTAAATACTCACAAAAAGGCATTTAAATACAGGAAAATTTAAAGTTTACATCATCGTAACAGCTGATAGATGCAACCTGCAATAATGATTAGAAATGAAAATTAGATGTTTGCTCAACTAAACTGTCTCTCAGTCCAAACAACACCAGTAATTATTTTAATGACACGGGAGAGAAGAGTCCGTGTGAAAATGTAAAACAAATGGAAACAGTCATGTTACCTCATCATTAGCTTTCAGATGTCTTCATTATATTATCAAAGCAAACAAATACATCAGCCTCTGTCTACATTTTCAGTTTGTATGCTAATTTTTCTTTCCTCTGTTGTGTCTGTGCGCTTGACTGTTTGCTCCTCCACACCCCCCCAGGTGAATAACGCCACTGCCAGGGTGATGACTAACAAGAAAATGGTCAGCCCCTACCCTAACGGAGAGGCTCTCAGCACGCTGCCCTATGGTAACAACTGCAATGACGCACACTAACAGTGAACTCTAGCTGGCCTGTTAGTCCAAACAGCCCAGGCACACAGGGAGAGACAACTGGAGTTAAAAATACACACCGTCTCTGCTGCTGACTGGAAGTGTTAAGTTCAACACGGAAAATCCCTCTAACGTGCCGCCTGCATCAAGTGTTGGGTTTAATGTTGTTAAACTCTTCCTAAGATTACACCGTGGTATACGGTATTCCAGTCTGCTCAGAAATGAATTTCTCATACATTTTAAACTGATACTTGCATTATTTTGCTTTTTTGGGGGATTTTTTATTGATATTTTACAACAAAGACTTGCGCACTACATACCACAAGTACATTAAAGTTATAAAACACCAGGCATGTGATTGGTACATTACAGTGAAGCCAGAGTAGGATCTACTGTGGCTCCAACAGTTTCAAAAGGTTGATTATCCAGAGTGATGCATTCAGGCGCCTGCTCCAAGATCCTGTTTGTCCTGTTGAAACTTTTCCTATAAAGTCAGATTCTTAGCTGTTAGCTTTAAGCTAGCTGGATGAACTCGATAAACCTAACCATGTTTGTTTAAACTGGTTGTATTAAATGCAGTTTTTTCACTACTGCCAGCAGAAAAACCTGAACTTACAAATATTCCATGTTGCCATTGAACTGTTTTTGTTTTTTTAATTTTAAAAGTTTCCCACACTGCAGATATGTTGGTATATGTTGGTCAGCCTCTGCGTTATCAGGCTTTTAAAAATAAGTCACACACTAGAGCTTGTGTGTTGTGCAGTCAACATGGTGGAGTCACCGTTTACATCCAGCACGCGTGTCCTGCTTTTAAACAGCAGGCGTCTCTACAGAGTCAACGATAAATGGCCAGAAATATCCTTTTTTTAAAAAAAGAAACTTAAAAATTCTCTTTTACTCTCACATGACTGAGATTAAATTTGCAGCAGAGTTTTAAAGCAATACTTTCATTAATTTTGGATGCCTCAGTTTTACTGTCTAACCCTAATCTGTTCTGCCATGTCACAACAAAAGGTAATAAAAGAGAATTGATCAAATAAAGTCATGACATGTGCAGCAGGTCTGAAGGATCAAGTCTCTTTTAAAACGACTCTTTTTATTGATTTTCTTTGTACCCTGTTTTTGGACTCTCAGCAGGGTGGAAACTGAGTCCCATGGTGGGGGCTGTGTACGGACCTGAGCTCTATGCAGGTATGATTAACCTCCATCTGTCTCCAGACCACATTTCAGTCCCAATCCAATCTTTAAATTAACGCTCTGCTTACCAAGCGTTTCTCATTACTGAGCCTAATTTTCTCTTCTCATTGTTCGTTTCCTGTCCTCCTGTTCTCATCCCCCTCCCCGCCTCACCTCCAGTCCCAGGGTTTCCCTACCCCACAGCAGCAGCAGCTGCTGCTGCCACAACAGCAGCCGCAGCATTTCGCGGCGCCCACCTCCGGGGCCGAGGGCGGCCCGTTTACAGCGCCGTCAGGGCTGCCGTGCCGCAGCCTGCCATCCCTGCCTATCCTGGGTAATGAAAAGCTGCCTCATTCTAAAACAGCAGCTGTACGCTTCACATGCTGCGTACCAAATCTGTGTTTTGTTTTTTTTTAAATAAAACAGAAGTCTGTTTTTTGTGCTGCTTGAGTAAATCTGCTCATGAGTTTCTCTCTGAAAATGTATCTGCGTCTGACTGAAGTCGTCAAACATCATCCGCACTCGACTCTGCGACAGTCTGATTGTCAGTCGGTTCACAGGCGGTCCGGTGGATCGAGACTCGAATGTTTGTTTAAATAAACAAACACCACGTCGGCAGATTTACATAAGCAGACACAAAACGCGTAGAAAAGCTGCGTTGTTCCAAATAATTCATGTTTGCTGTGCTCTGTTTGTGTCTCCTCACTGTGTGTTCTGTGCATGTCATGTGATGGTTTGCTAACGGGGTTACGGCTGCTATCATTTTCTGATCAAAGCAGAATTGAGTGATTTATGATCTTGTGGTTATATTTTCTATAATCTGATTGAACAAAGCTCAAGAAGATGAAATTGGAGAATGCAGGAAACACCAAATCGGCTCCACAGAAATCGACACCATCCAGATATCGTTTGCTATAAAATGACCCCATCAAAGTAGCCTCTATTGCATGGGTCTGTCTGTAGCGGGGGAGCGATTAGATCAACCTGTTGTTTTAGCCCCATGAGTGAGCTGTTTAACATTTTGAGCTGCACTTATGGAGCTTAAATGGAAGTTATATTTCCTCTGCATGCTGCATGGGTGTGAAGTAACCTCTCTTTTCTCTTTCTTTCTCTTCTCCCCCCTCTCTCCTCCTCATCCCTCTCTCATTACGCTGTGTTGTGATCCTCCACCTTGGGTTTTGGGACTGTGCACCACTGCGTTTGCACCCCTCCACCCCCCCCCGCCCCTCTGTGTCTCTGCTGTGTTTCCCTGCTCTCAGCGTGGTGTATCAGGATGGGTTTTATGGAGCTGCAGAGTTATATGTAAGTACACTCACCTGCAACCAACACAACATCTCTGTCCCTCCCCTCACACCCCCTTTTCTCTCTCTATTTCTCTCTCTCTCTTGAGGGTGATTCTGCATGTGCATCCAGTCATGCGCTGCACAGAGCTGCCTGAATAATGGTGAAGATCCTTATCATGTAATTTAAACTCAGGGATTATTTTATTTTGCAGTTAATTTGTGTAACAGCTGGAAACAAAGGATGTTGTCTGAGTCTTAAAATACGGTCTGAATATAAACAGACATGTTTATGATCTGACCGTGGAGCCGAAGCACCACTAAAACGGCTGCTCTGTAGGCGGATGAGGCATCAGTGTGTGACAGTGTGTGTATCCAGGTTGACAAGAGTTGTTTCTGTTCTCTCTGTAGACTAGTGTTTCAGGACTCAGTCCTTAGTCCCAGATTGTCTCAGGTAGGGCCACCTCAACACCAAACCCACAGTGTGCCATGTGTTTACTTCACTACCTCCTCTGATCTTAACGAATCATCTTCTGATCTGGAACATGTCGTCTTTTAGACACTGTTAGGAAAAATGCTGCTTTATTTTTCCACTAACTCACTAATCGCTTTTATTTTAGAAGTTACAATAAAGGAAGTGTTTTCTCACTAATCTACTAAACTGTTCTGCTTAGATTCTTTCTAAAGAGAACCTGGTCTCGTTTAGCCAGTTTGAGAAAAAAGACATCATATTTCCATTTATGGTGAAATGGTTGTACTTTCTCATCACAGTCACTGATTCTATGGCAGTTTGGGGTTTTTCTGCATCTTTCTGAGTCCTCTGAACTATTGAGCGCCTGCAGCAAAACTGTCTTAAATATTGTAGTTTCTACTAGAGATTTACACTATAGTTAAACTTTTTTTTAAATGTTTCATTCTAAAACAACAAGCTTGTATGAAAAGTCCAGTTAAGTTAGATTTAAATAGTTTTAAGTAAAAAAAAACATTTGCTCACACACCGTGCAGCAACCAGCTGAAGGAGGGAACAGCTGCATTTACAAACACTGATCAGGTTTAGTTTTTCTGTTGGGAGTGACAGATCCAGGACTCCTGGATTCTGTTTATCAGTTGTGATGCTTTTGTCCCAAAAACTCCTGCAGAACAAAGATTCTCTCCTTCCTGCTTCAATCCTTCAGATGTTTTCTTGTTATTAAGCACATTTGAGTATTAATTCCCATTAAAGGTGGAATTGGTAATAAAAATGTGATGTTTCTATAAGGACTTCAGCTGATTGTAGTTAAAAGTGAAGGTTTTTCTTGTCGATCTGCAGGAGCTCTGGTTGGAACAGAGAACATGGTCTCTTCCTGAATTAACTGACCTTTGTAGGATAATAAACGAAGCATGTGTTGATCAGCTGCTGCATGCAGACGAAGCACACTGCTGCTGCTCGTCCTCCTCTCGCCCACAGAGCCTCTAACGGTCCCATTGATAACCCTAACCCCCCCTCAGCTTCTGCCACGTGTCCTGCAGACGTCTTGCAGGACGCGCCGGCCTTTTCATTGTGCTCGTCAGGTTGAAATGCAGTTGGGTGGTGTGTTTGTTCTCCCTGAGGTCTGAACTGTAATTCTGGGTGGTGCATGTAGTCAGGAGATGATTCTAGTGTTAATATAGAGTTGTGTGGGCGTGTTTGTGTGCGACTTTGTTTTCCATCTTTTCCTCCTTTTATTTGTTCTGATTTCATCTCAAACACAAATGATTGTAGTAATAAATGTGTCAGTGTGACGTTAGAACATCAGTATTCAGACGGAACCCCGTCGGTTCTTCTGTCTCTTTAACACAGAGAGGTTTCTGTGAGGCCTCTGCTCTTCTGGTATTACAGTAACTGAGACAGCTCAGCCCCCCCCCCCACATGTGCAACATATACTGCTTCATATTTACTGGAAAGGTTGTGAAAACTGTCCGTTTTGGGATGTACAGTATAAACAGTGTTGTTTATCATAATATTCACCTGTGACAGTTGCATGTTTTCCTAATATCCTGCAGCTTTAAATGCACAGAAACATATTTTAACATTAATGTTTATCTTTATTTTGATCACATTTAAATATTTAATTACACATTTAAGCTGTTTTCTCTTTGAAAGCATGCCAGTTAGTTGTGTGTGCGTGTGTGTGTGTGTGTGTCCAGGGAGGCTACCCCGCAGCTGCCGCCGCTGCTGCTGCCTATCGCTACGCCCAACCTGCAGCCGTAACCGGAGCAACCGCTGCAGCCGCCGCCTACAGTGACAGGTGAGATCAGCATCAGCACCGCTGTAGGACAGAATCCTGTGAATCAGTAGTGTGGTTCATACAGGAAACAGCTGATGGATGGATGACTGTGTTCACTTAGTGAGATGCTTCCAGCTGGTGTGCAGAGTCAGAGCTCACTGGGTTTCTGCTGTATTTTATAGAATATTAGATTCATTTACACAAACTGTGTGTAAAAATGTATAATTAACGTTTCACCAGGAACAAACACCAAAAGATAGTCGAGACTCTGTAGAATCAGATGTGTGTTAATGGATTTGATGAGAATTTCAATCCAGATAATAACTACTGAACTAATAATAAGATCAATAATCCAGATGTTAAAGATGTTTCATGGTCAGTGAATCTGATAATGTCGATACAACAAAGATGAGACTTTTATTTTCCTGTTAACACAGCAGTGTTTCTAAAAACACCTTCATCCATCTAAAAACATTAACCAATAATCAAAATCCATGTAGATGTCGCCATAACGACGTCGATACAGCGTATCAATACCAGGAGACCAGGAGCATCAACGTGATTTAATCCTTCTAGTCAGTCAGTCTGACGGTGTGATTGTTGTGTGTTTGCAGCTACGGGCGGGTGTACACTACAGATCCGTACCACGCTTTAGCTCCAGCTGCTGCTGCTTACGGAGTCGGAGCCATGGTGAGTAAACACAAGTTCCTGAGTCACGTCCGGTTTTTAAACAACTTTATTTTGAAGGTTTGAGTTTGTTGAATAAAATCAGTGTCAATTTTGTTGACTAAAATATTTCGTCATAATTTTAGTCACGAATATATTTTTGCGGACGAAAACTAAAATAGATGTCCCTATTTGAGACGATTATTAGGACTAAAATTATGTTGATTTTCGGTGACAAATAAAATACGAGACGAAAATAGACAGCGACGAAATCCAATCAGAGGAAAAGAAAGATTCAGAGAGGAATCAGTCAAAAAGCTAACAGCTGGGGCTGCTGGGAAAAGAACCAATCAGAGCTCGGCTTATTGAGCGGTGAGCAGAGGCTTCCGTAGTTGTTTGAGATGCTCCCGGGAAAACGCCAGATGAAGTGTGGAATGGTAAGAAAATGTCCATGTACTATATTGCAGTTGTTAAATTAATACTTTAGAAAATATAATTATTTTAGTCGACTAAAATTAGACTACAATTAAAACTAGTTTAGTGACTAAAATTGAAAAGAATTTTAGTTAAAGCCCGTGTAAAGTAACAACAAATGTGTGTTCTGAGTTTGTCACTGCACAGGAATATTAGTTATTAGTTATCCAGCCAAATTTGAATGATTAAAAACACTGCTAAGCATATGAAATTTGGTTACAAAATAATGAAAAAAGGATCAGTTTTCTCTGCTCTGAGATGCTGGGGGCGTGTCCGCTGCAGGCGCTGAAACCTGTCTGTCTCATCCTCTAGCAGCACGTCCTTCTCTTCCCCACATCACTGCATTTCCTCCGTTTCTGAGTTCCGGCTGGTTCGTTAAGTTTGAGGTTCTACCCACATGTAAAATTGCGCATCGCTGCTTTTTGAGGAGTTGAAATATTTCCACACAACCGCAATGCTTCAGACTTGTTGATCAGTGAAGGAGCGGAATGTGCTGCTACACCATTCTGAGCTTTGTTTAGCATATGAAGGCAGCAGGTGGCAGAAGTAGCTCCTACCTATCATGCTGGTTTAGTTACTGTCTACTGTGCGGCTCCTCTGCACAAAATCCACCCAAAGCTTTTTCAGACGGTCATCCCTCGGATGAAGGAGCGGGAAAACCACTGAAGCTACCGCACTGTACGGTTTTATATGACGAGAGCAGCAGGGGGCGGGGTTATCCCTTTTAGACCCGCCCATAAAATCCTGAAACAGAAAACTCTTGAAACGCAATTTGAAGGCTAGCTCCACAATTCAGTTTTTAATTGTTGGGAGGTTTTTCACATGTTTAGAACAACATTTATTATGTTTATAATGTGGTTAGAAGAAAATAGCAGAATTCCCTTTACACGGTCTTTAAAAGACTATGACTAAAACTAAATTAAAATTTCTTGCCAAAATTAACACTGAATAAAATCCGAACATTTTAAATAGTATACTGATCAAACAGCTGTGTGTGTTTGTGTCTTCCAGGCCAGTTTATACCGAGCGGGATACAGCAGGTTTGCTCCGTACTAAAACCACCAACCACACCCAAGGAATTTCACTTCCCTCCAAACCCAGGAGCTCCCCTCCATTTCTCTGCAGACAGACTCTAGTGACAACTTGTGTTTTTTTTTTTTATATTCCTCTCTTTTTGTTTTCTTTGTGGCGAGGAGGTTCATCGCCACATCATCAAATCAAACTCTGTCTGACATGGAATTAAAGAAAAGAAGAAGAAAACAACCAACAAGCAGGAGTTAATCCCAGTAAAACCTCGAGTCTGCTGCTTTGGATTCTGGGATTTTTTTTTTAAACACACTAATGGACTCGGGCGGAGACGCTCCCGTGTCATCCGGCACACTACAAACCTCCACTTTAAGAACTTCCCTGTAATCTCACCTGTAAACACACAGTTACATTCAGCTCCAAGTATATATACCCCCCCCCTCCTCCCCCCTCCCCCTTTACCTCCAGTATGAAACTGAACACATAGAACTGCCCAAGAGCACTACTGTAAAAAGGTACTTGTGTTTTTAAACACTACAGTCACACAGATGCGACCCCGCCCCCTTGCCCCGCCCCTGTGTCTGCTTTAACACTTTACTATAATAAACACATGGATACAATGCAATGCTTCATACAGAAGATATAGGAATTATTATTGTTTTTCTGTTTATTTTATTCAAAGCTTGAATACACAACAAGCAGCTGAAGGGAACTTCTGCTCCACCGTCTCGCTGACAGAAACCACTGTGGTCCTCCGAAGTATGAACTACTTCCTGTTTTTTAATTAAAGCGAAACCCAAGGAAACAGATTTGATGCTTTTAAGGACTCATGAACAGGACAAGGAAAGGAAGCAAGCAGCTTTGGTTTTTCTGCATTACCTCAGCGTTGTTTGTTTGTTTTACTGCCGTTAAAAACAAGTTGCATGGAAGTTTCATGGTGTAAAATGTGGTTGTATTCAAGCTAGTTTCTTTCCTCGGTCTGCAGATACATTCATGATCAGATCAGCTGCAGCAACTTTAGAGATTCAGCTCACTTCCTTCCTTCTCAGTGGCTCGTCCTTGATGCTCTTTTGCTTCTTTAAAAATCAAAAACAAAAGACTTTGTACATTCAGTCTCCTAAACCTTTAAGACATTCCAGTCTTCACGCAGCATTTGGACGGATCAGATGGACGAAGGACTGTGGAATGTCCTGCAGAACGCAGGTTTAATGAAGCGGTGGGGGGGAGGGGCAGTTTGTTGGGTGGAAGTCGTGGAGGTCGATATGCTGAAGGGTGAAACACTGAGGTTCCTGTTAGTCTAAACGGATTTTAATGATTTCATCAAATCAGATGATCTTATAACTTCCGGTGAATCTGAAGGCGTCTGACAAGCCGATCGGTCCCGTTTGTGTTACATCTCATATAATCGCTACGTTGTTGTTGCTAATATTAGCCTCTTTGCTTTTGGTTCCAAAGATTTTGTAGCAAAAAAAAAAAGCACATTTTGGCTCCTAATGTATTATTATTATTATTATTGTTATTATTTAGTTTCCCAGTCGCAGCATCTTTGCTTCAACGCTGCAGATGTTGTAGCAGCAGCTGGGAAATGTCATCAACATCATCTTTAGAAAAAGAAGTTGATGTGAACACGGTGTGGATGATGTGGTTTATTTGCTGGAGACAAAAGGGGGTTGGACGACATGGGAGGACATTTTGTATGGCTTTTCTCAGCAGGGACAAATTACAGGAGGGACGTCCACATGGTGTCAAACATGGCCCAACAGGAAACAGTGTGTGGGCGGTTCGGGGGGGTTTAGGTGAGAAGCTGAGCCATAAATCATTAGCTGACAGAATACCATTGTCCATCGCTGTCCAAACAGCATGGGGGGGGGGGCAGGTTTTGTATGATTGTGAAACTGTGCTGTAGGTCCAACGAGTATTTTTGATGATCATTACCTCTTTTTTATCTAATTGTTCCTCAAGTATTATCAGAAGTGTTGCTGTGCATGAACAGAGCGTGTCAGTGGTTTTCCTTTGTGCATGAACTCAAATCCCAGAGCTGGAGGAGACGTCGCGTGCATGCACGTGCGCGTGAGTGTGAGTGTGCGAGCCATGTGGTAACATAATGGTAAAGAACGGTCCTCTTCAGTGATCTGGGTTACCTCTGCTCTGGTTGTCATGGTGATCACCAGTCATGTGGGAAGTTTGATTTGGATTATCTGGCCCCGGTGGTTTTGGTTACAGGGCAGATAAACAAGTTGGTCCAGCTGCAGAGACGTTGATGTCGCTTGTTTCACGCAGGTGCAAAACTTATTTAGCTGCAGCTTCAGCTCATGTTGCGTTTGCATGTTTTCATCTCTGCTAATTGGAGCTAATCGAACTCGGACAGCTGTGAATCGGCCGCGGAGGCGTGATGGAAGGACGCAGAAGCTGAAGTTCTCCTCTGTGGGATGCTGATGCTGACTCCATGTCAGCCTTGTAGGAGATCGTGTACAGCAATTAATAAATGGGTTAAAATTGCATGTGAAGGTTTTTCCCTTATGTCACATGCTCTTACAGGCTCATTTATCCAAGTGTTTGTTTTTTTAAGTGACAGTAAATAAGTGTATTTTCTCATGTTTTATTTTGCCACCCTCGTGTCTGCCCTGTTTATTCTCTTCATTATTATTGAATGTATATAATAAATAAACTGTTTGGTTTTTATTCTGGTCTTTGATTGAATGATTTCAGAGTTGTGTGTAATGTTTTTATTAGAAGGTGAGATGACGTGTTATCAGATACGGCTCTTTATTCTGGAGCTGTTTTAATATTATATCATCCTTTTTCTCACGTTGTGCCACCAGCGTATCTTCTATTCAGTGTTTGTCAGACAGCCAATCACAGCAGCACGTGAGATAACAGCCAAAAGGTTTGGATTAAACATGACTGCCGGGTTAAACAGGCTGTTGCATCACTTTAATAAAAAACATTCCCAGTTTTTCCTCCGTCAGCTGTGCAAGTCGGACGACAGATCGAAGCTGCATCTCAGTCTGAGTGTAACAGTGTTGGTAATTCTTGACTTTTTTTTTGTTGCTCCAGACCCAAAAAATAAAAGGAATCCTCTGCACGATAAGCTCCTCTAACACCTCTAAACTTTCCTCATTGCTGCCAAGGGGGAAACAATCTGGAACAAGCTTTAATTGCATGTGGAGTTAACGGCTGTAAATGGCTTGGATGTGGCAGGAAACCTCATATCCCTGCTAATTGCTCTAATGCACAAGAGGCCAATTGCCAATTTTGACGGCGTGCTCTTTCTGAGTAATTGAAGTTGGGATAATTGGACGAATAGATTAAGAGTATCTGATGGGGGTTAAATCTATTGTAAGAGCTGATCTTTGTATCTGAATCTTCACATCTGTCTGATTCTGCAGCTGGAGTTTACAATACGAACATACAGAGTATCAGATGTAAATGATGTGATACAGCTTTACGTAAGAGTCTAAAACTGGATTTTAAATGCGTCGCTGTTGCCCTCTAGTGGTTAAAATGTGACACTGCAACTGATCCGCAGAACGTTTAATAAGCTCATCAGGGATTTTGTTTTTTCAGTTCTGCTAGTAAATGTGTAAAATATGTGTTTGAGTAAAAGATGCAGCCGCTCGTCTCTTAGAACTCCAGATGCTTCCGCTGAGAAAAAAAACCCCGAAAAAAACTAGAAAAAGAAAAGGAAGTGGAAAGTTTGTGACAAAACTCCTTAAAGGTTGTTTTGTTTTGTTTTTTAACTCAACAGACAACACAAAGGAGATGATGCTCGCTCACGTCAGGTTACCTGTAGCAGGTGTTGTGTAGAATAAAGTGACCCTAATGTTTACAGACCAATAGTTTAACCAGAACGTCAGTAAAATCCATATTTCTTTTCATAGACTAAATATTCCAACTAATAAGTTTCATTGCATCACAAAGGTGAAAAACTGTTCCAGATGTCAGTAGTTACAAAAAAATATACATTTTATAATTATATGTATTTATAAATTGTTTTGAATAACCATTAAGAACTTGATATGATGTCATTTCAGCATTAACAAGATATAAATTATTGCTTATAAATACATTATAGATCTGAACTTAATGTTTGTTTTAATAAAAACTGTAATTCAAGTCTGTTTATTGTTAATTAAAACAGTTATTTAAAATCTTTTGTTTTTTCTTTCAGTAAAAGTCACATCGTTTGTTTTTTGTCTTCTCGTCCACCTAAAACTCCTGCAGGAGCTGCAACCTGGAACCTGAGGACCAGGATGCAGGTCGTCCCACAGCGCAGACACATCTGGCGTCCTCCTCCTTCCTCTTACGTCTCATCCAGCTTTGCTCTTTTTTTTTTTGGCTCTCAGATGCTCCTGCTCTGCTCAGCTGTTTGGCACCTGTTTCACACCTCCTTTATCACCCCCGAGTCTATTATACACGTCTCTGGTTGTGTCACATGCACGCGCGACTAGCAGGAAGAGAGGATTTTACATCTTCCTGTTTCATAAGGATGAAACAAAACATTATTTAATTTAACATATTTACACATGCGTGTCTGTCTGTGACCTGGAGACTTTTGTTTGAGAGACATCAGAGTGTTGCTGATGTTTCAGTCGCTTCCATAATATTCATCATATGGTTGGTTGTAGTTGGTGGTCTGTGCGCGGGGGATGGTGTAGTCTTTTTCAGGATCAATCTCCTGAAATATACAGATATAAATTTAGCATGTAACGTTCATGATAAACGCTGCTTTCTATAAGTTTGGACATTTTCTGTCTGCAGTCAGGACTATAAAGGTTAAAAGGTCAGAGTGTTGGATTCTTTAGTACTTACGGTCATGGAGAAGCCAGACTCGTACGGTGATCGCAGCGCTGGCTCGGTTCTCCGGCCTGAAGAGAGACGGGATACAGATGGCTAATTACGCTAATTATCAAGTCATTATTAACAGTTCATCATAAAGACCCGTAATGAGAGCTGAACGGGCTGATGGCAGAACGTCCTCTGCAGGGTTGGACCTGAGTTTAGAGTCCAGACTCAAACAAAGCTGCTAATTTTCACTCTGCAACTTTAAATTAAAAGAAAATCAGTGGCTTTAATGTTGTGACTGATTTGTTTAATAGATGTTTGTTAAGTTATAAACGCACAACAAAACTGCATCTTAACAGTGAGGTGAAAAAATATCTTGTTTTTTAAAACGAGAACAAAAACTAGATTTTTATCTTCAAAAATCTTTTTTTTTTTTAAACAGATAAACAGACCAGCTGTCCTTTTTAGGAAAGAGCCTCTGGCTCTAAAGCTTGTTACACTTTCATTTGAATTAATTACCTGACAGACCAGTTCTAACTAGTTATTACAGTTTAAGCTTTTTGCACAATTAACCGTGAAATGCATGAATAAGATTTTATCACTCAATCTGTTTTAATATGTGCTTCTAAAACAAGTGGTTAATCATTTAATCAAGTTACTTAGAGACTTATTGGAGAATAACTTCCTTTCATTTTTTGCCAAAGCAAAATTCAACCATCACTTATGTGAAGATTTTTTTTTTACATTGTTTTGCATTATGAATTTTTTATTGTATATTTGGTAACATGGAGGTTGAGATTGTTGATGGACCAGAAAAATCCTGGATTAACCATAAAACGCCACATAAATCAATTAATAGTTTCCTCAAAAACTCACTGTATCAAAGTCTTCTGCCCCTGGTGGCAGGATGTATGTACTGCAGCTGGCAAGTGCCGATTTTTTAATTAGCATATTTAATTTGGTACGGAACCCCTAAAGGGACATGGATGGGGGGAAAAAGTTGGTTTGTTGTACGTGCCAGATAATTTCTTGTGCTATGTGTTGACATACTATCTGGTGTGCACGACAAACCAACCTTTTTTCTTTCCACACATGTCCCTTCAGGGGCTCCATACTTTTAGTATTATTATAAAAACTTGAATACAATTATTATTATTACTCCGTAAATAATTCAGTTTAAGAAAATATAATTTTCTGACTTTTGAGTTTCAGCCTCTAAATGGATTAATGTGAAATAAAAAATAATCTGTTGTGCAGCTGGAATGAAATTTGGTGCTTCTTAACCATTAAATACAATGTTTCATACAGAAGCACGTTTTTTCTTCTTCTATGCAAATCGTTTTTAAACTGGAGGAGATAAACTCTATGGCTGACTGCTTTAGTAAAATCCTATAAATTGTATTGAAATATTTTCTTTGAACATTTTTCAGTTAAAAGAAGTTGAATTTGCTGCAATTTTGACTAACAAAGAGGTAAAAACTCATTCAGGAGTTTGGTTCCATCATATTTACAATATTTTTTTATATTTGATATGTTCAGTTTAGATTTTCTGGCCAACATACACTGTGGGAATGTTTTCAAATCTTTAACAAGTTGGTAATTTGTTGTCTTTTTTCCAATTCAAGTAGTTTGTTAATGGAAACATTTCTGATGAAGAATGAAGGTCGTGTTAAGTGCATGCCAAATAATTTTCATGTCCCGCTCACCTCTCCTGTTGTCGCTGTCGTTCTCAGAGCTTCCGTTCTCCCTTCCCTCCCTCTGAACTTCTGTATCTGCGATTTCAGCACTTGGATTGGTCCAGCCTGCAAAACTCAGAGGGACGTCCTTGGATGCAATCTCCCCTCTGCAGAAGAAAGCCACCTGGGACAGTCCATGTCCGATGAGAAAAACCCAGCCGTTGGCCACCAAGGCGATGCTCAGGACAGGGTCGTCCCAAACGGGCTGACGGCCCACCTCAGCGTTCCCCCTGATGAGCATGGTGATCCACACCACCCAGATGCTGGCGGAGAGCAGCATTGTGACGCAGAGCAGCACGGCCTGCAGCCTCCCCTTCTGGTTGATGGGCCCCGTGTAGCTGTAGCTGTATGTGGAGCAGGAGCGGCACAGCAGATGCAGGGAAAGGATCAGGCTGATCGCCAGGAGGCACAGCACGTATATCTGCAGCATGATGAACTCCTTCTGACTGTACTCGCAGGGTTTCTTATCCCGCACCAGCACGATGAGGAGCCACTGGGTGGAGATGATGACCTGAACGGTGAAGAGTCCCAGCGCCACAGCAGGCTCCCCCCATCCTCGTGCAGCTGCGAAGCCCAGCAGAGCGAGGCAGCGGGCCAGCAGGCAGGAGAAGGCCAGGGAGAAGAGCACTCCGAAGAGGAAGAGCCTGGTGGGACACGTCTGAGGGGTGAGACGGATGATGAAGGCAAAGGTGAGGGCAAAGATCCCCGCTGTGGCCAGCAGGAACATGGACATGGAGATCACCGTCCCTCCGATGTTGCTGTTTCGCCGAGATGATACACAGGTACACATGACCCAGAACAGCAGGCTTAGGAGGAGACCAATACTGAACAGGAAGCCGGCTGAGGCCAGGGTCTCCAGCAAGATCCCCCAAACCGCCCGACGATCACACAGGTACCTATAAACCGGATCCAGTCCTGTGCCGCAGCCTCGCACGCCCTTCAGGGAAATAACATTAGAGGAAATGTTTGGGATGCTGGTTGTGAGGCTCACTGAGCTGCTGTTGGTTGACTGGCACAGACATGTGAGGGGGACAAAGAGGAGGAAGAGGAGGGGGAGGAAGGATCTGTGCACTCTGGATGAAAAGGCCATGATCACTTTAATGATCCCGTCTTTGCAACTCTTCTTTGATGTGTCACCTGGAACACAAAGCAAAATCCACCAGCATGTTTAAACTGCAACGCCTGATCCAGGAGGCGGAGATTCCTGAGTGGGAAAAGACGAAGAGTTTTAACTTTAGAAGTTTCTGCAGCAGGGAGTGTACGAACATGCCAGAACACAGCAGAACAGAGAGCGAGCCAGGGCTGAGAGCTGCAAGCAAAAACTCCAAGAACCTTTTAAAAGACGCCAAAAACGGAACGAGAACAATAAGAAGGTAAAAGATGAGCCGAGATTTTCACTCCTGATAGAATATCGTTACTTCCGTCAGCCCACAGTGAACTCTTTGTTTCCTCATCAGATTTAAATATAACCTTTTTGGTTGAATTAATCCAGAGAAAAACAAGATTTTAACCCGACAATAAACTGATGTGATACAGAAGATTTGCAGCTTTCAGCAATATTAGTATGATGATGTGTTCTAGTAACTCAGAGCTTGAGGAAAGAAAACTACCTTTAATGGCTGCTCAGTTTTTAAACCGAGTGAAGATGGAACCATGTTTTCATCTTGTTTGTGTCCGGAGATAAAGAACCTAAACTGATTTAAGAAGAGCACTCACCTTCTGAACTTTTAGATATTCAAACACTCAATAAACTCCAACGTTTGGTGCTGAATCTTCTCTGCATGCAGCTCTTATCATGAAGATGTTTTCATATCTCCGTCACCTCAAAGTAAAACAAGGTGCAAGAAGAGGAAAAGCAGTCGGGTCAGAGCACAGTTGTTTTCCTTCTGCAGCAGCAGAAGACAGAAAGCTGCACTCGGACTCATTCCTTCCTCTCACAGGTTCCTCCCTGACGTTACAGGTGGGGCTCATACACCTGGAAGTGATGATGGCTGCAAAGTCACACCCCCCTGCTGGTTCTGAATCCCATTTCCTAGAAGAATTTGCATCCCATCCGTTGATAACTCCTTCTGGAGGAACCGGAGAGATGAGTGTGAGGTGTTAGCATTGTGTGAAACACATAATCAGGACAAAAGAGGGAGGTGAGGGTATGATATCGTCCTTCAGGTGAATCCAGCTGACTCATCCTGGTGTCAGTGGGAACACCTGTTGCCGTAGTAACTGGGAAATCACAGCAATAACATTAGAAATCAGTTCGCCTCGGGGGAGACGAGAACCCTTTTAGTCTGTCGTGATTCACAAACCTATATGAAACACTTTCAACTCGTGCTGGAACAAGTTCAGTATTAACTGGGTGTGTTCAACTGAATCAGAGGTCACTCTTCAACTTCATATACACTCAGAGTATGTCAAGAATCCCAGACCTTTAAAGCTTCCTCTGCTGCGTTTTCAAGCTGATTTATTACAAGAAAAGAAGAATGTTTGTACAACAGATGCACATGCAGTCAGTTCTAGAGTTTTACATATCAGGACACAATATAAAGGATTTGGTCTTTATCTGGTTGTAAAATGATTCAAATCTAACCACAAGTTACAAAAAAAACACGCAGCAGGTTGTTCCATTTCAAACAAATGCAAAGTGAAAAACGAAGCTTCCATAAAACAGCAGCTGATTAAATGTATTGATTAACTGATCATCATCAGTTGCACCTCTATAAAGGAGTTTGGGCAGGTTGCAGGTTTGAAGCTGCAGGTGCATGTTAATGTGATGGAGGAAAAACATCAGCAATGACCTTAACAGAATGGAAGGAGGGTTGAATTAATTTATCTGTTAACTTTAGATTTGAAATCTTTAGATAGTCACTTGAACCTCAATCCCTTCGTTACTCGGCAGAGTTTTACAGTGATGCATGTAGAGAATCTGTTAGATTCAAACACCAGGATATGAAGGAAGAGCATTTAAGTTTGTTTAATTACAGGGCGGTTGATGATCCTAACCAACCGGTTTTCAGACGTTGCTCATCTACACACAACCAACCCTGAGAAGTATCAGTAATATTCCAGAAATGGTAGAACAGTTAATTTATAGATCAGTGAGAATGTATAAAAGTAATCATCTATAATTATCTCGGCTCTTTTTATAAACTAAACAGCCCTTAAATATCACTTCTTATCTGAATACTGACCAGATTCACCTCCTCATGATGGCAGTGAGATTCTGTTCTGACCGCTGCTTTCTGCTGTGAAACGTCTAATTATCTCATGGTTTTCTATATGACTCTTAGCTAACTGTATAAAACTGCCTCCTGAGATCATCGACATAGTGGAAAAGGACATTTAAGCTGTAAATGTTTTCTGTTTGGTTGTGTTGGTTTCATGAAGTTCCTATTTTTAAAGAGCCCCTTCCATTAAAAATGTTTTTTCTGAGGTTTCTGTTGAATATTTTAGCTCCACAGGTGTTCTTACCTTCATAGTAGGTGTGAAAACAGATCAATAACTTCTCTTTCAGTTTTAATCTCTCAAACTACGCAGGTGGTGATAACACCCGAGTTGTCCCGATTCCAAACGGCCTGAATCTGTTTCATCACAACTCCTTTGTTCATTAGTATTCATCAGCTCTCGCAGTTGAAACCAGGCCTAGCATGCTGCTGGCTAAAAGCTGTTAGCATAAGACGTAGCAAACAGGAAGACACGACGTCTGACATTGCCATGCACAGCGGGGCAGAAACAGTATATCTTGCTCTCATAGGCTAGTTTGTTAGCCAATCAGAGTCCAGCAAATTCAAATAATGAATATGAACGAGCTGCTGCTCGAGGCCTGACGGAAGGAGCTGGAACCACCCGAATTTTAACGCAGACAGATTGAAAGGTCTGTTAATCAGTGTTTCCTGACGTTTTTTAGATATAAAATGTTTCATATTACAGGTTAATACTTAAGAAATAACCACAAAGTCCTGAAATTTGTATGAAATTACCTCTTTAATAAACGAGTCACTACTCAAGATTGTTTTTGGTTTCCATTTCATGCCGTGGCTCGTATGTTGTAACAAAAACTGGGGGCTCGTCCGGGATGTTTTTAACTTGTATTGTAGACTGAACTCGACTGGTTTTGTTGAGCTTGTGCTGTAGCTCGAATGTGGCTCATGATAAGTATGTCTTGTTTCTTTTAAATGAACCTGCAGCTGTTTAGAAACGGATGTTCAGTAAACCAGCGTGTGTGATTATTTTATTGTTGCAGGTGTGTTAACTTGCCCGTTTTATACTTTGTTCCAGCTTCATGGTTCGAGGTTTATTTGCTATTCTGTGTAGTTTTATGAACTGAAGGGTAGAAGCAGGAACTTTATGTGTGGTACTGAACCAAACTGGACCTCACCGGTTGTGAGCAATTTATATGGGTGTGGCCCTTTAATTGTGGTAAGGTGTGAACTCTGTGTGTTTTACAATGACTTGTTCCTTTAGTAACTTGATGTGACTGTTTATGTTGGTGACAACAGCTTATGTTTGGTTTATTAGTTACAACTTGTTGACTTTGAGTAAATACAGTATTTCTCTTTGTTTCAGCAGCAGCAGCTGGGTTTTGTTTCTGTTTTTGTTTCTAACAAGAATTTTACACTTTCAAAAAAGAAATCCTATAGATGTTCAGATTCAAGGATAAAATCCTAAATGTGTTCTAATGTTTACACTTAAATAACATGACAAATCATCAGTTTAAAAGTCTTAAACATCTTTGACGAGGTCTTTTGTAGAAAACTGTATGTTCACTGTATGTTCTTTGAAAGACAGTCCTGACTAGACAGACGAGTTAATGACTAGACACAGTTCCAAAATGGATTTTATAAACTGTGACACTGCACTCAGAGCTGCATTCAGTAGTTATTTCTGCAGAAATATAATCACATTTCTTTCAGATGTGTTGCACAATAAACTGGAAGTGTTATAGATGACTCGCTGCTGATTCCTGCTGTAAAAACCTAGATTCTTTGAAAAACAATTTTTTTTTCAATTTCCTGCTTATATAAAGGTGGTATATGTAATATTTTCATAAAAAGCAATATTTTTAACAAAATAATGCCTCCACTGTGTGTTTAGAGGGTTGTAGCATGAAAATACAGCATTTCCTTTAAAAATTATATTTGAATTAAAATATAATAAAATATTAATTTTGGCGAGTTGACGTTGACATTTTGTTTACATCTACCAACCAATAGCTGGCAGAGCAGCGGGCACCATTTTGGGTTGCCTAATACTGTAAATACTCCAGCACAGTGAGGCTGGTACTGTGGAGTCTGCAGGTCAAGCAGCTGGAAGCACCGGGCACATGTGGGGATTATATACCTTTTCCTCTGCGGTTTCTCATGTAACGAGCAAGTTCTGTCACACCCAGATAGCTGAAGGCTTTGCACTGTGTTATTCTGAAGTTCTATATCCTACCAAACCCGTTTAATTAAAATAGAATGATGCACACAATAATTTCGTTTATTTTTGTATTTTTACCCAGACGCCCATTTGATGGAGAAACAAAAGACCAGCACGAGTTCTGAAAATAGACACATTTTACTGCAGCTATCAGTACAGTTCACAGAACAGTTTCTGTTACACATACAGCACATGTCTTTATTTTCCTGGAGGAGGGACCTGGATTCAGATAGCAGCAAGGAGAAAGGGAGGTGGAGTTCCTCCTCTGTAGCATGTGGAACGCTCTTCCCTTGGTGTTTTCAGTCATGAGGAGTTGGAAACACAAAAAGGAGGATAGTGCAAAAGGTAGACGAGGTACACGCCGTAAGAAGACATTATTTACATTTTAACAAACAGCTACAGCTGGTCCTGAGCTAGTGTTTGACTTCCACCACCGAGGGTTCAACAGGATGAGGGGAGAGAGAAAAGAGGACGGGGTGCTACTTTACATGGAGAAGGAACAAGGAACGTGGAATGTTTTTCTCGTCTTCTCATTTCAAGTATATATACTGTAGTAAACAGTATTGTATAATAGTAATATAAAAATAACAAAATCCACATAGTGGATTAAAGTGTGAGGTAGGCAGACGAGAGGGCATTAGGGGCCACGGCAGCCTTATCACGACGTGCCGAGCTGAGACACAGAAGGCAGGATGAAGAGGATCGGAGGAGACGTGCAGGAGGTTTAAATGATGCCGTATTTGGCCAAGTCGCTGAGCTCCATGTCGCCGAAGGCTTCCCATGGGCACACCACTGTGATGTCTGTGCCGAGGCCCTCCATGCCCGGGATGTCGTCTCCGAAGCTGCCAAAACGAGGCAAACAAAGACGTCAGTGGTTCTGAACAGATTCTAATATGAATCCAATAGATTCAAACGAATGACTGTGGGATTTTACCCTTTCTGGCCGGGCTTGGGAGCCTTGCTCTTGAACGTGCGGGTCTGCCTCTGTTTGAATTTGGGTGGGCCCTTCTTGGGTGTGGTGGGGCCAGTGGCTCCACCAGGAGTCAGGGCACTCCCTGCAGGAGGACTGGCGTTCATTCCTGAAGAGGATCTGAAAAACATATAATACCATATTTTAACTTCCTTCCTGCTGCCGCGTGCAGATCCTGTTTGTTTCCATCTCTTAATGCCAATCAGTGGAGATTACACAGATTAGATTAAACATCCAGTTTAGTTCTAATCCGACTTCCAGCTCAACGTGCCATTTTGCCCTTCCACATGTACAACAATTAGACGACCTTTAGTGACCTCACTATGTTCCTACTGAAATCTATTGTTGTTATGTTTTATTACCCTGGTGAGGGAGTCTGTAACAGAACGTTCCTGCTTGTTCTGTTCAAAAATCGAGACTTCTTACCCCCCAAAGTCAAACTGCTGACTCTGATAATCCTGTTAGTGCTTCAGCAGATAAAACTAGAAAGTCTCTCCGAAACGCAGATCTTTGAGAGATCTGGAAAGTTCAGAAGCACCTCGGGGACTCGGGTATTAGCCATCTGTCTGCTGTGACTGTCACAGCTAAAGTCAATCTGCTTTACTCTCAGCATCAGATAGTCCACACGTCTCGTCTGCGTCTTTAACTTCCTGCTCACGTCACAGAACATTTGCTCATTTGTCCAAATCAGCAAAGGAAATATTTAGAATTTAAATAAATCAGTTCATTCTTTTAAACCGCCATTATCAAAGTCATTGAATTTTACCTGTTTAAATATATATATGTTATATTAACTCTTATTTAATTAGAACTGTTAAGACTGAATTAGTAAAATCAACATGTTGTTCCTACCTGTCGTCTCTGGTTTCCTGTTCACAGCTCCGTTTTCCTTCTCCTTAAATTTGTGATGCACTTTACTCACATCCTGCTTTTATACCTTCATTTCTAATCCCTATATCGTCTTTGTTTCCAGTCACATGGTCACTTTTAAAGGTCAGCCAAACTTCTCCACCAACCCAGCATCTTCTCTCCTCCTCCCTACCCCGTCTCTGTCCTTGTTCTCGTGGCCCCACCCATGCGCGTCGGGTCTTTCTGCCCCGGCATGGAAGCAGTGCAGCTCGCACGAAGGGAACGTCAGAGATCAATCTGGAATCATCTGATCCGGCTTTGCTCCTCTAAACCTCAGCGTGTCTGCATTTAGCTCTGCTGTGAGGAGACAAAGTCCCGTCATGTTTCACATCCATGTGAGATCCTGAGTTCACATGTGAAGATTTACTCAGTCTTTTGTCTTTTGCTGATCCACAATAAGAAAGTCAATCTAAAATTAGTGTTAATATGACAATGTTTAAACATTTAGTTTCATATAACTGGTTAATTTTCTTCTAACTCTGTTTTCAAGTACAGATTAATTAGATGCAGCAGTTTTTCTGCGATAAATTCTAAAATTGATCCATATAATGTTTATTACTGTAAAGGTGTGAGAAGACATCACCTTTGTAAAATGTCTTCGTCTTCATCTACAGTGAGTTTAATTACATTTTGGATTTTGGAGGCTCGTCTCAGAGATGGAAAATCCTGATAAGGAATAATTAAATATTATACGTATATTATAGAGATAACAAATATTGTTTATTGCTAGTTCTGATGTGCACGTGTTCATTCTTGCTATGTGTGAGAGAATCACTGAAATATTCATGGCATGTATTTATAAGTAGAGGTTCACTCAAAACATGAAAGGAATCATTTGAAAACATGTGGAGCTGCACGGTGGTGCAGCTGGTAGAGCTGTCGCTTTGCAGGGTTCGAATTCAGGCTGAGACCTTTCTGCATGGAGTTAGCATGTTCTCCCCGTGTGCGCGTGGGTTTCCTCCCACAGTCCAAAAACATGCAAGAAGTTTATTGGCAAATATAAATTGTCCTTGTCCTGTGATGGACTGGTGACCTTACCTGATCAACCAGGCCCTCACGTCTTTGACAGAATACTTTACAAAGACGTGAGGGCCTGGAGCTGAACCGCTGTCTCTCAATTTCTATGGCGGGCTTAGCCAGTTGAGAGAGAACCAATCACAGAAACCCGTAAGTGACGCAACATATGTGACGCTAAAGCGGATACACACGAGGAGGAATGAAAACAAAAGGTTTAGCGAGCGGAGCCGTAATGGTGGCTACAGAGCTGTAATGGTAGCTACAGAGCCGTGCCGTAATGGTAGCTACAGAGCCGTAATGGTAGCTAGAGAGCCTTAATGGTGGCTACAGAGCCGTAATGGTGGCTACAGAGCCGTAATGGTGGCTACAGAGCCGTAATGGTGGCTACAGAGCCGTAATGGTACCTACAGAGCCGTAATGGTAGCTACAGAGCCGTAATGGTAGCTACAGAGCCGTAATGGTAGCTACAGAGCCGTAATGGTAACTACAGAGCAGTAATGGTAGCTACAGAGCCGTAATGGTAACTACAGAGCAGTAATGGTAGCTACAGAGCCGTAATGGTAACTACAGAGCCGTAATGGTAGCTACAGAGCAGTAATGGTAACTACAGAGCAGTAATGGTAACTACAGAGCAGTAATGGTAGCTACAGAGCCGTAATGGTAACTACAGAGCAGTAATGGTAGCTACAGAGCCGTAATGGTAGCTACAGAGCCGTAATGGTAGCTACAGAGCCGTAATGGTAGCTACAGAGCCATGGTTAATGGAGGAGAAAAGACGAATATTAATGACAGTTGTCGCTTTTGTGTCAAAAACTTGTGAATACGAGGTGTCATTGCACACTTGGTTCACGTATTTGACCGCGCCAAGCAAACACTGAAGTAAACACTTCATCCACAGCCGAGTCCGCCATGTTGAATGTTGTGCTCTGGGTGGAAAACGCTAGTTCCGTGTTTTCAGGATGACGCACAACAATGGTGATACAATTGGTCCGTCCTAAAATTTGACGCGGAAATGATCGGGTGCGGCTCTGGTGTCAGACCCTTCTGCATTTGAATATAATGCAGGAGGATCTGATTGGTCAGGCTACTGGCGACCTGTCCAGTGTGTCCCCCGCCTCTCGCCCAAAGACTGCTGGAGATCAGCACCAGCTCCCTGCGACCCTGAAAAGGAAGAAGCAGGTTTAGAAAATAGATGGATGGAAATCTCAAAGTGAAAAAATAAAAATCCTGCTGGGAATTTATACTAATAGAATGAGTAATATATTATGGACAACAGGATGTTGTATCATCTGATGAATAAAATAATGAACCTACAGATGACTTAATTTAAATTCACTGAGTAATTTAAACTGAAAAACTGAGCGTGAAGGTTGGATCAAATCTCAGTAGTTTGTTTAGTCTCTTTTTGTTTGTACACGACAGCATCAGGGCTCATTATGAGACGATTGCTGGTGATCTGAGGGAAAACTAGAAAATCACTCATAGATCACAGACCTCCATCAAACACTTTGGTTCTCTCCATAATAACAATCTCATCTTTGTTGTATCTGGATGAAGTTCCAGAACTTTTGAAGGAACATCACGTCTGATTCCAGAGTCTCGACTATCTGTTGGTGTTTGTTGCAGGTTTATAACATCATTTGTTCTTGTAGTGATAAAAAATCTGAAGGTTCTTTATTTTTGTCTTTTTTTAAATAATAGTATCCAGAATTTTGTACCAATGCAGATCAATTTTTTACTTGGATCATTTATTATGGAGTTACATGCAAAACAATTTCTATCTTACAATAAGGAAGAATCCTTAAAAACCTTCCTGGATCCAGATGTTGATCCAGACCCCTCCCCCAAATCTACTCACTTCTTCTTTGGACCATTTCTGACTTTTTACTGAAAATTTCATCAAAATTTATCTTTAAGTTTTTGAGTTGCTAACAGACAGACAAACTAACGCACATATTAGTTGGTACCAAACTGTTTGAGCTCAAACATAAATCTGGTACCGAGGCATTTCTTCATCTTGCAGGTCAGCGTGTCGGAGTTTTTAACTTCTGTCTGTTCACAACATTTTAATACCTCGTCTAATTAGATTAAGACTGAGAGAGACAAAGTGTGAAAACATGGAGCCGCAAAGTTACACAACAATTTATATTTGTACTCTAGGAGTATTTGAAATGTATGCAAATATAAGCGAATTCCGTACTCAGTCTTTTTTGATGATCCTGATGAATTCCTCTCAGCCTGCAGAGAGACAGTAAATATGATCTATGCATGGATGTATAGACATTCACATCCCGCTGGACAGGAAGCTCAGAAACCAGGAGAAACTATTCTCTGCATGTAAACACACATTTCTAAAAATAAACAATGTCTAGACAAAAACAAACAACCTTTTTTGGCATCACTCAGAACTATCTGGGCTGATTCCTTGTATGTGCAACACCAAACGTTTGTGGTTAAAGATACAGATTTATGTAGGATAAATAAAATAAACGGGATTTTCAAAGTAAAAGATGGAGTCAGTTAATAAATCTTACTGTTTTAACCCTGATCATCAGTTCTTATGTGTAAAACCCAGATTTTGACAAATATTAGTGTTGTTGATGAACCACACACGTCTCCTGTCCTGATGTGTCTGTCCTGGTGGAACGGAGACAGACAGCTCAGTCTGTCCTGTTGTCTCAGTTTGAGGTCAGATGGTGGTGAACAGAGTAAATGTTGACAGCTGTTGAGCCTTTTCAGGAAACTGAACCTACAACCTGTTTAAAACAAGAAATACTTTCCAGTCCTCCCAATCTGACCCCAGTCTCAGTCCAACAACCAGAAGAGACAAACTTTATTATTAGTGCCATTTGAATCATTTTAATGCTTCTCACAAATTCTGACTGTAAATGTTTTAGCTGCTTGTCTTTGTTTTAATTTCCTGATAAAACATAAATTTCTAATGCCTTTAATCTCAACACCACAGATGATCATAGAAACAAAAAATGGATTAGTCAAATTTCTATTTTTAAAGTTTTAATCTATGGTTTCCTAAAAAAAACTTTCAGATTGGATCAAATCTGACCAGAGAACAGTTTTTCGCTTCACCTCGGACTATTTTAAATTAGTTTTGGTTCAGAGAAGACGTTGATGTTTCTGAATGGTGTTTACATCTGGCTTCTTCTTACATAATCCATCTTTAACTTGAGTTTGTGGATCACACAGTGAACTGTGTTGACAGTGATACCTGGAAGTGTTCTTAAAGCAGAACTAAGTAAGTTTTTTCACCTCAATAAATGTTTTCTAGAGTCCCTGTGGGGGTAAACAAGGACTTGGCGGGGTGATTCGTGGGTCCCTCCCCTCCCTCCGGGGTCTGTGTCCTGAAAGCAGCACTTGCAACTTTCAGTGGATCGGACCCGACTAATCTCGCGAGAACAAACCTGCTTTACGGCACTCACACTCACGGACATAAATACAAGCATGAAGCCCTTGCCGTTGTTAGCAACGCCACCCTTAGGAGCGCAAAGATGACAATAATACTCACCTGTCGAGACATTTTCTTGGTTTTGTTTTTCTTTCTTCTTGCAAAAGCGTTCTCTGCACGTTGTTGTTGGGGGGGCGGCGGCGGGGTGGAGGGGGTCTGCGGTGGCGGCGGGGGAACGTTACGACAGTGAGCTTTCACAGGGGACCAGTAGGGGGAGAGCGAGAGCAAAACTTACTTAGTTCTGCTTTAAGTCCATGCAGTGAAGTCCAGTAGAGAATCATGTCTGTTTTTGATTCACTGCCAACTCAGAACCTTCAAGCTAGCATCCAGTTTTGACCTTTGACCTTGTCCCTTGCTCACAGAGTTTCCTCCTGATTCTCTAAATCTTCAAAGTCGTCTCAATTTTACTTTGAGGAATATTTTTCTCAAATTCTTCCACATTTTTTTAGACACAGTTTATGCAGATTGTTGAATCTCTTCCCATCTTTACATCTGAGAGGCTCTATCACAAGCAAGAACAGAAAACTGATAGATGGATGGAAAAGTTTTCCCAGAAATTTCCAACTTAGAGCACAGCTTGCAGGGGCTATTATATTATGTCTACTGTGGATATACCAGAGCTCTTGAGGATTTTCTGTGTCTCTGACAGGAAACGAATGTTTCTTTTGTACTCAGTCACGTCACGAAGCTGTTGACAATTAACCTGTTTAGCTGTCAAATGTTTCTCTAGTTGATTTACAAATCTGCTAATTAAGTTTTGACCCTTGTGTTGCTTCGGAGAGACGTCTGGGTTTCCCTCCTGAACCTGTTGCCACTGCAAACAGACGGACAGATGGACGGATGGATGGATGGATGGATGGATGGATGGATGGATGGATGGATGGATGGATGGATGGATGGATGGATGGATGGATGGACGGACGGATGATGCATGGATGGATGGATGGACGGACGGATGGACAGATGGACGGACGGATGGATG
This sequence comes from Pachypanchax playfairii, assembly GCA_006937955.1. Lineage (NCBI taxonomy): Eukaryota > Metazoa > Chordata > Actinopteri > Cyprinodontiformes > Aplocheilidae > Pachypanchax > Pachypanchax playfairii. Next base: position 1,860,072 of record SSNP01000022.1, on the reverse strand, counting down.
GATGGAGACAAGGAACTGCAGATTTTGTTTACCAGATAAAAAAAATTAACCGCCTAAAATTTAAATTTAAATTTCAAATTTTAAAACTGTGCTTAAAACTTTTGAAATCAAACAAACTTTTATATCAGAAAAAAACAATCAGATTAATCTGATTATCGGAGCAGTCTTATAAAAGCCATTCAACCATCCTTCAGGTAAAATATTTACCTTCGTTGAAGAACAAATTAAAAACAGAGTCGTTGATATCGAGCAGCTTGGACAGAGTTACCTTGGTGAACGTTCCCATGATGGCTGACCAAAATTACTCAGAGAGCTCATCAACGACTCATCCAGGAGGTTAAAAACCAAAAGACCCACAACGATCCATCTATATTTAACTTAAAGCCTCTTGATGATCCCAAAACTTTTGGAGAAAATGTTTTGTGGATTAACAAAACAAAAGTAAAACTTTTCTGAAGGATTCCTGCTTCGCTCCATTATGTCTTGTTTTTTAGGTTTGGGGTTTTATTTCTTTTGCTTTTTCACGTCTTAGAAAACTCCTGTATGTTTTTGTAAAACCAACATTCTGGGGTGCAGCTGGTAGGTGCAGCTACCTTACAGCAGAACTAGCCTTCATGGAGTTTGTATGTTGCTGCTGTGCATGAAGAAACAAACGTACTGATCACGCGTGTCACTGTCTTTATCTGTCTGTCGTGGTTTGAGGTTCAAACTGTCCTTCAGTTTTTAATCTGAATCACTGACTCTCATGGCTGAATTATATGATGATGTTCTTTTAATTATTGGCACCGAAGTCCATTTCAAACTGTGACGTCCCTCCAGGAGGACGGTGTGTTGATGTTATATAAGACCTTAAGAAGTCATCGTGTTAAACCGATTTGACTCTGACAGGAGAGATTGACCTGAATCTTATTTCAGAGGATTATGTTCTTTAGCATCACAAAGCTGCTCTGAGCTCAGTTTCAAGAACTCTTTAATTCTCCTGTTTATTTTCTACAGAAAAACATTCACACCTTTGCAAAATAAAATAATATTCCTGTACAAATAAATATACTAAATAAAATCTCAAAGAGATGAATGAATCGCTCATAAACAGAACATTTTGATTTGTATCGTGTTGTTTCTTGTTTACGTTCCAATATTTTACTCCTCTTTTCCTTTCAAGCTTCTTAAAAAAATGACACTAATGCACATAAATGTCTCGGCAAGGTGCCCTCTGCTGTAAAATCCTGTTATTTCTTCTCTTTTTCCCACTCGGGCTTATCGGAGCTGTGAACAACATGCACTGCAGCTCACACCTCATGGCTCTGCAGATATTTATGTTTTCTATTTTTCATTTCAGATGGAAGGAATGAAAATGTTGTGCTGAAGAAAACATCAAGCAGCAACAACTCAGCTGCCCTGGAGCTCTAACATGACAATAATAAGACAAAACACACACAGAGACTCGTGTTCCACGAGGTTTGATCAGTTATTTCTGCTGAAACAAGACCGTGACTTTAGAGACATGTGAAACATAATGAAGCTACAGATGAAAGGAAGTCAGATGGATGATCATCTTTCACATAAGCTTTGAATTCAGAGGAAAAAATATAGATGCAGACCTGAACTGAACCCTGATGTTGAGGGAATGGACGAAGATTGCAATCTTCCACTTTAAAGACGATTACAGGAGAACCAAGACAGAAACATGCAACATAAAAGAATGTTGTTCTCATTCAGAATAATCCTGAGAACTTCAAAGAGTTTTACATAAATAAGGACTAAGTTTTAACAGGTTTGTACAAGTACTGTATATAAATGTTGTTTAGACATAAATAATAAATAATATATAAAGTGCTTTACAACAAAACTGTTAAAATTAAATCACAAATAAAATCTGAACAACAAAGTGTGTGAGAAGCTAAATGCTTATAAATAATGTGTGTAGTCAAGATTTTAAACAACTTCCTGACAGTTAAATAAGAACAAACCAAACTTCAATCTGACCTTCAGCTTTTTACTAAATGGTAAAGAAAAACTAAAATCAGATATTTGTAGAATTGTATTTTTTATCATAATGATTCCCTCTTTAGAATGTCGTCTTAGATTGAAGAGTTTTAAAGAGGTATTTCACACAAATTTCAGGACTTTGTGAAGTGTTAACCTGTAATATGAAACACTTTATGTTCAAAAAACGTTAGGAAACACTGATTAACAGACCTTTCAATCTCTCTGCGTCAAAATTCAGCTGGTTTTGTCCGGCCTCGTCCTGCAACTCATTAATATTCATTATTCGAATTTGCTGGACTCTGATTGGCTAACAAACTAGCCTATGAGAGCAAGGTATACTGTTTCCTGCCCAGCTGCGCATGGTAACAGCAGACGTTCTCTATTCTGGTTGATACGTCTTTATGCTAACAGCTTTTAGCTAGCAGCATGCTAGGTGTGGTTTCAACTGCAGGAGCTGACGAATACTAACAAACAAAGGAGTTGTGATGAAACAGATACAGGTCGTTTGGACTCGGGAGAACTCGGGTTTTATCACCACTTGCGTAGTTTGAGAGATTAAAACTAAAAGAGAAGTTGTTGACCTGTTTTCACGCCCACTATGAAGGTAAGAACACCTGTGGAGCTAAAATATTCAACAGAAACCTCAGAAAAACCTTTTTAATGGAAGGGCCTCTTTAATTAAAAGAAAACAACCTAATAATTGTGTTCACATTAAAAGCAAACTTTAAGTCTAACTTTATTCTCTAATTAATACAGAAATTTTGAGGGGGGTGGGGGGGGGGGACGTGTCTCGCCCGAGGACACCACAGTCAGGTAACCATGAAGGAGCATCGTTAGAACCACCAACCCTCCAATTACTGGACAACTGAACCTACAATACCTTCAGAGCGACTGCTGCTTTGGTCTGTGAGCATGTGGGCGGGGTCTGGGCATCAATTCTAGCCCATTAACTACAGAGTCAGATATTTTAGATCTGGGTATTCCTTTAGTTGAGTGCTTTTTCAGATTCTATGATCTTGACATGAATACAGAGTTTAGATGGAAGGACGTTATTATTTAAATGTGAAGGAGCTCTACTTTCCAGATTTTAGTGAGGACATTCGTTGGAGAAAAAAGTTACAAATATGAGCAAAAGGTTCAGCAATAAAACCACCTGCTAAATTTTAAAGATAATGATTTCAACTGACACATGAGAATAGCTCAGCAGCTGTGAGCATCTTTATTTAATGTGCAAGATGCATAAAGGCTGAATAAGAACTTATAGATTTAATTTGAATAATGCAAGAAGAGTGAAAAGTTCAAGTGCATGTTTTCTTAGAAAAGAAACCCATTGGATGCCCACACAATGATATACTTACTGCTGATGAGGAGCTGTAGAACTCAGGGAGCAAAAGATTTGGAAAGGAAATGGGGGGTTGATGGGCGGAGCTGAAACAGGAAGCTTTAAGCCTTATTAAGAGAGGAGTGTTGCTCTTCAGAGAATCAGACACTAATTGGATATTACCAAATTAAAGCTCAATAGCAGCACAAATGACCGGACAGTGTAGGTTGATGACGCACCATCAAAGTTCTGGAAAGAGCTTAAATAGAAATGAACAAGAGGCTAATCAAGTTGGAACCACCCAAACAGGAACTTATAGGCCACATTGAAGAACACGGATCCATCTAAGACTTCCTGTTAAGGAAAAAAACAAAAACAAGTATTAGTGGATCTCTGTGTTACTGGAGAATGGAGAGTGAATCTTTGAATAAATTCTTTACAGTCTCTGTATCACCAGAATAATCAATTACTCAACTGCCAATTAAAAAAAAAGAAAAGTCTGACAAAATGTATTAATTACCACCACACTGTATATACAGCAAACTGGACACAGGAACAGGATGCAGAAGTGGAAGGCAAAATAAAATGAAGGCCCTCTAGTGGCCGGATGTGAGATATGTTTAAGACCCGCCCCCTCCATGTGACTAAAAATACAGATACAACTTATGCCCCTTTTCCACCGACAAATCAGCACGGCGCGCTTGAGAACGGTATAGTATAGCGTGGATCAACTCGCTTGAGGCGGTGGAAACATAAAGCGGACGTAAGTGAGAATATGGGCGTGTCCATCTGGCTATGAAAAGTGCAGCGCAAAAGTCTTTGTCCGCGACGTCACAGCGCGTGAAACAACAACATCAATGGCGGATATACGTGTGTTTTTGTACTTTGCACTCTGTCTGTGGTTCATTTTGGTTGGTTTGATTTTTGGTTCTTGTGGAGGAAGTCGCCATTGTCCAAAGTCAGTTGTATTTTAAAATAAAATATGTGTATGGTTGCAGGGAGTTTTTTTTTAAAGCCTTTTGCGAGAGCGCTTCTATATCACACCACGTGAACACCACACACAGCCGGGCCAATCAGGGGCTACCACTACTTAGGTAGTCGTGTCACTGGCAGCAGTTTACTGGACCAATCAGTAGACAGGTGGGCGTGTGGGCCCGCTTTGGGCCGCTTCGGACCACCGAGGAGGTGATCTGAAAAAAGAGGCCAGGTTGGAGCGGAATGACGTGGTTAAGACCCGAGAAAGGTGGTGGAAAAGGGTCCGCAGGGGGCTAAAGTGAACCGAGCCGCACCGTGTTCTGTCGGTGGAAAAGCGGCACAAGATAACGTTCCTTGAATAATTTTATGTTTATTTCAAATTCAAACAGTTCTTACCTTGCTGCCGCATGTTTACATATACACATATTTTTAAAATACACATACTAGTACCAGGATAGTGTTAGGGTAAGTGGGCGGGACTTTCCAACCTATGTCTTTAGCGTGCAGACTTTGGTCCATAACATACAACATAGCTGCTTCTGTAAATATATTTTCATGGCTTTAATTTTGTGCAGTGGTGATGGACAAAGACACGTCGTCCATTTATACAGAGTCTACTGACACCCAGAGGAAGGAGGTTTTCTACCTGCAGTTCTGTGGTACTTTGATGTTACATCAGACTCTTTCATGTGTTTCAGAGCACAAGGCTTGTTATCAGCTATCATAAACATCAAATTTCCAGCTTATGGTGCAATAATGGACTCAAAAACACCAAACTCAGTGTGTGACTAAAGATTTTAGGCAGTTATTGTGGCCCTTGGGGGGAGACAATAAGTTTAGAGCAGCAATAATCACTCTAAAAATGATCAATTTTTCCATCTTGTGCTCCAACTATCTTTAATAAACAGCAGAAAGTCTGTCCAGAACAAGCTTTTCCTCTTTATTTCTACCTCAGATGCTCCTCACTGCCGCTCACTGCAATGAACTTTAAATCCTCCTCTGCACTGAAATCCCAGCCGGAGGCACGAGAAGGTTTGCTTCAGTTCATCACCCACTCACACTGCAGCAATGCAGACACTTCACAAGACAAGAGAGCATGTGAGTATGAAGTCCCATCAAAATCAGAAAAAAAGCTGTGACAGATTGAAGGAAAAATACTGAACAACACAAGAAAAAAGGGGGAGAGAACAAAGAGAATAGAGGAAAGTTGCTACAGCTCCTGTCTGGGGAGAGAAGTGAGAAAAGAGAAGAACTCCTTCCCCTTACGTTCATGCATCAGAGCTAATATCTCATTACTAGTCTTAAGTGTCAGCTCTCAGGCAGTCAGGCAGAGGTCAGGAAAGCTCAGGAGAGAACAACGTTCATTCAGCTTATTAGCACAAAAAGTCCAGAGACAATGAAAATCTCTAAAGAAGATTTAAAGGTGAATTTTTTGCTTGTTTTGGAACCAAACGTGTGTGTAAAACCCACATCCATCATGGAAGAGCTTAAATGTGTAGAAATCCAGGCTTATCGTGGTATTTAGTGCAGAACTGTGTGGCTAAGAATGAGTGTTTATTACATTTTTACAACTTTACAAGTTGAATCACCTACTAGTTTACACCAGCAGGGGGCACAAGAGGCTCAACCAGCAGCGCCAGACGGTGAAAACTTCCTGTAAGTTTTTAGTTTGTCTGGCCAAAAAGAGTAAAAGAAGGCATTCAACTGAGCTCTTACACTTCTGACCACAGCTCAGCATCACACACACACACACACACACACACACACTCTATACATACCAGAGTCAGCTATGAATATAATGTGGGTTTTGTTGGCAGCGTGGACTCACAGTTCTTAGTAAACTATAATCTGAGACTTGGATTTAGAGTCTAAACTTGTGATTTGTTGATATATTTAGGGTTTGACACACGTCGTGCTGTCACACGAGTTGCACCGCTCTGCAAATGTTTGTCTTTATTCTTTTCAGCACTTTATGTGACGAGTCTACGATGACCCTGCAGTTGTCTAATGTATATCTGCATGAAGTGTTTCCTGACCTGCTTGTTTGAGACGTTTTCCTGCTTCATCACACCTGATTTCAGTTGATCGCTGATTAAAAGCGTTCAGCTGACTTGCAATCATCTGATTAGACGAATTTAAGTAGTAAAAGACATACAGACGTGGAGGAAACTGCTGCTACCCTTCCATAAAATAAGAAAACTTTAATAATCAGTAAAATAACTTGAAACTGACAAAAAAGAATGAATAAAAAACAACTACTGAAACTAACCAGGAGAAAAACGATGGAGCTCCTAAAAAAGAATAAAGATAATTTGACCATCGCAGCATGGTCAAATTATCCAATCTGCTGCTTTCCGCAAATAGGAAAAATTTAAATAACTAGTATTTTATCACAGAATCTGGTAACATTTAATATCTGGACTTTTCTTTTGGACCATTTCTGACCTTTCTTGAAATTTTCATCAAAATCCATCCAGAACGTTTAGAGTTCCCTTGACAACAGACAAATATCCTCTGGTGAAATCATGATGATAATAATGAGAGACTCCAAAGAAAAAGAGTCAAGAAACTTCACTACTGACAGAAAAAGGTCAAACTAGAATCAAACAAATTGCATGTTAGAAAGTTTCTGAGTGAATCTGATCTGATCAGAAAAAACTGGAACTTTCCGTCCAAAAATTTGTGGTTTTGTTTAATAAATTTATGAATTTATATAATAAATTCAGACATTTTTGAAGTCATGATGCATCAGAAATGTAAATGTATAAAACATGAATATTTTTCTGATCGTGTTCATCATGTGGGCTGGTGAGGGGTTGTCGGGTGCAGCTGTTGCTCCTGTTACAGACTTTTACAGCTGATGTGTTGGTTTGGTGCGCAGTCTGTTTTTATAAAAACATCTTTACATCTTCTGAACCACAAATAGAGAAAGGAAAGGACGGAGAGTTTAGATGATGAGGCAATAAAATGAGCTGAGCCACTCGTTAATCTCTTTACTATCACATAACAATAATATTTACTTGTTTTATAGTTTGGAGAGTTGCAGTAAAGTCTAAGATTAGAGTCTCTAAAAGTGCCAGTATGTAGTCCAAGACCTCAGATTCTGGGTTTGGATAATTGGCAGGAAAACACAGCCAAGAGGAAGAGATGCAGACCAGTAGTGAAGAATTTGATTTTTCTTTTTAAGGAGGGATGAGAGGGCACAGAGTACAAGACAAGGAGGAAAAACTGGCAAAGAATTAGCAGGAAAGTGAAGGAACAAAGAAAACACTGAACAACCAACGCTGAAGAAGTTGCATAACAGTTTCTAAAACGCAGATGAAGAGCAGATCGTTTCATCTTTCATGGACAGAAGAAGAGTCTGTGATCACTTGTTTGTGTTTGTGAAGGTTATCTGATCCTGTGGATTTACTGTATGTGAGAGTGAAATTCCTCACAGGTTGGGTGGGTGCTGGTTGCATGCCCTGCAGGCCTGTTTGTTGGATTTGGCAGCAGACGAGTAGCGGCTGGGGGAACCAAAGTAAATACGACATGAAACGAAAAGCTGGATTGAGTTCTTATGAGAAATAGAAGCAGATAGCTATAAAGCACCAAAAAACATAGAAAACAAGAACACACGTTCTCATAAACATGCGTGAGAACATTAAGATGCACACAGCCCTTCTGTTAACTCTCCCTGTTTGATCTTGTTATTTCTACAATACAATCCGAGTTAGCTGCAGGTGTTGCTCACAAATCAAAACTAAGTATCTTTTTAATTAGATTCTGGTCATTTATATGTTATATGAAGACTTCTGAAACAATGTCAGATATGAACATTTCATTGTGGAACCACAGAGAACTGAAGAACAGTTGATTTAATCAAAGATAACAGGTGTCAGTGAAGTTAGTGCCCAAAATTCTAGCTATCAACTTCCTTTTGTCAAGCCCAAATGTACTTTAGGAAATACTTTTATGTTTTTGTTCCTCTTTTAATGTTTTATTAGACTTTAAATAGCTAAATTCTGCACATTCAATCATGGCACATGATACAATCTACTGGATTTAGGGGAAAAACTGAAAACTAAAATGTACATTTGCAAAAAAATTCATGCATAAAATTCACAGAATCTTGAGTCCTTAGCAGCATAAACCTTTGGTGAATAAATAACATATGGATGGAACTTTGTAGTGTTTGATGTAGGAGATGAGACAGGCTAATATTTGGATTTATATTGTATACTGGTAGAAAGGCAAGTTGATTCCTAAATGAAATTCTAACTGCATGTTGGCTGCAGCAGGATGGAGATTACAGGTGATTGAAGGAAAGCGCTTCCTGCCTCTAAAAGTTATTCAGTGTGGGCAGAAGTGTGGAGGTGGAGTGATGCAGGGTTGGGTTTTGGAAAAAAGTTCTTGTTCACTGTGCTGCACAAGAGTTTTGTAAATACGTTCCTTAATGCCTGGAAAAATAGTCCAAACCCAAGTCTGACTGGGTCACTTTCCAACCCTTTAAATAAATGAATAATTTCTGTATAAATGCTCTGATAGGGCTGCAGTGTGCTGCAACATCCATAAATCCATCTGCATTGAGTTTTGTTGACGTTCACACGGTAAAATTCACAACCGCAGGCCATCTGAGGAGGACCGTCCTGTCTGCTCTTCATCTGGTCCAGATCTGAATTCTCTGCCGTTCTGAAGACTGAGCTCATGTCATGTGATGTTTTCTTCCATCTGAGTCACACACTTCTTTATGTGTCCACCTTTTTTACACAGAACTTAAGAAGTGAATCACAGCGATGACTCTGAGAGGAAAAACAGGAGAATTATTAAAAAAGCAGATAATCATAGTTTTTTATAGAAAGATGGTGTTGAAATAGTGAATTATTCTGTGTTGTGTCTTCTTTGACTGACTGGAGGTACACCTGCTTACCCACTGAGGAGACCAAGCCCACACAAACCGTTTAGAAAATGTGTTTTTACAGACATTACATGGATGGTTTACACATTTGTGGTCATGGCCTCATTTTGAAACGAATGCCCATTCCCAGATTTTTTTTTTTTTCCTGACAGTTTTCTCCAGCCAAAACTCATTCTTTCCTTTCAGACGCCTCCTTCCACTTAGTTTCTGCACTTCGTGTTCAGGCCTGACTTTCCCTGTCACATGTTCCGACCCAACAGGGTCTGACTCAGCTCCACAAAGTCTTTCTGTTTGTGCTTGATTTCCTTCAGATGAATTTGATAACTGTGGTTCCCGACTGGGGCACAGATGAGGGAAACAGGCATCCTGTTTACCGCATCCTTCTGTCTCTCGTGTATCTCTTATCTCAGTATCCGACGCGGCTGACTGAGAAAGTAATCGGTCCAAAAAACAAAAAGTTTTAACTTTTTAAAAAGAAAAAACAAGTTCTAAATTTGCCTCTCTCTAATTCCAAACCCCAAACATTAAGAGCAAATTAAGGATGATTGAACTCTGAATTCTCTTCTGTAAATAGTCTGAAGTCTCTACTTTCATTTTTATTTTTCCTTGTTGCTAAAGTTTAAAACCTTCCAATCACAACAACGAGTGCATTTTTTTCCTTCATGTTCCGGTCTGTTTTACTGTTTATCTGTCTGTCTGGGTGCTGCTGTTTCCTGTCATGCACTGACCCCAGATCTGCTTTGTTTACCATCTGATTTACTCTCATACAGCTATTCATAGATTCTGTGACTGAGCTGAAGTTATAAGCGGTTATATAAACCTGATCCAGCACCACATGGATCTTGTTCATATTAACTTATCGTAGATCTTCTGAGGGGTGGAGGTACAGCATGTGTACGAGTGTTACACTCTGTTAACAACGAGTAACCTCAGAAATGTTAAGTTATTTTATAAACGCCACCCTAAATTTAAACTTAAAGTTTGAAAATACCAAAAACAAGTTTATTTAAAGTTTGAAGTGAGACTCATGGGAATTAGAAATCACAGTAATTACATCTTATTCAACACGATGAAACCAAGAGTTTGCATGAGTGTGTTTTCTCCGGAGACTCCGGTTTCCTTCCACAGACCAAAAACATGTTTGTTGGATTCACTGGTAACTCTAAGTTGCACCTATAGTGTAAGTGGTTGTTTGTCACTTTGTGGCCCTGTGATGGACTGAAAACCTGTCCAGGTGTGACCACGCCTCCTGCCCAATGACACCAGCTACCTGTGAACAAGCAAACAGAAACAAGCAAGTAAAGAAAATATATGTCTGGACAATCTTATAAAGTTAAAAAGGATCTCAAAATCAACAAGTTATGAAGAAAAAACTCCAGATAGATCATTTGTATTATAACTACCTGACAGTTTTTAAATAGATTGTGTTTGAGTCTCATGTTGTGGTTTAATTTTCCAACCACACCTGGTTAAGAACAAAGTCTTGAGCGGTTAGCTAGTAACTTTAAATATGAGTTGAAGGGTTGAAAGGTTTGGAGAGCTGGAAGGGAGACGGATGTCTTTTAGTTCAAATATCCAAGCTGGTATACAGAAGATGATGTGCTACAGACTGAGGAAGGCCTGAACAAATCCTTCCTGTTTTAAATTCATTCTACTGACTTCCTGTTCATTTTAGAATTGATTATATGATTTTGTTGCTTGTATTTAAGGTTTTAAACTGGCTGGACTCTTCTTATTTATCCTAAATATCCAGTTAAAGCTCTGGGGTCATCTAATCAGATTATTATGAATGTCTTAAAGAGGCCCTTCCATTAAAAATGGTTTTTCGGAGGTTTCTGTTGAATATTTTAGCTCCACAGGTGTTCTTACCTTCATAGTGGGTGTGAAAACAGGTCAACAACTTCTCTTTCAGTTTTAATCTCTCAAACTATGCAGGTGGTGATAAAACCCGAGTTCTCCCGAATTCGAACGGCCTGCATCTGTTTCGTCACAACTCCTTTGTTCGTTAGTATTCGGCAGCTCCCGCTGTTGAAACCACGCCTAGCATGCTGCTGGCTAAAAGCTGTTAGCATAAGACGTAGCAAACAGGAATACACGACGTCTGACATTGCCATGCGCAGCGGTGCAGGAAACAGTATACCTTGCTCTCATAGGCTAGTTTGTTAGCCAATCAGAGTCCAGCAAATTCGAATAATGAATATGAACGAGCTGCTGCTCGAGGCCTGACGGAAGGAGCCGGAACCACCCGAATTTTAATGCAGACAGATTGAAAGGTCTGTTAATCAGTGTTTCCTGACATTTTTTAGATATAAAATGTTTCATATTACTGGTTAATACTTAAGAAATAACCACAAAGTCCTGAAATTTGTATGAAATGGCCTCTTTAAGGTCTGGGCTCAGAATAGGCCTGGCTGGGCTTTTTCCTCCTTATCATGTGGAAATGTTTTCTACTTCAGATTAGATCTGTTTGAAACACAGATTTTTTTAAGTTGTTGCATAAGACCCACCTTTTTTCTTCAACATTCAGCTAAAGTTGAGCTCAGACATCTTAGTTTGTCTTTTATTCTTTGGCTTGTCTTTGTATTTAATTTTTTTGTAGTATGTTTTATCACTGATCGAGCTTATAAAACACAATGTTTTAACTGTGACGTCCAAATAAAGTTGATGTTACCACATCAGCTGCATCTTGCAGTCATTGAGTTGACAATGAACTTCTCTGTGTACCAAATTATTTTAGAGTTAAGCGTGAGACCGACGGCTATAGCTGAGCTGAAACAACTCACACCAGCAAACGTGCAAAAAAATCACTAAAAACACATTCAAGGTACAGCAGTGATGCAATCAAAGTCCAGACCACAACCTGATTGAAATGCTGCGGTGAGACCTAAAGAGAGTAAAAACAAACGCCCGCAAACCTCAATGAACTGAAGCAACCTTGTAAAGAAGATGTGAGAAAATAATTCAGAAAAGAAGTTCCTGCTGTTGAAGGTTCTACAAGCTGTTGGACTCAAAATTTTGTTTTGGCTTTATTTTCAATAAATTGATGATGACATGAGACATCACTTTTATTGAGTACTGATATGTAAAACCTTGGGGGTGCACTTTCTTTTTACAACAACTACATTAAAAAACCTTTAATTACTTCATAGCTGTGAACTGGTACTGTTGTGTGATTAAGAGGAACTTTTTCCTGATGTGTTGTGCATCAACTGCTTTTACTGCAACATTTATGGAAAACCATTAGTGGTGATATAATTGTATTCAGTCTAGTATGAGTTATTTATTGAATGAGGGAGATTTAAATGAACCCTTTTGGCAAGAAATACACAAAAAATACAAGTTTGAATTTTTTTTACACTTTTTTTTCTTTGTTCATAAACTTTTCAAAACATTTTCAGATGCTTTTTGACTATGAAACATGTATCTGAGAAACATGTGTGTATCATTATGTCATTATTACAGTGTGCACACTCACTACCAGTGAGTGGCGGTCTNGTCAATCTGGTGGTTTATGTGCAAATAGATTTCCAGCTTCTGATTGGCTGTTCAACTCCAGTATATGTTTGCTATGATGCGTCCATATGGTGGATGTTTCTTTTCATGCCATGTTGCCGCGGTGACAAACGGGGGTGAATCCTATCATGTACCTGCCATAAAACAGGTTGGATGACTCGTACCAGCCGTCCCTCCTCCTCTTCCTCTGTCTCTGTTTATCCTGTACTTGTTTTTCTCTGGGCCTTTCCATCAACCGTCAACCGCAGCTGTGTCAGGCCCAATGAGGGTGTGGGAGTCGGGGAGACAGTGAGCTAATACTACGACGTGAATAAATGATGGAAAAGAGGGCTGATAGCAGGAGAGGGGAGGAGGGCTGAAAGGAGGAAGGGAGGAGGGAGTCGGAAGGTAGAAAGTGAAGGGCCGTGGGGGGAGATGAGTATATAAGGTTGGCTGTGAAGAATTGGGAAATATTTATCAGAAGATTATACTGAGAGACTTTCCCAAAATCTTCTTACTTCATTTCAGTTTTTCAAGGTAAGTTCCAATAAACAACATTTTAAAACTATGATGTTAACAATAAGTGTTGATTTCACTTTTTAAAAAAGACAAAATTAGGAAAGTGAAATTGATTTTCATTCAGTATTTGATGTTCATTTTATGACGGTATGTAATTAAAAAAACTATATTGTTGCAACCGCCCAAACCTTGAAGTAGTGGGACTGTTTTATCTGGAAAGAACTTCACATTTCTGCAGATCGACTCTTTAAATTAAGTGTTTGATGCCAAAGGTTTTATTCTGCCTGCAGGAACCAGAACCAGAATCAAAAACCCGACCCAGACACTAAACTCGGTTGTACAGACACACACAGACACACACGTCTGAATGATTTCACCGTTTACTGGAAGCTGCTTTTTGAAATCTGATCACCAGGATTCGTTCTAGTCGTGCACACTGTGTGTGTGTTTGGTAGAGTTTGTTGCTTTTACATGTAGGTGTGTTTTATGTGTGTGTGCTTGTGTTTAATGAAAGCTGCTATTGATGAGAAAAAAGCTGAGGCAGAATTCCATCCAAATCCCACAAAGCAGGAAACTTGTCTGAAGTGCAGATGTTTGGGTCTGATATGTGTGTGTGTGTGTTAGTGTGCAGTCAGAGTTTGGGTTTCCAGACATCTGCACTTTCTGCTTGTGCAGGTGTTATGGTGGATTCATGTGACTGTGCACGTAAGGTTGTGCCACAGGTAAATATGTGACCTGTTCTCTCATAGTTTTTCATCAAATCTGAGGTGAAAAAGAAAAACACGGTCTTGTTTTTGTTCCATGGAAGCAGTGATTCTGGTCCCAGATCAGATTTAACATTTAAAGTGATTCATTTTAGGCAGTTGTGTTAATCTCATGCACTTTAGTTTAGTTTTAGTAATAAATTGTGATAAAATTAAACTTAAACTCATGTGTTGTTTTTTTTTTACATTCAATATAAACAGTAAAATGACATAAAAAACTTTACTCTCACTTCACCTCTGAGTAGTTCTCTCCTCTGTGTGTGCAGTGAGACAGGTGAGAAGCCCAAAATGAGGAGCCTCCTCCGGTTTCTGGCGCTCTGTGCTGCCGTCTCTCTGTGTGTCTGCTACGGTACAGATCCTCCTCCTCCTCCTCATCATCATCATCATCATCCTGCTATTCATTCACATTCCTGTATCACATTCAGGCAGAGATCTGTCGCTCGTGATTAACCCAATTTCATGTTTTTCCCATATAGATTCTCATGAAAGCACAGAATCCAGAGAAGGTGATTAAATGTTAAAATCTCAGAACTGGAAAAACATGCATGCATTAGTTTCTAACGCAGCAGGTTGAACAATATCAAGCATTTAATCCTGATTTATGCCTCTACTAACATCCTCCACAGACATTATTCCACCTGCACCAGATCAGCTGCACGGTGCCTGATATGATTAAACTGTTCTGGTTTCAGATCTGTTTCTGAGTTCAAATCGTGCGAACTCGTTCATCCCGCCAAGAGGCAACAGCTTTTACAACCAGCCCGCCAGGAACCGCTTCAACTACTTCTTCAGGTAAAACAACATCTTTGCAACACACAGATTTCAAAATGTCAGTCACACATGCAGGAAATACATATTTAACCCTTTAAAGTAAGAGTTCATTCAGAGTCACGAGAAAACACTCAGAAAATCCTGCTTTTAAAAGTTGAAATAGAATTAAAGAAGCAGTTTAGACCCATAAAAACTGATTCAAACTCACAGAACAGACATTATTAACAGATAAAAGCTCATGATCAAGTGTACATTTACATTTTAGATGAGTTTGTATACAATGTAAATGATACTTGATGGACAGAGGTCGTCCTCTGTGTTCCAAGTGTAGTTCTCAAATTATCCTGTAAGATCCTTCAAAGTCTGTCAGTCTCATAAAGAAATAAGATTTTGAGAACATTTTTCTTTTTAATTCAGATAAATTAGAAGGAATTATCTCCGTGTATGGTGGTGGTGACTGCCTCAACTATCTCTCTCTGTTTGGCAGCAGCAGACAAATAGTTAAAGGGAATAATACTGACCTTCTTCATCCTGCAGGAACAGGAAGCCTCAGTCAGAGATCCGTGCAGAGACCTGTGAGGATTACTCTCCCTGTCGCCTCTATGCCTACCGGTACGGGTACCAGCAGGCCTACCAGAGATACTTTGGTTCCCGAATCCCAACACAAAGCTACAGACCAACTGGGATCCGTCGATTCTAAACCCCAAACTCAAATACAGCATTAACCTTATCATCTGCTCCTTTTTTCACCACATTCATCTCATTATCTTGTTTTTATTTTAATGTACTCTAACTTGTTGTCAGTTTTATTCACTGAAGTAAACATCAAATCATCAAGTGTTGATTAAATCTAACATCAACAAACTCTTTTTTTTATTAAACTAGCAGAAATTTACAGCTTGTTTCTAAAATAATCTCATGATATCTTAATATCACACTTCACCATCATTAATAAGCTTGATGGGACATGCATGTTAACTATCATGTTACCTGCTACAAGTGGAGCTCTGCTGTCAGTGATCATATTCATGGCATTGAAATAATAAATAATAAAACTCTGTTTTTTGGGTTGATTTATGAATCAGTGTTTGCGAGACATGGTGTTTAACATCAGCATCATCACGTACCTGGACACTGAACTTATGAAAGGAACTGAGTGGCAACACAAACATGTATTTTGTTGCAAAAGTTTGCATGTTAGCTTAAAGCTGCTATACTTGATTTGAATAACAAATTAGCTTAACATATTTTTTTTCATGCCCATTAAAAACATTTTAACACAGCATGGAGAAAAATATGTTGTGAAGGTTAAAAAAAACGGAAAAGCTAATTAAGTGGTTCTCCCGTATTTGTCTAAAAACATCAACTAATCAAATGGTTTGACCCAAAAGGAATGATTGGACAGTCTCTCCAGTCATATGGACTTCTGCATTTATTTGGCTTCTGTGCTCCTAAAAAACTGAGACATATTACTGCAGCACACCACTGCTGGGAGTGTTCGCCGCTCTACCATGTCACAGCAGGAGAAACAGCCGCCGGCTGGTTCCGCATCAGGTTCAGGACAAAGTAACAATTAATGTCAGTTGTTTGTTGTTATATTGTTTTCACTTACCGGTGATTCCGCCATGTTACGGTACTTGAATGAACTGCGGACCAGTTTCTTGCACTCGGTCGTCTTCTGGGGCTACGCGTGTTTCCAAACCTGGGGGGGTGTGGCTTAGGAATTCTACCCGACGGGAGGGGCTGAGAGTTCTGTGGCTTTGTTGACAGTCTAACCTAGGCAATTTGAAATCAGGGATATCAGCTTTAATTAGCAGCTTTAAATGGATGGATGGATGGATGGATGGATGGATGGATGGATGGATGGATGGATGGATGGATGGATGGATGGATGGATGGACGGACGTTGTACTTAAATCTTCCACCAGAGGGCGTGAGAGAGAACTGATCCTGTTAAAGCAAAAGAACACTCAGAAATCAAATTTAAATGTGATAAATCTGGTGCTAAATCCTAACATGTCAGAAACAGTAGAGTATAGTAGCATGTTAGAAAAGTGACAGAACCAAAGAACACATGCGGATCACACAAGAGTCTGCAGCAGTCTGCAACATCTACTCACCTTCCTTTTAATTTCAAAGCATTTTTAGCAGATTGCTACAAACTGCTATTGTGATCACATAATTAGGCACAATAAGATGATTCAACACAAAATGAAAAGACAGCAGATCATCACTGTTTAGAAACCCTTACTACATGACACTAGAATCTCAGCTTGTCTATTTTTGTGTATTTGCTTGCAATAAAGCGTTGAGATATTCTCACTATCAGCATTTATTGGAGAAAATAATGGGATTTTCTTCTGTAAATTCAGTCACATTGACAATTTTTTACCTTCTAATCATCCAATTTATACTAATTTGGGAGGTCTGGTTTTCTCTTTATTGTACCTCTTAATAATTACAACCAGAAAAAGGACTAGCATGGAGTGGCATATAATAAGAATTTTAGGTGAAGCATTTCCAAAATTTAAACTAAATTTATTATGTTAAACTACATTTTAAACTAATATCTCTTTATATAGAGAATGAGCAGGTTATAAATAACAAATATTAAAAAATAAGTGTTGCACAATCCACAATATCATAGAATTCAAAGAATTTGACTTTCAGCTGCTACAACTTGGTCATGGCTGTCATCCTAAATCTGGTTAACAACCTTCCGATTGTTTAATTAAAATCCATCCAGTAGTGCTTGACACATTTTGCTAAAAAACAGACATTTACTCTAACAGTTAAAATGAAGCTTTTAAACATCTCACATCATCAGAGAGTGCACAATGTGTATGCTGTATAAAAACTCTCAGCTACATACATCCCAAAATTAGTTTGATATTTCCAAAATGGACTGAGGTGCAGCTATTTTTGTGTTCCAATTAGCTGTGGTGGCCATATTGAACACAAGATATAAATGTACATCCAATGATAATAAGAGTTTAATTAAAATCCATCCGGTGGTGCATGACATGTTTGGTTTTTTTTCTAACGCTACAGACAAACAGTCACAAAGCTGCAGGCAGAAACATCTTCATCCTTCAGTACAGCTGTTGAATCAAAGCAGTTTTATTCTACACAACTAACTGCAGGATCAAACAAGAGCACAGAAAACTTCAAGCTGTGGGAAATTTAAAGCAGCACTGAATAACATTTAAAACTTTAAGCTACAGTTATGAAACTTGTCTAAGTGGATACTCACCGAAAAACATGTTCATCTACATATTAAACACTCTCGACCCTCCAATGGCTTTAATATAGACTAAATAACCGTAATTCAGGTCTCAGCAGGAAGTGGTGTTCTGATGATTTATGCTGCCCTGAAGAAAAATGCCTCCATAGTACGAATTGACAACTTATTTCATAACAAGATGTCATTAGAAGTTTATACAGTATTCTTGTTTATGGTGAGTGTGTCCTGTTAATTATTTAAACATATTTTTATGATCCTTCCCTGATATTTTCTATATAAAAGCCCTCTGGGTCCTTATCAGCCATTGTTGGGTCCTTCTCCTCTGGGTGTGTCCAAACATTTGCCTGTCGCTCTGACAATGTAAAGAAAGTAAAAATAACATCATATTTAGTGTTTCTATCCTAGGAGAATTTATTTGATAGGTAAAATGTATTTATGGAAAAATATAGAAACAATAAATCTGTTTATTGAAGTCCAGACTGTGGAACGATGTGTAGCACATCTCAACAGGTAGCATATTTCTGCAGAACACCGGTTCAAGCAACAGCTGTCTGAGACACGGCTGCAGAAGTTATTCAGCACCGCTTTAATGTCAAGACCATTTTTCTCCTGATGTCCAGAGGAACTTTTTGTGGTTGTAGTGCACATCAGAGGATCAGTTTCACACTGCAGACTCAACCAGTCGATGTCAGCAAACCACAGACCTCAACCTCAACAGTGCAGTTATACTAGATGCATGTTTGTGTTGCCACGTGGCTACAAAGGAAAAACGGAGAAAGTTGTTCTGAGGTCGAATCCTGGAAGTGTGTCCCTGAAGGCAGCAGCACATGGAGTGAAATTAGACTGTTTGATGAGACCTTAAATAATGTGTCTTAATATATTAACATGTTCCATTCTTCAGCATCCTTCATCTTCTCAGTGGTTTATAAAACCAGAGATATGTCACATGATGAGATTTGCCCCCTCAGGTTGTGTCACCTGCACATGGTGTCCCTGGATGTAAAAAGTTTTTGGCGTTGGAAGGCTCCACATGCACACTGAGATCGTTCCTCTCAAATTTAATGAATTTTCTCATATTATTGCCTCTTAGTGAACAGCAAACAGTGTGACAACGTGAATGTGGTTTAATTTTTAGCTTCTCGTTCATCTTTACATACATTTTCCACTGATGGACACTGACAGGGTGAATATTTGTTATTTACATTCACTCAGAATCTACAACCTGAACAATCTGTCATCATTTTCTGTTTTTAATAGTAAAACTTTATTGTGTTCAGGGTTTTTGCAGCATTACGAGATTCTAGAATCTTTGTGGGAGTGTAATTTGTGATCTTCTGACCAATCACTCAGCCGTGTCTCAGTGGGGGCCACATATATAAACTGACTTTGTGTTTAAGTTTGGACATGTCAGAGAAAGACAGACAGATCGACAGTTAAACTCAGAGGTACGAAAGCACCAGATCCAAAAACTGCAAACGAGCAGAAAGAAGCTGCAAGATGAAGATTTTCATCATCCTGGTTCTGAGTGTCCTGGTGATCTGTGTCACTTCAGGTGAGTGAAATGCTGCAGGAAATACAATAAATGCTCTCAAAAGGAGTGAAAATATTGTTTCTTCAGCATAAAATCATTCAAATGATCTTTATTTATCATTTTCCATCATGTTAATCAGATGCTGCTGCTGGTCCCGAGCCTGTCGGTGAAAGTCCGGCTCAGGAAGGTACGAAACTGTTTCGATTATTCAGTCAGTTCACAGTTAATCTGCTTTAGGTCAGATTTCAGCACAGCATATTTTGGTATAAAGAAAAATGATTATTTATTACTCAGAGGAAAATGTTTGAGTAACAGTAATAAAATACAGCAATAATTATTTAATTTTAAAGTTACTCTAAATTAAAATGGTTAAACACTGTGTTGTTAGCATAAAGATCAAAACTACAATGTGATGTAAAGCTGCAGGAAATGAATGCAGCTAAATAAAAATCATCAGACGTGTCCTGACATGCAGCATTTGAGAAGATTACGTAAAACCACTAAATTAGATATCAGTTAAATGTTTGACTTCCTGTAAGTTTTCTTAAACTGTAACTTGAAATTTTTACTGAGGAATTTTGATAAAACAGTCTGGAATTTTACTATTTTGTTTAGATTTCCTTCACAGATTCTTTTTATTTTCAAACAAGAGCATTTTGCACAAATAAAAGTAAAGTTCTTCTTTTTTGTTTTTGCGTAAATACAGTTTTTAATTGATTGCAATAAAAAGCAGTTTTAAACCTGCAGGATTGTTTATGGAGAAGGATGAAGCTGTTACTGTGGTGCGACAGAAGAGAGCAGCTGGACAGTTAACTTTGACACAGCTGGAGAGGTATTTCTGTCAACATCTGTCTATTTGAATATCAGCATATTTTATATTATTTAGTTTTTGGATTAGATTATGAAACATCAGGATTATTAATCTGTGTGTTCTCTAATCCAGCCTGAAAGAAGTGTGTGAGGCCAACGTTGCCTGTGAGCACATGATGGACACGAACGGTATCATCGCCGCCTACACTGCCTACTATGGACCAATCCCGTTTTAGAAACAGAACTTTACTGCTAAGAAAACCTGTTTTTTTAAATGTTCAGATTTGCTTTGAGCTGAATCTTTTCTGTACTGTCAACCAGACTTGTGCCAAATAGGTGAAAGTGGATTCATGTAACATCATTTTCTGCAGAAGCTTAAAAAAAAAAGTAAATCCTCACAGTGTGATTGAATAATAAAGACACATGAAACTCATGTATGGCCCATCAGTTAAACAGACTTCTTCCTCTTCAACAATCATTATACTGACATGTTATGACCACTAGATGTCGCTGTTATTAAACCTTTCATTTCTCCTGGGAAGAGAGACTTTTTAACTTTTGTATTTTTTGAACCGAGTGAAACGAGAACACAAGCATCTCATTGCAGTAAATGTAAACAAGACGACGATGAAGACATGGTTGAAAATTAATTCCTGATGACGTCTCATGTGTCCCAATGAATCAATAAAGAAATAATGAAATTTAAGGGTTCCACATTTGATGGTATCTTTGCAGCTCATCTGAAATATGATTCCATTAAAAACCTGGATGTGTTTATTATGTGATAGAGGAAACAAATAAGCCTGGATTATAAGATAATATGAAGATGGAAAGATGTGAAAACTGCAGTTTGCAGGTTTGAAACCTGAGACACCTTGAGCAGGTTGCTCAGGAAGACGGGGTCAGACTATCTACAGGCGCCTCAGAGATCGTTTGTGCAAAAGGTGCTGCAGCAAAATATTAAAAACAATTCACTATTTTTATTCTGCAGGCCATTTTCATTTGTTTAATGATCAAAGGTTAAATTTAATAATGAAACAATCAACTAAATTAATAATCAGATGCAAAATACACTTTGTGTTAAATGTGAAATAACAGCAAGGGATTCCATTCATCTTTTGCAGAGACAGTTGTTGTTTTTTTTGTTTGTTAAATGCTGTTAAACTATAAAAAGTATAAAAACTATAAATAAAGCTTGTTGAAAAAACACACAATGCAAAAAAGTAAGATGATAAAAATCTTTAGCTTTTACTCTCATCCTTATATGTAAATCGCTTGGCAACATGATTAAATATTAAACTTTTAGCAAAATGATGTGAAATAAATCTGCAGTCATGCATGAAATAATTGTGAAATGGGTTTGAAAACTAAAAAAAGAACTCAGCTATTGTTTCACTGCTGATAAAGCAGGTGAAGACTGTTACAAAACTGTTCCTGAAAGATGCAACTGGATCATCAAGTCCGACGAGTTTCCCAGATTGAAAACGTTTTCATTCTCCGTGACGTGAAGCAGTTTTTCTTCCTGTGTGTGTAAGAGGATTCAAACAAAGACATTTAGAACAACATCTTTCACCTGTTTGTAACTAATCTCAGTCAAACAGGTGTGTTTGATTTGCTTTTCACTCTGAAACCTGAAAGTTGAACATTGGGAAATGTTGTCTTCTTTTTCCTCATTCTTACACAAAATCAGCTAACTCTTTCATAGCCTTATAATTCATGAGGTTATTTTTGTATAAAATCTAATCTGAGTTGAAATAAATCATTCTGCAATAAATATTTCATATTAAATGTTGTATTCAATCAAAGTGGCTAATAAACTGACAGACTCTATATTTAATAATTGTATCAACTGCCGATTTGTGCAATAAAATCCTTAATTAGTTTTATATCTTGCTGATTTTATTTACAAATGTTGATAAAATTGATGCTCTTTTTATTAGTTGTTTCTGGAAATTCTCTCATAAGGACGTAATTAATTCTAGAAATAATATTTAATAACGTTAGCATGAGAAAGGTGGAAAATCCCACTAACAGAAACTTCAACCTTAATAAATAATTATGTTAAACAAAATAAGCAGTCATTTGTTTGCAGTTTCTTTTACGAAGGGAACACAAAAAAAATCAACACATCTGAAACAGCTAACTGCAACAGGAAGCTAGAAATTCCCATGAGCCGTAACTGAAAAACGAAACAAACGCTGGAGAATATTTATTTTGATTTCACACACTTTTTTCCATGTTTTATTGTTTTGAAAATGAAAAGGTTTGAATGTTACAATGTTTTTATTAGCATCATGATCAGCATTACTGGAGCTGGATTCGGTCCCTGTCAACAACAACAACAACAAAACTTTCTTTATAAAGTGCTTTTCAAACAAAGTTTATCAAAGTGCTTTACAGATTTAAAATGACCCCACAACCCCCCAACCCCCCCCTTTACTTAAAAAGTAAAACCCCCATCCCAACCCA
>SSNP01000022.1:1823994-1836909 GCA_006937955.1 Pachypanchax playfairii | reverse complement strand
AAAAAAAATACATCTGGTAAATCTGTCAGGATGACACAGGAAATCTGGTCCTGCAAATACTACTGATATTCTTCAGCATGGATGAAACCAGACTTATTTTTCTAATGAAGTATTTTTAATGTTGAAAGTCTGGATGCAAAGTGTCCAACATGTCTCCTGGCAACACGGGACCCTCAAAGTTGTTTTATATGTTTATTTCTACTCAGTACACAGTGGTGTTGTGCACTGTATGTGTAACTTTAAGAATGTCCACCAGTTTATCCAGTCAAACAGTATCTACTTTTAAACCATCTAGAAACAGGCAGCACTCACCTGCACCTGTCTGCTTCTCAACACTTGAGTCTAACAGGTTGCAGGACACACTGAGACTCTTCAGATGTTTAAAACTTCTCAGAGATGCACAATGTTTGAATCTGAAGTCTGCTGCTGCATGTCAGACTTGGTGCAAGGCATAGAAATAACTTACTTTATTACAGTTTAAAGAGGTACTTTCATTAAAAACAGTTTTTCTGAGGTTTCTGTTGAATGTTTTAGCTCCTCAGGTGTTCTTACCTTCATAGTGGGTGTGAAAACAGGTCAACAACTTCTCTTTCAGTTTTAATCTATCAAACTACGCAGGTGGTGATAAAACCCGAGTTCGAACAGCCTGTATCTGTTTCATCACAACTCCTTTGTTCGTTAGTATTTATCAGCTCCTGCAGTTGAAACCACACCTAGCATGCTGCTGGCTAAAAGCTGTTAGCATAAGACGTAGCAAACAGGAAGACACGACGTCTGATGTTACCATGTGTAGCGGGGCAGGAAACAGTATATCTTGCTCTCATAGGCTAGTTTGTTAGCCAATCTGAGTCCAGCAAATTCGAACAATGAATATGAACGACGAAGCATCCTGACGGAAGGAGCCGGAACCACCCGAATTTTAATGCAGACAGATTGAAAGGTCTGTTAATCAGTGTTTCCTGATGTTTTTTAGATATAAAATGTTTCATATTACTGGTTAATACTTAAGAAATAACCACAAAGTCCTGAAATTTGTACGAAATGACGTCTTTAAAGATTATTTATGCAATAAGTTACATTTTTTGTATGAAATGCAGAAGAACTCGCCTCTGGAACACATCTGTTTCAGCTAAAAGCAGCTTCTGATTGAACTTTTGATAAAACTAAATATCAGTTTGTAAGCACCTATCAAACTTCCTTATTACTGTATGTTATAAAGTCCACAGTCTGTCATAAAAAACATAAACAGTTCCTCAAAGAATCTGCTGGACTAACAGGTCAGGTGAGTCTTTCTCGTAAACAAGAAATATCTTTGTTATACTTCTGCAAAGTTTGAGTTTCACAGCTGCTGCTGTTTGTCTTCACCTGCATGTGCAGAAGAATTTAAGTGCAGAGATGAAACAAAGATAAAATAGAGGGCATTACGAGAATTGTTGCAAAAGGGATTTTGATGAAGGAAATGATTCATGATGTCAGTCGTATCCAGTAAAGGTGGATTTAACTGAGTTACTGATAAAAGTTTTTCTTCTTTCTTTTTGAAACATCTTGCCAAGCAGTTTCATAAAGAATGAGTTAAATGTTTTTATTAGCTCTTAAATATGATTTTTTAAAATCGTATTATTTGATTAAATTTGATGCATTTGCTAAATTAAAATATTAAACTAAGTTGTTGATCAGCTGACAAAGGCTTGTTCTATGAATTTGAATTCAGTTTGATTTCCATTCATGGACAGATGTTTATCCATAGATTTGTAAAGTAAAACAGCTGATTCTTGTTGTTTATATCTGGTTGGTTTATTAAGATTTATGCAGAAGTTGCTCTGATTTTTAACCAGTCTAGAAAGAGTGAATTACTGTGAAGCCTGTGAATGCATGACATAGCATGACATAAACCTGTTGTTCCCGGTAACAGGATGACTCATTATACCTTTTTCCAAAATACAATCAATATATATTTTTATCAAACACAGACGAGGACTAGTTTGCTGTTTTGCTCTCACAAAACATCACCTTAAATCAGTAAAGATCTTTATTATCTTACTTTCATGACAGAGTTAAATGATCCCATGTTGAGTCCCATACATGATTCCCATGCTACGATACCCAATTTTAACTCAGTCTCTTAAGATTTTTGCTATTTTGGGGATTTTCTAAGGTCTGATGGCTCTGGTGACCATTTTAAATCAACTTAACTTCAAAAGCCGATCAGTTTTAGATTCATGTCCAGTGATTATTGTCTGAAACTTCTATCCATTCATGGTAGATGTGATATAAAGCCTTTAATGAATTTACTTTCCTCAAATAATCCAAGAGAGAAACAAACAGCTTTAAACAAAAAACTCTTTCTTTAGTTTAAGTTTTCAGCGTTGTTATTTGCGTGACTCTGAGGCGTCAACCTGTCAGTCAAACTTCTTCGGCAACTACAGGGTGAGTATCACAGATACTCTGCAGAGAGCTGCAGGGATTTACTTTTTAATTCTTAAATAACTGAACTTGTTTTATTACACTGATTTAAAAAATGTCCTGCAAATGAAAGATTACGATCAATTGGATTCATCAGAATTAGTGACGCAACTAGGAAATAAAAAAAGCTATTTTTAAGCATGTTGGCAAACTTATTTAGCTCTGTGAGTCATAAAGTCCACAGACGTAGAGTAAAAAGAACAATTATTCAAGATGAATAATGTTGCTCTTACCTTTCTTTTGTTTTTATTTCATGCATAACTTCTTTGTTTACTTCTGCACCTGGAAACTCCCACAGCGTCACCAGGAAGTAAATCGTATTTATAACGACACCTGTCTCATTACAGCTGCAGTCTCTCCTCACTCAGCAGACATCAGGCCGCTGGAATGGATCAGCTAACGACTGACAGAGAAAACAAAAATCGCATCCGAAAGGTGGAGAAAGCCTTCGGTCCAGCAGGGATGCCCTTGTCCATTCCTAGTCGGGTGCTTATGGGGGAGGGAATGTTGATGAAACGAGGTCGTAAGAAATGGGCACAGAAAGCCTTCTTCCTCTTCAATGATGTTCTGGTGTACGGCAGCATCCTGATGGACGGCCGCTGGTACAAAAGTCAACAAGTCATCCCTTTGGGTGAGTAACTCATCTGAGAAAAATCTGCTTCAAAACAATAAATCAAACTGTTGTGTTGAAGTGAGCAAACTCTTCTTCAAACTGAGATCTTCAGATAAATCTGAACAACTCGAACAATGTTTCTGTAAATGCTGTTTAGTCAAAGTTAAAAGAATTTTTTCAACATGTTATTCATGTGAAGTTTATGTTTTACTTGTTGATATACTTAAAAAGAGGGAAACAACATGCATTCAGTGCACATACAAATGGGATTTGCATGAGGTCATTGTCACTGCCTATAAAGACAGAACCATAACAACTATTTTAAACAAGTTAGTAATTATGAAGAACAGGTTGAGTATGAACATTTTCCTGCACAAACACCTCTGAGTGGCTCCTTTAACTAGCAAGCTATTGGTATTCTGGTTTATATGTTTTATTTCTGTAATTTCAGAGGACATCAAAATCGAGGACATGGAGGACAGTGATAAAACTAAGCACCAGTGGCTATTCTGCACACGTCGGAAGTCCTTTTATGTGCATGCTGCATCCTCCAAGGAGAAGCAGGCCTGGATCGAACACATTAAGAGCTGTCAGCGCAGCCTGATGGAGGGCAGCAACATCCAGCCATGCTCCAGCTTCGCCATGTCCTGGGTTCCTGACCAGGCAACCCAAAAATGCATGCGCTGTCTTAACAAATTCACTCCAACCAACCGCAGACACCACTGCAGAAAGTGTGGGTTCGTAGTGTGCAATACTTGCTCCAAGGAGCGTCAAGTCATTGCCCATATTCATCCCAAAAAAGAGGTTAGAATCTGCAGAATCTGCATTCAAAATAATAATAAAGATGACAGCTCTCGCCACAGGGGAGACAGCTCTGGAATGCATAGCTCAGAGGAAGAGGAAGGGCCAATGTCCGGTGATGAAGAGCAGACCCAGATGTCTAACAGCTGGTTGAATACCAGCGATGGCACCTGGGGCCGTTTAAGCTCATTCTATTGATAAACAAGATCTCTGATACGTCGTTTCCAGTATCGCAGATAAATTTCCGTCCACAATCGAAGCGAGTGTAACGACGTAATTTTCTGTTACACTGAGAGAATAAATTATCTGAGACTCAGCAGATTAACTGGGCTTGGCATTTTAAAATATTTGGAATCAATTACTTTTATGCAACAAGAAGGCAGGAACATGGTTATTACATGACGTCACTGATTTAATGTGCAGGTTATGAAATAAAACTACACTATTTGTATTCTAACTCTAACTGACTGAATCAACTTTAAATTACAACAAATTTAGTTTGGCAAAAAAACATGAATTTGAGAGGGTCCTTTTGAGGTCATAAGTATTATGTTATTTTGTTGATTATCACACTACCTATTGAAATCAATGACTAAACGTTCTTAATCATTATTTTGTTTTTTATTCCTTTGAAAATCTTGTATATTGTAGATAAAGATGAAATAGTTACATGTATACAATATGACACTCGAGCCATTCACATTCAGTTGCATAAAGATTTGCAAGAATCATTGATGGGAATCAGGTGTAGTGAAAGAATGAGTTAAACAGAGAAGTGGGTGGAGTTTGACATTTGTCAACAGCACTATTTTTAGTTTGTATACGAATGTGTTGATAAGCTGTTCTTGTTCTATGACAGCCAAGATAAAGAAAGAGAAATGTGAAAACAAGACTGGAGGACTGGATTTATGGAAGAAGATAAACATATGATGTATATTATTGTATATATTTTTTGTTTTTTCTGTAATTAACACTTTAAGTTGTATATAGTTTGTGTACTTCATGTAAAGTTGCTGCTGAATGTCTACAGTAATGTATTAAGATGAAGAAAGTTTGAAAATGTTTTAATGCACAATTTGCACCATGAATCGAAGACAATGTTTTGTCTTTGTACTGTACATAAAATGTTTAGAAATGACTCTCATTAATTATGATTCCACATTTATATCTCTGCAATTAAACATTATGTTGAACAAAAACATCTGGTGTAAATTGATTGGTTCAAAGCAACAACCTGACTCTTGATTTGCTTATAACTTTATCCTCTTGAGCAGCATATTTTAAGGTTTTTGGGACAGACACAACTCAGACTGATTAATTACTTCCTCAGATTACTTTCCCGTAAAAGTCTGTTAATGAGTTTGATATGTTATAACAACCTGATGACAGCTTTGGCAACCCTGTTTAAAAAAAAAAAGGAATTTAATAAGATGTGAATCACCCTTTACCAGAAGTGATCTAAT
Organism: Pachypanchax playfairii; assembly: GCA_006937955.1. Classification (NCBI taxonomy): domain Eukaryota; kingdom Metazoa; phylum Chordata; class Actinopteri; order Cyprinodontiformes; family Aplocheilidae; genus Pachypanchax; species Pachypanchax playfairii. Next base: position 1,831,569 of record SSNP01000022.1, on the reverse strand, counting down.
AAAAACAGCTTGTCTAAGACAGTTAAGGAAGAAAAAAATAAAATGTCAAAGCTTATCAGTAAAATCCAAAGTCACAATTAAAGTTTTAGATTAAAAAAGCATCCATCAGCCAGATGATGTATTTTGGTCATTGTTTGGCCGCCATTCAAACTTCTGACAACATATTTACAGTAAAACTAGTTAAATATGACGTTTTAAACTGATTGATGAGCAATGCATCAATTCAAGGAGACAAGTCTGAAAGCCCAGAGTAAACAGTTGTCGTATGGTGCGTTCACACCGGCCACTTTGTCAACGTCAAGCAACGTTCATAACGCTCCAAGTTTGACGTTTGAAAGTTGAAGCTCATAACGCCTGCCAGTAAGAGCGCGTATGCGTTGAAGCTCGTAACGCTTGACCGTTAAAAAGAGCACGAAGGCGGGGCTTCCTTTGTTATCAGATGTTCTGAGCTATGGCGGATTATATAGAGAGAGTGGCTTGGCTTTATTTACTCCGTTTGTGGATACACCCCATTCTTCAGATGTGTTTTGAGTTTGAAGAGTTAAACCATTTGCTCTAGGAGCTACATATGGATGAGGTTTGCTTCCAGCGCTACTTCCGTCTGTCCCGCGCCCTGTTTGAAGACTTCCTGCTTCATTCGGGTACGTCACTACGATGAGACGCTCTGATTGGTTGACATGCCGTTTCAAGAGCGTTAAGAGCGTCAAAAGTTCAGCTAGCTGAACTTTCAGCGTTTCGAGCTTTTCAAGCATTTCAAGCGTCAACGCCTGAAACGCTCAAAAAGCTTGAAAAGTTGCCGCTCATAACGCTCACAAAGCGACGCAGAGCCATTGACGTCTGTCTGACGCCCGTCCACCATAGACTTTACATGTAAACTTGCCGCTTCTGACGTTGACGGTTGGGCCGGTGTGAACGCACCATTAGTAAACTTTCTGCTAAATATCAAACAGTTTAGCAGCGTAAGTTCAGCATAAAATTTTTTTACAACAATTAATTTTTCCCCAAGCAAGCTTCAGCCTTGCAAACAAACAAAACTCAGAATTAATAAAGTTTGAATGAAGTTGCCCACTTGCTTTCTCATGAGCTACATCAACTACTAGCAACACGTTGGATTGAAAAAGCGCTAGGTTACAGATTCCAGTGCCATTAACCAGCTCTTTGAGGCCTGCAAGATAAAAATCTTTTGGTGACTTACAAAACCAGTTTGCACCTCCCTACAAAGAACTCTTTCATTACCTTGGCATCACTCAACCAGAATATTGCAGGAAAAAACAAGGTATGTATCCTTGCAATGTTTGCAAGACAAACTGTGGACTGGAGGAATGCACTCCTCCCAACACAAGCCCAATGGATTGGCTGACCTCAACAACTTAGTCATAATGAGAACATTCCTAAAGAAGCTTAAAAGGTGTTTGGCACTTTATGAATAGACATGACCAAGCTGCGTCTATATGTTATAAATCAATGTCTGAGTTAAAAGATGGATTAAAAGTTGAAGGTAAAACTGTGTTGATGCTGTAAGCTCTGAATCACCAGATGTTTTTAACATTATTTCTAAGTCTTTTGTGTGAAATTTTAATGGGGGCATGGTGTTTTGGGTGTTTGTTAAAACCAAAAAGTCCATTATACAACAGTAGGACTAAATTAAACTTCTCCTGTTGTAGAGTAAATCCGTCCTGACATAATGAGGTACCCAGATTCAGGACAGGCACAAATAAACCCAAACAAGCTGCCCTTAATATGCTGTTGTACAATATCTAGTAACCAGTTTGAAGTAAGAATCAAGTCTGTAGGTCACAGTGTGTGCTCACGTTTATCTTATATCACCATGGAAACTCAAAATGCCAAGTAAACATAATATTGTGCTGCATTAAGTTTGAACCAAAAATATTGAATAAAGAAGCATGCATGCCTTTTTCATACTATTTATACTAACGCAGCTCCGACATGTCGGAGACACGCACCGCCATAATACGACGTCGTATGGGCTCGCCAACTTCCTCGTATGGTCGGTTAGAGTCACGCTCTATTTTCTAACTTTCCGACGGCCGCGTCGGATGATGCACGTCTGTGATTGGTTGGCCAAACAACTTGAAGACAAATTTGTCCGCATTAAAAGAGGTCTGAAGGGCAGCGGTGGCAATGCCGGTGGCCGTAAAGTCTCTGCTTTTTATTTGTTCCTCTCATGGTTGGAACCACACAAAGCACCAGGAGACCTCTAAGTAAGGAACGCGCCTCCTGCTGTCCTGGCGAAGAATTTCTTTGACACAGGGTCGGGGTAGTATGAACAGAAACTGGCTCCATCAGATTAGTGGATTTTACTGACCCTTCACACACAGTTGTTCTGGTCAGAAATAATAAGATGTAATATTATAAATTTCAGTGAGAACAAATATATCATGGGAAAAACAGTTCAGTGTCAAATGCTCAATGTTTTTATTATTATTTAAGTTTTTTCAGAAATCATGTTAGTGTGAGTTCTTCCTTGAATAATCACAACAAACTAGGACAGCTCTTAAACTATTACAGCTGGTTAGGATCTCTCACAGCTTTCTGCAAGAAACCATAATAGATCCTAACCAGAAATAGATGAATCATCAATCTAGAAATGCTGTTAAACCTGTTTATCGTTTCTCTAAGAAAAAAACTGCAGCCTTGATTACAGCAAATGAAAAAGGACTCATCTGTGTGATCTTCTGTTTCTGCTTTATAGTGTAGAAAATAAATAACTAATTTCAGATTTATTTTTATGAATAGACACATTTATTTTGTATAACTGGGCTTAAATGGGCTGAGTGTGTGTGTGTGTACAGTGGTTAGAAATGCTCTATCGTGATCTATTTACAAATGACCCATGTTGTGAGAGGTAACCGGTCTCGTGCACCTTTCCTCTTCAGGAAATGTCACCCATGACAAAATACCGGAACCATTAAGTTCAGGTGATCAAAGTGAACTTCATGACTTCCCGATAGGACCTTAATGTAATGAGAGCACAAGTTCAACTGTTTGTTGTTACCCAGCAGGGTGGAGATTCAAACCTGTCAACAGTGACCTATTTTTAGTTTGCAGAAAGATGTCACAAAGGCTTTTTATTATAAGGCTACACCAAATTAATCCAACTAAATGAAACATATGAATCTAGTTTCAAGGTTTCTTTAAGTCCACAGAACAAATGGACTGGACTCTGACAACAGTTCTGTCAGGAAAAAAGATGTGGTCTACTGTATGACGACCCAATCAAAGGCTGTACTGCAGGGATCATCAACTATATTTGTTAGAGGGCCAGAGTTTTACCAGACAGTCTCCTTGGGGGCCGGACCCCCAAGAAGAAAATCAAATAAAAATCTAATTTTGGCATAACATTATGTTTAATGTTTATACTTTTTCCATTTCATTACAAAACTGAAGGCATTTGATTCGGGCTCCCATCACCTTTACCACAGTCAACCACTAGGAGTTGCTTTAATAGTGTGGACCACTATTTTCTTTTTGATTCTCACAATTTTCTTCCTTCCACCGTGTGAGTGTGTGTGTGAATGGGTGAATGACAAAAAAACTGTAGTGTGAAGCGCTTTGGGGGTCATAAGACCTGAGTAAAGCGCTATACAAGTGTTAAATAAACAAACAAATAAACAAACAAATAAATAAAAATAAAATTTTGGAATCCAGTCGCGGGCCGGATTGAATGGCTCGGCGGGCCGGATTCGGCCGCCAGTTGATGATCAGTGCTTTACTGTATCCAGAGACTCACAACTGTTGGAAAATACCCAAGGACTTTCCGGGAAGGCATAATAAAGTGAACATGAATAGTTGGAATACGATATCTTGTGTTCCTCACAAAGTCTCAAGCCCTCGACATTTCAGGGAAAATCTCGTCCTCTCTTTGCACCCTGCAGGGAGTTTTTGAACCTCATTACTCTGGTAATCTATGAAATCTGGAACTGCCCCAGTTACTTCCCAAAAAGTAACATCAACAAATCCTTAACAAAAATATGTAACTTAGACTTATGTTGTTAAACCAGTTTGGATTATACTGAGAAAGGAATAAGGAAATGTAATTAAGAGGCTGAAACACAAAGTGTACTCTTTATCTACTAGATGTGTTGTCATCTGTGTAGAATTTGATAAGTGCCAGTCACTGTGTAGTTTTAGAAAACTTTGGTATTTATAAAACTTGTAGAACTAAACTTAACTCTTTTATTAAGCACGAATCTTTAACGTTTCTATCATTTTCCAGCTTTCTTTTAGATGTTACTGCCTTTATTTTGCTTTTTTTGGTGACAAAAAAACACATCAAGTGAATCTCAAAAGAGTTTCTATAAGAAAAAATATGCTTTTGTCAAGTTGACTGGTTTTATTTATCCATGAGCTGATTATGTTGGAAATTCCTTTTTGAAATAATAGAATTAAATTTTCTGACACAAAGTCATTTAGTTTAAAGGTGGTAAAGAGGATTTTGTAGTAAATTTAGATGTCAAATTAACTTTCAAATAATTTTATCAAGTTGTAGAGGTCTTTTATTTCTGGTTTACAAAAGAAAAAGTTATAATATTTATAAATCATAGACCTGGTGGAGCTTGAAATAAAGTAGCTATTGGCTACTAGATTGTCAATCACACTTCTGTACGTACTACGTAGTTTGCTTAGGCCTCAGTACTACTGCTAGCAGAAGCACCGCGAAGCGGAGCGGAACCGAGACCGCTTCCATTCAGCGCCCTTGTTAACCTATATGGTGTCCTTCACACCAGACATGGAGGCTGTGAAGTCATCATTTTGGCGTCTGGTCTATTTTTTGCCCCAATTCTGGCGGGAAATAACACCAAGACACACAAGACAATCTGCTCAAAAATAATAGCAATTCTTCAAAATAAAATACCGCGATTGACAAATGCGATCATAACTGTGTGTCTCAAGTTACTCATTTGACAACATCAAAATAAAGTTTTGTGGGTTGTTGAACATTTAGAAGTGCAGGTGAACTTGTGCAAAATACAAATAAAAATACAATAGTTAAAATGACAATAGTAATGATAACTTCAAGATACTACAAAGGAGTATGTGACTCATTGTAGACCAAATAATAAGAACTTGGATACATTTCCAATGATTAAACTTGAGATTATATTCTAATTTTTCCAGAAAAAACTTTTCATATTGTCTGATGTCGAAAAACCATGATTAGAGGCATAAATTTTAAACTGAGATATTTTCTAACATTGTGAAGTCAGAAATTGCCATGAAGGTCTTGAACCAGAGAGACTGTGATAGCAATGAGCCACAAGGGGGGGACACTGCATGCTTACATCTAAAATCTGTTCGATGTTGCAATTACTCAGCTTGTCCACACAGCGGCACCAAACCAGGTTCACTAAGGGATGTCTAAATAATAATAATTTCCCTCATTCATAATCCAAGTTAATATGTTTTGTTACAAACTTTCTGTTTAAAAGTCTTGTCAACCTAAACTCAGACAATCCAAAAATTATATGACTAAAGTTTGAGCTGTAATTATGAGTATTTTATAAATACAAGCAGTATACAAGCAAAGCAGCTTGGTTAGCTAATGAAGCTAGCATCTGCTAACTCACACATGCACAGGGTGAGCATGCAAACTCCTTGCAGTGCTACTGACTGCATCACTGTGCATCTACTATTTGATTTCCAGTTGGAACTAACTGCATTGTGCTTAAACAATGTGCCAATGGCAACATCTATTGAACAAATCTAGGTAGTGCGCAGGGTTTGGTGGTGAGAGGAGAAAGGAGAACAGTATGACTGTTCATGGACCAGTGTAAAGTTTGGAGGAGGTAGGATTGTGGTGTGTGGTTGTTTTTAGGAGGTCTGACCCTGTATGCGTCAACATACTGTGAATTTATGGACAATTCTGTTTCCAACCTTTATGAAACAGTTTAGAGATGGTCTCTAATTGTTCCAACATGTTCAACAAGAACCTGACTGTCCTTTAAAGAGTCCTGACCTCAACCCCACTGAACACCATTGGGATAAATTACAGCACTGACTGGGAGTCAGGCCTTTTAATCTAACAAAAATCCACCTGTGAAAAATTACATTATTTACATTATGTTAACACTCATAAACCTGTGGAAATCATTTCCCGTAAATGCTGAAGTTGTTACATCTCTGCAAAGGGTCAGACGACTCCATATTAAACACCACAGATCAAAAATGGGAGTCAATGACGTTCACATGTGTGTAAAGGGAGAATTTCCTAAAACTAAGATGTCCAAATACTTTTAGCTATATAGTACACATTCTCTTTTTGACAATATCTAAGCTGATGTCTTTGATTTTCTTTTGCATAAAGTAATAAAGTAAAAATACACACAGAACAAACCAGTTGGTGAGAAAACCCATGTATTTATTTCTTATGAAGTAATTTGAATCAGAACACTATGTGCCTCATTGCAGAATCATTTAAGACATTCATTTATTTCACCAACATTTTTGTGGACCCTTGCCAAAAGAAAAAGAAGGAAAAGGATAAACCCAAAATTTCTTTTTTCCAAAGAATACATCAGGAAAAAAGAGTGTAGTGAGAACAGGAAACACATCACTGAACACACTGGAGGATAGCACCTTCCTTGCTCACAAGCCACAGAACTCCCAGGTCATAGCTGGCATGTTTGATGGGCAGATCAAGCGGGATGTTAGTCCAGTCATTGCCTTCTGGACCTTGATTAGTGATGCCAGTTCTGTAGAGAGAGTTGAGAACAATTGGTTGCAATGAATTACTGTATGTACAAATTTATACTGCAAAATCAATATGTGAGTTCCATCCTTATTATTTAATACATTCAACAGAGATGAGTGCAGAGAACATAAATAAGGCATGAAAACTGTTAACCAGCTTCTCATACAATAAACTTAAGGTTTTGTTTTGTTTCAGTGAGTTTTTAACCTTAAACTGTTTGAACTTTTGGTTTCTGTTTGGGAATTCATCCAAATACTGTATGTCCTTCTTAGTAAGAAAGACAACTGACCAAAGTTAGCTTCATGATGTGTCCCTCTGCATTTGTTATTTGCAGATTCTCGAGAAATAATTTTATTAGTTTTCATTTATGTGATACATGGACAAAGTGCAGCCGAGGCAACAGAGTTCACAACCTGATAAAAGCTTAATAACTGAGCAGCTGATGCCTTTCCAAAGTAAACTATGATGACATTTCACAGATTATTGATCCCTTTTTTCCAAAGTCTCTCTTTAAGCCTGGTTTACACAGCAGGATTTTAACAGTGTTGCAAGAGCTTCAGACCGCATGCACAGCGAAAATAAATTGGGCATATTCCTGTTCGCACACAGAGTGATTTCACTCACCACTTTCTCAGTATAGGTGGGAATTCTCACAAAAAAAGTCAAAGAAACTTCATGAGATCTGTGTGACTTCGAAGGGGGCGCTAATGTGCCACTGGTTGACAAACACTGTAACCCTCTGAAGAAGGAGAAGAAGATGATGGCGATTACTGTGTCCAAATTTAGGGTCTGCATCCTTCGAAGGACCCGGTCCACCCGGTCGACGTGGGACCGGATGCTAACAGCAGTGAATTTGGACTGTC
>SSNP01000022.1:1740107-1818543 GCA_006937955.1 Pachypanchax playfairii | reverse complement strand
TAATTTGCTCATTTAAATCACATGAAATGTAAATAAAACAGATTGTAATATGATTTGCTAATCTAATAAGAATAAAAATAAATTTGTTGTCCGTTTCTCACCGGTTCACTTTAAAACGCTGCCGCACGTGCAAAGTTTGAGTTTCTTGAACGCTGCCGCTGTGTGTGATGGATAGTGAGGAATAATACTCGTGTCTGCCACCCTGTGGTGGTTACTGGAAGTGACAGGGTTGTGATTTTGCTCATTACTCTCACTTGATGTTGGAAATAAAGGCCATTATTTTCTAGGTGTAGAAGAGAGTCCAGTCCTCCTTCAGGAGTTGGCTCCAAAGTTCTGGTGGTATTTGAAGGTGAGCCCAGACACTGGAGCTCCAGCTGGAGTTTAAGGTTAAAAGAATATATACTGAGTTGGTTTCTTCTAGCTTTTTAAACTGAGTCTAGCTGAACCCGAAGATCCAAGGCTCAACCACCAGGTGCTCACCAACAAACTCCCCTTCAGTTCTTGCGTGAGGAGAGCCCCATGCTCCTGTATGTAGGAATAAAGGAAGACCTGGGCACCCTCTGAACAAGGGATCCTGTTTGTTGTGGTCCTTCTTGCAACCAGTTTTAGCAAAACTAGCTGAAACATATTTTTTTTCTAAATATTTCTAAATATTTTACTAAATATATCTAACGAAGCAGCTTTTGAAACAGGTGTGGGGTAGAAAAAAAAAATGCATTAAAGCTGTAGCTTCAGAATTGCTTGTAAACGTCAGTTCTGGGTGTTTTTTTTATCATAAAAAACAAAATTGCATCTAATCTGTGATCAGATTGTGGCTGATTTTTAAAAACTGTGTCACAATCAGATTAAAGAAAAAACACAAGCATGGAACTTGCAAAAATATAATGTTGAATTTGAAATGAATGAATTATGAATGAATGTATTAGCAGTGAACTTGGCTTTACAGGCTTTAATGCATTAATTGCAAAACTCCTAATTACTCCTACACTGTACAACTCATGATAAAGAACAGAGGTGTCAAGGATTAATGTGCAATACTGGACAGTTTGCAGGATGAATGTAGTTTGTATTGTAAACAACAGCAGAGATACTGTATAAATACAACTGATGTCTGTTGGATTGTTTGCAAATCTTAATAACTCAAAAGTACAAAAGTTATTAATAAGAAAAGTCATCGCACTCGTCTACAAAGATTCCCACATTGTGTCAAACATCATGATGACATAAAAAGCTGGAGGAAGACATTCATCAGATTTCCACTAAAATGTCATTAAAATATGCAAATGTATGATATAGTTTATGAAAATACCTTCATGACCTTATACATGGGTTAATACATGAACTATATATGTGGCATAAATGGATTTCGAATGTTTGAAAAAAAGGCACAGAAGAAGAAAAAAAAGCAGGGAAACATGAGTGAGAGAGTTGATTAGCTCCAACACTCACGTGGTCATAAGCGTTGGATGTAAAATAGATACAAGTCATAACTGACCTTGAGTCGAGCGTCTGACAAACCAAATAGTAAAGTTTTGTAGCACTGAGGCAACAATGCAGCTTACAGTCACATGTCTATACTCAAGCAGGATAACGTCGCAGCACAGATAAGGACGACTCAGTTGCAGCTCAGCTGACACGATTAAATGAGGCAAAAACAAGAAATTGTAGATTAATGAAATCAGAAGCTTGTTCGCTTTTATCACAATCTGTTCAGTTCACATATTGCAGTTTTTTTTTTTACATTTTAAACAGCTAATTGCTGGTCCAGCAGAGAAGGTGCACTTACTGCACAATAAGCTGGGTTACATGTTTCTAACGTCTGCAGAGATTTGTTGGTATTACAGATGTTTCTGTGCCTTTTACACAGCATGGTGGGGTGGGATGGGGTGTGTGTGTGTGTGTGTGGGGGGGTGTTGTGCTTAAAAACTGAATAGGGCAGTAATGAGAGTGTTGAGCGTCCAACTGCTGGTGTCTGCTAAGGATGTTGGGAAATGTGTCACTTGAAAAGGAGTTTATTCACACAAATCATTTAAATGCAGATGTTTGTCTCTGTTCAAGCCGGCAGAGTCTTTTGATGCTGCTGCAGCTGAGTTAAATGCAGATGAAAGAAGGTTCCGGATTCTGCTGCTTTACTCCGGCTGTGCAGCTGGAGTCTCATTGGCGTTGTTGTCAGTGATCTTGTTTTCCAGCTCATCGTCTGACACGAGGTCCAGAGACGTTCCCTCCACCTGCAGTGGGCGTCGGCCTGCGCGGCTGGAGGAGAAGCTGATGGGACCGCCACGCCTGCAAAAGGAAAAGGGGCGGAGTTAAAGTGAGAGTTCTGTTAAACTAATTCTATTTTCATTTCTTTACCAACGTGGATAGAAGTCACTCTTTGTGTGGATATAAATGGTGAACATTAGGTGAATGCCTCTGTGTGTCACAATGCACCTGAGACGGTTCTTGAGTGTGTGAACCTCTCGACTCAGACCCTCGCTGGCTTCAGTGGCGTCGTCCAGCTCTCTCTGCAGCTTTCTGCGTGAGGCGTTGGCCCTTGTGGCCTCCTCCTCGGCCTCCTCGAGCTGCCGCTTCAGCTGCTTCATACGAGAATTTGCTTTCTCCAGCTTCAAAAACACAAACAGGAAGATAAAAACCAGAGAAAGACCCACAGGTTGGTTTACACTTCTCCTAAAAGTACTAGTGACAATGGTAGGGGTTAATAATAAGAAGGAAGGTTTCAACAGCAGGAGAATAGTTTATAACAGTAGCATAAATACCAGCAGCAAACATACTTGCTCTTTAAACTGGTCGCCATGGCGACGCTCATCCTCCACCTGCATGCAGACTTCTTTGAGCTTTTTCTCAGTTCTCCTTACGATCTTGTTGGCAGCTGCTCGCTCCCTTCAGGAAAGAAAAACAGTGTCAAATAAAAACGATCTTGACACAGAGCTCAGTTACAAAAAAACATGGAGGTTTTTCTTCTCACCTGGCCTCCTGCTCCAGCTGTTCCTCCAGCTGTGCTATCTTTGCCTCCAGCGCTGTGAGGGAGGCCTTGAATCTGCTCTTCACAGAACCCTCCAACTCGCTCAGCTTGGCCCGAAGCTCCTTGGTCTGACGCTCCAACTGCTGGCGAGCGTTTTCAGTCTTTTGTGCTGTACTGCGTTCAGCACCCAGCTCTGTGGTCAGAGTGTCCACCTGAAGGAGATGCAGAGAGGAGGTCATAGATGCAGCTTATGGTAACAACAGAGGAGAACAAAGTTGCTACATTTGATTCCAGCACATCACGACACCTGCATGGTTGACTTTCTGAATCGGTCATTGAGTAGCTCCATGTTGCCCTGCTCTTCCTCCAGCTCCTCCTCTAGCTGGGCGATTCGAGCCTCCAGCCTCCTCTTCTCATCCATCAGAGCAGCTCTAACACGGAGAAATAAATGTTGCCGTAACCTTCAAGTTATAACCATGTGTTTATTTTTTTAAACCCTGTCGACTACCCTCTGATTTAATAAGCACATCCAATGTTCTATCCCAATTTAATATAAAAAGGAATCTGGATTTCAAAAGGTTTCAAATAAAACCAGTTTTCTGAGGCAAAATCATGAACCTGTATAAAATAAAATAAAACAGCTTCCCGTAGCCATTCACCCATCAAGGTGCTGAGACGGGAGCTTTGGAGCAGCTCACCCTTTCAGAGCTTTTACTGTGTTAAAGACTTTATTGCATCTGTTGATAGATACATATCGTCTTACTTTCCCGAGGTGCTGTTTGAGATCTCGTCCTGCAGCTCATCCCGCTCTTGCTCTGTGTGGCGCCGACCTCTCTCAGATGCTGCGAGATCCTGCAGCGTAGAAAGGACATTTGTTTTAGCCTTTACTGTCACGGCTACAAAAATACCCCCACAACAAATTAACACTAAAATCCAGCAAAAATGGACTCCAAAATGCCTGAAGGTTAAGCAGCCCTCACCTCATGTAGCTGTACAATCTCAGCCTCCAGGCTCTTCAGCTTCTTCTCATTCTCCTTTGAAATGGCAAAAATATCATCTCTGGAAGCTCGAGTGTCCTCCAGCTCCCTCTGGTAGTCCTTCATTTGAGCCTGAAGGAAGTATAATAATCACATGAATGGTGAAGCATGAAGAACAGGATAAATAAGTCGAACTGAATCAGTACCTGTAACTTGCGAAGCTGTTTGATGGCTTCATCTCGAGCCTTGTTGGCTCCTTCAATGTGACCCTCTATATCCTTCAGGTCCATCTCCAGCTTCTTTTTAGAAGCGACTGCCAGAGCCCTCTGCTTCCTCTCATCCTCCAACTCCGCCTCCATTTCTCGCACCTGGACGGAGAGGAAGGAAAAGCTATTACAGTACAAGTGTGATTGACATTTATTTACAGGATGATGAGTTTAACTTTGCACCTGCTTGACCAGAGCTCTTTTCTTCTCATCATTCTGGTCGTCCCGACCCTGAAGGTCTCTCTCATACTGAGCCTTCATGGCCTGCATGTTGACCTCCAGACGCAGCTTAGCGTCCTCTGTAGCCTGCAGCTCGTCCTCCAGCTCCTCCAGCTGAGTCTTCATCTCCTCCAGCTGCTGCTCCAGCGTGCGTTTGGACTTCTCCAGCTCATGGACCTGATAAGTTTTAGAACAGTTAGAAGCTATAATATTAAAAAGATTGTTTTTCTACAACATAAAATATAATTCCAACATGGTGACGCTCACATTTTTGCCCACGTCGTCCTTTGAGCACATCAGATCTTCCATTTCTGCTCGGAGCTGCTTGTTGATCCTCTCCAGCTCCTCTTTGGCCTCCAAGGCTTCATCCAAAGCTCTTGTCATGGACAGAGCTTTGGTCTCCTTCTCTCTGGCCTCAGCTTCAGCACGATCGCGCTCCTCAGCGTAACGAGCGGAGATGCTCTTCTCCTCTGCCAGCATCTACAGACGGGATTGTGGGATAATATTTTAACAACAATTCTACTTGTAAAATGTGACATTTTTAACTGTAAAACAAAATAATTAAAATGTAAAATTGAAAATATATTTCCATGGGAAACATTTATAAAACCCAGCAGATTGTCTCTGATAAAAACTGATGTAACCTGGTCAAACTTCTTCTGTTTCTTCTCCAGATTGGAGACAATTTGCCGCTGATGATCCAAGTCAACAGTCAGATCATCCAGCTCCTGCTGAAGACGAGTTTTTGTCTTCTCCATTTTCTCAAAAGCGATAGTCTTCTCCTCCAGACGCTGGTTGGCCAGCTCCAAGTCCTTCTGAAGTTTCTTCTTCACCTCCTCCAGGTTCTCGATTGTTCCAACATCATCTTCCAGCTTTTTCTTGCTCTCCGACAGCTTTTAACACGAACACACAATCAGTGACAATGATCAGCAGTTTGAACAGCTGATGTCACACGTCCTACCTGCGCCTGAACAGTCAGCAGCTGCTTCTCCAGATTTTTACGAGCCTCCTCGTCCTCCTCCTGTTGCTCTTGTAGAGCGGTTTTCTCCTCCTCCAGCTGGCGAATGCGACTGCTCAGGTTCAGTTTCTGACGCGTCTCCTCCTGGAGCAGCTCCTGTGTGAAAAGAAATGCAGATCTAGTTGGTTAAAAAGAAACAATATATTAAAAATCAGCTTGACAGGTAACACTGGATGTCACCTGTGTGTCTTGGAGCTGGCTCTCTAATCCAGCTACGTCTTTAGTCAACTTGATCCCCTTCCTCTCTGCATCTTCCAGCAAGGCAGACACGTTGTCCAGTTCAGTCTGTATGAAGAGGTTCAAATTAGGTCATTTAGAGAAATGAGTCATTATTATTTAAAATGGATCTATAAATCTAATTTACCTGCAGCTTGTGTGAGCGATCAGCCAGTTCTCCTTTAGCCCTCTCCCCCTCTGTGACTCTGGCCATGAACTCCTGCAGTTGACCCTCCAACTTCTTCCTCTTGTGTTCAGACTCTGTCTTTGCCTGCTGTAAACTTTTTACCTCATTTGCCAGCTCCTTGTTGGCACTCTCCTGGCTCTGCTTGGTCTTTTCAAGGTTAGCCTTAAACTAGACAGAAAAAAACAAAGTGACCTGATGCTTACTTCTTCTTTAAACCCCGTGAGATCAAACTGTTGGTTGGAGGAAAGTCTTGTACCCTCTTGGCTTGTTCCAGCTGTTCAGACAGTTCCTCCAAGGCAGTTCCATGTCTCTGTCTCATCTCCTGAATCTGAGCCTCATGGTTTTTAGTTTCCTCATCAATGGCTTTTTTAAGCTCTGCAACCTCCTGTTCACGCTTGGTCCTACACACAACAGTGACAGAGTTTGTAAAAAATAAAAAAAAGCAACCCAAAATGCATGAGAAGAATGACTTGTACTTGGATTGTGTTACCTGAGCTCCTGCTGAGCAGCAGTTGTATCCAGAGTGTCTTCCAGTTCAGTCTTGAGGGCCTCCAGCTCCTCACTCAAATCCCTTTTGAGTTTCTCCGCCTTGTTCCGAGCCTGTTTCTCTGATTCGAGGTCCTCCTGCAGTTCAGAAAGCTGAGCCTGCAGCTCTCTGACCTGCTTCAGAGCATTGTTCTTCTGACTGGCTTCATCTTCCCCTCTGTTAAAAAGTCACAAAGAACACGTGATTTCAGATGAGACAACAAGAAAGATGAGATTTTTATTACACATAATGTATGTAAGCAGCCTGTCAGTCAGAAGATGGAGGCAACATTTGGATTTAGAAGAATAAACTCATGCTGTGGTCTACACTGCTCCACTAGATGGCAGTGATGAGCTCTCAGTACAACACTCCCTACAATAAATATGTTTATAATCAGGGGTGCACATAATATTTTTGGCCTGGTTCTCAGAAGAGAACCTAGGGTTGTTGCTTGGTCCTCACATTTTTAAATGTGTCTCGCTGTGTCTCTTCCGAGCTCCTCTGCTTTGTTTTTGGTTTCATCAAGCTTCAAATTCAGTCTGTTTACTTTACCTGGCTCTATATTTGTTTCAATAAAAATCCTTTAATTGTTGAAAAAATCAAGAGAAACCAGTAAAATATAAAAATACTGGTAAAAAAAAAACCTTCAGAGTTCAGGTTGGATTGTTTACAGGTTTGATTGTTCACTTTAATCTACATTTAACAGTTTGGTGTTGAAATTTATTAGTCAGCTGTTGGAGCTTCTGTCATTTACTGTAACTGTTTTTTGTTTTGAAATGATGAGGATGTTTGTAATGTGATGCAGTCAGATAAAAAGATACACTGGACAGTTATGGGGCATTGACTGCATATCCCATAGTGCTTTGCACGCATTCAAAATGGCGCGGATCACAGACAAATACGCTGATACTGTTGATTAAAACAGGTGGTTTTCTGTATTTTATAGCACAAAAAGGTAGTTATACACGTCTGTGCCACGATGGTCTATTTGTCTTATTCAGTGAATTTTTTCAGTTTTGACGCGATGCAGAATCCTGCAGTCAGCTGCACTGATCTGACTGACTGAAAATCCGTCACACTGGCAAACTGATACACAGAGACAGAGAGAGACGCAGCATCAGCTGATCAGCTGGAACTTCGGCGCTCTGGCTGAGAAACATATCAGTCAAACAAAAGAAGTCAACGGGATTCTTCATTTATTTGACAATGAACCGCCTCTGATTAACCTAAAAATTCACGCAGCTCAGCCAAACCAATGTTAAGTACGCAAACGCGTGTTGCAACTTTTCATGTGGTGCGCATTTTATATTTTGACAGTGTGTGCGGACCTGCGGACCACTTATGTGCACCCCTGATTATAGAATCGTCACTTCAACCAAATGACATACAATTAAACTTTAATTCTGTAGGATGTTCTCCTACCTAGTCTGAAGCATCTGCTGCTCTTCTTCTTTCTTACTCAGCTGAACTTTAAGTTCATCTATCTGCGACTGCAGCTCAGCAACTTGGTCCTGGAAGTCTGACGTCTCTCCATCCAGCTTCCTCTTTGCCTTCTCGAGCTCCTGACGAGTTTTTTCCTCTTTTTTCAGTCTTTCTACATTAAAAAATACACAAGACAAGTGATTTAGAAAGAGATCACTGAAGTTTTGTTTTATTCGATTCTGCTTTTCTGTGTTTTTATTTTAGTTTATTCATTTACCCTCTAGATCAACCATCATCATCTCCTGCTTGTTCTTAAGCTTTCCAAGGTTTTTGGCCTTCTCTTCCTCTTCAGCTAGCATAAGCGTCATCTCATTGATTCTGTCTTCAAGCAGCTTTTTTTCCTGGAGAGACCAGAAGTACCAGCAGGTTAGCACATAACAGTCTGCACACCTACTTTGGTCTGTCCTTCTTTATATAACAACTTTTAAAATTCAAAGAGATATCTTTATCATTGTGGATTTAGAGATCTGATCTTCTTACCTTTAAGAACTTGGAATTCTGGTCCTCCAGCAGCAAAATGTCCTCCTCAAACTTCTTCATTTTAGCTTCAGCCGTGACTTTCTCAAGTTGAAGCTTTTGCCTGGCAGCTTCTTCCTCATCCAGCTGCTCCTCAAGATCCTACAAACACAAATCAAAGAGGTAATAGTTATTATTATAATAAAAATCATTTTAGTTGCAAAGTTTGGGTGTTTTTTATATAAAAATATTGTACAGGACTTTATTTTCTAGAGCTTTAACTCTCTGACACACACACCTGGATGTGGGATTGCATCTTTTTCTTCTCGTTCTGCAGGGACTGACCCCTCTCCTCCTCCTCCTCCAGCCTGGATTCCAGGTCATGCAGGATCTCCTCTAGCTCTTGCTTTTTAGATGCCAGGCGAGCTCTCATCTCCTCGGCCTCAGCAAACAGTTCTGTCTCTGCCTGCAGCTGCTCTGCGAGAATGTTCTTCTCCTCCATTAACTACACACAAATAACAGCAATGCATCGAATCTGCTTCTTGTATAAGTTTCTTCCGTATTTTAACAGAAGATCAATGTTGTAGCTGTGAAATACCTGCTGGTGTTTCCGCTCCATCTCCACCAGCTCTCCCTCCACCTTCATCTGCTTCTCTTTCACTTTGACAAGCTCTTCATCTTTAGCCTGCATCTCCTCCTCCTGCCTGGTCACCTGCAACAGGGGCTTCACCTACACATACAGATTCAAAGATTTGCTATAATAAAATAAACACACCAACACCTGCATTATGAAGACCAGAGCTCTTGAGTTAAATGGGGGAAAAAAGAGCAAAATAAATTACTCAGACGTGGACACACCTTAGTGAAGAGTCTCCACCACTGCCAGTGACGCAGCTTTAAGTAGGCAGCACAGTTCCTCTGGAGGACCTTCAGAGCGCTGAGCTGCTGCTGCTTCTTAGCAAAGGCCCTACAGCATCACAACCAGAGAAGATCAGAACCATCAATGAGTGATTAGACGGTAAAAAAAATCTAATTAGATATTAATATATTAAACAAAGACATGCCGCATCAGTTATAACTCAAATTTAGCAGGAAACTATCGACACATCAAACATCCCAGCCCACCCAGGCTTGGTCAACGCTTACTTGCGAGCCAGATATCCTCGGCAAACAGCTTGAAAGTAAATAATGATGTCAGTGATCTTCAGGTCTCTCTCTTCCTCCAGGTGAGCCAGAACTCCTGCCCTGAAGAAGATTTTACTCTGGCCGATCCTGAAGAGGTTGCCATCCAGCTCTAGTGCTTGAATCTGCCAAAAACAAGGAGACAGAGGGATTACTTAGATAATAAAAGATTTACATGAAAAAAAAAGCTCATTTTCAAATTACGAATGCTAAACATTTAGAACCTTTTCTTACCATTCTCTCACAGGCCTGCTTGCCATCCATGAAGCCCTTGGGAATGGCGTTAGGAGTCAGAATCTCATACCTACATGCAGAGGAGAGATTATTAATGATGAGTTGTGAGGACAATATCAAACTTCAACGGCTAAAAACAAAAAAAGTATAGAAAGACAGCGAGGTGTTTCAAAGAGAAAAATAAGGTTTAAAACATTCTAGAAAGCTTGTAAGATCCCTACGTTTAGAAATGTTAGTTTTATTAGAGAAAACATAGAATTTTGACGACATTCTCACCTCTGTCTGAACTCCTGGAAGACAATCCGGTTGGGAAATCCCTGTCTGCAGATCCTGATCCCCTCCAGAACACCATTGCATCTCAACTGGTCCAGAACCAGGTGGGGGTCTAGTTTACCAGCCTAAGAGGGTAGAGGGAGGGTTTGTATTCATGCTGAGTTTGAGTGACCACAACATTAAAATGTACCATCTTCATTTATCAGTTTCAACAAATTAAACCCCAATCCTACAAATATTACTTTAGCAATCCCACAACACTTTACACAAAAACTGTAAAAGATAGATGAAAAGAATAAATGGAGTGTTGCTCTCAGTCACTTGAGACTCACTCTTTTTTCATGGTTGGGGATGATGCAGCGAACAAAGTTGGGATTTGTGTTCCTGAGTGTGGCCATCAGTTTAGACAACTGCTCTTTGTACAGCTGACCGACGGTGCGGAACATGCCTTTCTTGGTTTTGTAGGCGGCACCAAACGCTGTTTCATTCATGCCAGCGACTTGGTCCAGACCCACGATCCGGTCAACTGGTGATAGAATGATCACATAACAAGCAACAGAGTGATGACTGCATTAGTTTTACAGAAGTAAACAAATGATGTTGTTTTTTGCTGAAAGACGTGTTGCTCTGGTTTCATGTGAATAATAAAGCTGAGTGAATCTCTTGGTGTTTAAATCAAACCAGATGCAGCAAATAAAAACAAATTTATTTAGCTTTAATATGCAGGATTTGCTATTTTATGTTTTTGCAACAAAGCATGAACACATACAACAATGTTACACTAGCTGTAACTAGAGGCCAAACAGCTGATCTGATTTTACTGAACAGGTAAAATTTGGAAACAGCTGTTTTCTTGCAGTCAGCTCAGTTCAACACAGCACACGGCAGGTTTATAAAATCGATTAAAAAATTCACATCTGTGTCGAGTTCTTCAGTCTCATCAGGTCTGAATCAGAAAGTCAAGGTGTGTTTTTTAAACAAACTAATCTTTTCCATGAGTAGCACTGCGCTGCTTTTATTTTCTCTTGTGATCAGATTATTTTTATTTTGGAAATGTTGCTGGCAGACGTGCTACATTTCAGTGCAGCTGTCACGCAGTTGCTGCACCTTAGAAGTGATCGTATGAGAGTTTGTAGTCGAGCCAGCAAACTTGTTTTCCTCTCGAATGTTGGGCCGTATATGAAGCACTAAATATTCTCTTTTTGCAATAATGTCAACAGGAACTTGTGATTTCTGTGTCATTGTTTCTTATTCATTAATTTCCAATTTTGTTGTTTTACAATATAGAGATTTGCGTAAAAGTTTCGAGTTTCTTTTCCTACTCATTATCAGTCCTTGCACCTGACCAGAGGAGTGTTTTTTTATTGTATATTAACATAATTAACTCAGACAAATGAGGAATTTAGGTTTAACAAGGCTCCAAATCTCAAGGGATGAACCTGCGTTGTGTCGACAGACAACTCAGCAAAGAAACAGCTGGATCTTCATACACTCTGTTTTATTTTAAAAACATCTTTAATGACTGACAATAGTAAATATCCATCATTAAACCAACTGAAAATTAACTACATCAAAGATCAAACTATCAAAAAAGGTCACTTAAAGTTCCACATTAAATCACACTGTATTTCAAATATAATAAAATAAATAAATTTGGGCATAGAAAACATAGAAATTTTGCATAGAGGCAAACATGTGAGCAGCAACTGACACTGGCATAATATTTTAGTTTACAGCGATCAGTATCTGGACGGTTCTTTTTGCAGCACATTGTTTTTATTAGTCACATAAAAAATGATTAATGTCATAAAGTTGAGTTGGATAATCTGTTGTGCAGAGAAAATTCCATTCTTTTAGTCCAATAAATGACAACACCAATATATCAGGAACTTCAATCGGCTCTGGATCCAATAAGTTTGGAAAAATTCTTTTTTCATTCCATCTGCGGATGATGCTGATGGGATTTTTGTAACTCGCTGTTGATCACTGCGGTGAGCGATTAAGGGACATTTCATTTTTTCATGTGCTGACATGACCTGTGCATGTAATCCTTCAGGTCTGTGTTCTCACTGTAACCTTCAAAAATATATCAGAAACTAAATACAACTTTAAAAATACATCCATCTGACCAAATAAACACTCAGTGAAAAACTTCACGGTCTTATGTCTAAGCTTTTGGCAAAAAGGGAATAAATCTGGTTTTTATCAGTTCCACCTTGGAGCATAAAACATCTAGACTTCTGAATGTCCTACCTGACATTAAAATCAAGTGATACTAACCAGAATAACCACAGTTTCAACGAACTACAAGCATCAACAGAAGAAAGGACTCTTTTATTATTGGAGGACTTAAAGAAAACAGGATCAGAGCCATGCAAAGCTAGAGGGAAGGTTTCAGATGGATGTGCAGTGTGGTGATGATGGACAGGACGGGGAGCTGATGAGCCCTGAGGTGATGAGCAGCAGTAAGTGGGACATAGAGCTTGTTACTAACATTCACCTGGAGCTTCATGGAGCCCAGACACATTGTCATAGAAAGAGGCTCTCTGAAACGTCTGAATGTCTACAGCAACAGAGAGAGAAGACAGCAGTGAGAGAGAAGAAGAAAGCAGGCAAGCGAACCTAAACGCAGTTATTTATTTTTCCTCAGTCATTAATATTACTGCAGTGTTTGTCAGGAGAAAAGAGGAGTGAGAAGTAAATGTTAGTTCAACTACAGTTACAGTATGTGCAGATGTTTAAAGCTGTGTTATTATATGAACCAGTCTTATTCAGTGCAGAAAGTAAAACAATCATTTAGGTTTTTATAATTTGACCTATATTTATTCAGGAGGGTTAAAGTCTTACTTGTGTTTATTTTAACTCAATAGATAAACACACTTCTAACACCAAACACAAACATATACAGTGGGGCAAAAAAGTATTTAGTCAGCCACCAATTGTGTAAGTTCTCCCACTTAAAAAGATCAGAGAGGCCTGTAATTTTCATCATAGGCATACCTCAACTATGAGAGACAAAATGAGGAAAAAAAATCCAGAAAATCACATTGTCTGATTTTTAAAGAATTTATTTGCAAATTATGGTGGAAAATAAGTATTTGGTCACCTACAAACAAGTAAGATTTCTGGCTTTCACAGACCTGTAACTTCTTTAAGAGGCTCCTCGGTCCTCCACTCGTTACCTGTATTAATGGCACCTGTGTGAACTCGTTATCAGTATAAAAGACACCTGTCCACAACCTCAAACAGTCACGCTCCAAACTCCACTATGGCCAAGACCAAAGAGCTGTCAAAGGACACCAGAAACAAAATTGTAGACCTTCACCAGGCTGGGAAGACTGAATCTGCAATAGGTAAGCAGCTTGGTGTGAAGAAATCAACTGTGGGAGCAATTATTAGAAAATGGAAGACATACAAGACCACTGATAATCTCCCTCGATCTGGGGCTCCACGCAAGATCTCACCCCGTGGGGTCAAAATGATCACAAGAACGGTGAGCAAAAATCCCAGAACCACACGGAGGGACCTAGTGAATGACCTGCAGAGAGCTGGGACCAAAGTAACAAAGGCTACCATCAGTAACACACTACGCCGCCAGGGACTCAAATCCTGCAGTGCCAGACGTGTCCCCCTGCTGAAGCCAGGACACGTCCAGGCCCGTCTGCGGTTTGCTAGAGAGCATTTGGATGATCCAGAAGAGGATTGGGAGAACATCATATGGTCAGATGAAACCAAAATAGAACTTTTTGGTAGAAACTCAACTTGTCGTGTTTGGAGGGGAAAGAATGCTGAGTTGGATCCAAAGAACACCATACCTACTGTAAAGCATGGGGGTGGAAACATCATGCTTTGGGGCTGTTTTTCTGCAAGGGGACCAGGACGACTGATCCGTGTAAAGGAAAGAATGAATGGGGCCATGTATCGTAAGATTTTGAGTGAAAACCTCCTTCCATCAGCAAGGGCATTGAAAATGAGACGTGGCTGGGTCTTTCAGCATGACAATGATCCCAAACACACCGCCCGGGCAACGAAGGAGTGGCTTCGTAAGAAGCATTTCAAGGTCCTGGAGTGGCCTAGCCAGTCTCCAGATCTCAACCCCATAGAAAATCTCTGGAGGGAGTTGAAAGTCCGTGTTGCCCAGCGTCAGCCCCAAAACATCACTGCTCTAGAGGAGATCTGCATGGAGGAATGGGCCAAAATACCAGCAACAGTGTGTGAAAACCTTGTGAAGACTTACAGAAAACGTTTGACCTCTGTCATTGCCAACAAAGGCTATATAACAAAGTATTGAGATTAACTTTTGTTATTGACCAAATACTTATTTTCCACCATAATTTGCAAATAAATTCTTTAAAAATCAGACAATGTGATTTTCTGGATTTTTTTTCCTCATTTTGTCTCTCATAGTTGAGGTATACCTATGATGAAAATTACAGGCCTCTCTGATCTTTTTAAGTGGGAGAACTTACACAATTGGTGGCTGACTAAATACTTTTTTGCCCCACTGTATAAATGCAGATGGCAGGTTTTCCATCTACTTTCATTTTACTAAAGTAAAGTCATAATATTCTGATGACAGGTGCTGCCAAATTGTATTTTTGGATCCAGAATCTGCAAACTGGAGACATGAGGTTAAAAGTCTCACCTACACACTTGCAAACAAACATGGCTGTTTCTAAGAATCAAATAATTAATCACAATTAAACGTATTAGAACAATGAATATATGAAGATGCAGACGTAAGATAAGAGGTATGTTAATCACTGGATGGAAACACTTGAAAAAATTATCTTAAGTGTGTTTTATTTATGTCCCATTTGTTTACATGGAGGGGGTGGGACTTAAAAATTACACCGTAATCCACCACTAGGGGGCGTTTGTCTGGTTTTAGTATCAACTTCCAAATTTAATTCCTGTGTTTAGTCAATATATATATCTCAATTGATTCTATAGGAATTAAAACAAAGATTTATGGGAATAATTATTCTTCTTCTATTAATTTTTGACACGTGGTAAACACTTAGAGATAATTAATAAAATCGGCATATTATTTCGTTTGCAGAATTATTATTAGTGCTCAAAACCTGGTTCTAAATTTGGTGAATTTTAGAAAAGTCTTTTTATACCAGACGTTTTTAAACAAACTTATCTATTATACAACAGATCAAAGTAATTATTGTACATCTGAACATGTAACAGTTTGTGAGCAATGAAAGACTCACCATCTTTCCAGAGTTCTGCCACAAACTTGTCAGTTGATTGGTGAAGCAGAGTGGCGACGTTATCGTTCAGAGGATCCATGTTCTTCATCAGCCATTCATCAGCTTTATAGTCCACCTACAGAAACAGGAACAGTCCTAAATATTAAAAAATACATTTCTAATGTAATTCTATCACTGAAAAGAAAATCAAATATTGTTGAGTCAATGACTCCAACAAGAAAAGAGAAAAATAAAAGATTGTTGTATCAAACACAGTTTTATTTACATTTCATCTCATTTAAAATGTTAAAACATCAGAATTATAAGAATAAGAGCTTTTTAACAGAGTTAAACTGGGATGGAACAGGAAATAACAGACATCTTCAGCAACCTGAGATGAAAATCTGCATGTGGATTTAATCAGAATCCTGAAAAATAATCAAACCCATAACATTTGTCATTATTTCCTCTTCAGTATCCCTGTCATGCTGGATTTATTTAGTTCTGTCATCCTGGTTCCAGTTATCTCAGAATACTGCATTTTGGATCAGGATCAAGTCCATACATTGTTTTACAATATATTTGCAATAAAGGAAATAAAAAGAGCTGAAAGCTGAAGTGAAACTACCTCTCAAGAGGCAATATGAAATTTTATGCCTTGACTGACATGAGCCTTCTCAGGAATGTTGAGGAAGATCAGTTTTCTCTTTGCAGATGCCAGACCGCCATGGAAAGGTAAAAGTTGAATATTTCAGTTACATAACAGACAGGCATCAGAAACTCTGTCTCATTCCAATCTGAACCAGATGTGGGTTTCCTGCAGCAGCAGCAGTACAACAACTGGGCTTTTGTTTTTATGCGGTGACCTGAATAACTTACTCAAATAAAGGAGTGAAGTCTGTCTTTCTGAAAAAAAAAAGAAGGCTGCTCTGCAAGAAAACATCTAGAAAAAGAAATCCAAGACTTTAAAGGTAACATTATTTTTTTCATATATTATATTTGACATTCATTTTTTAAGGCCAGTAAACAGACGTTTAACTCACACCGTGTCGGGTCTGATAAAACATACCCTTCCTGCGTAGTGGATGATACAGAAGTCAGCTTTGTCCTTTAGCTGTCGGGGTTTCTGAAACTTGGAGTGAGTGCCCAGCTCCTGCAGCACTTTGTCTACAAACGTCTTATCTGTGGCTTTGGGAAACCAACACTCCTCGTCAAGCAAAGCCAGGATTCCTGGAGGATTATTCTGAGGAGATACGTCCTGTCAGAAGCAGGATATTCACAAAAAAAAACATCTGAAACTTATTGAATGAAAGCACTGACAGGTCTCTCGATGAGGTCGATGCAGGGCTGCAGGTCGAGACCGAAGTCGATGAAGCTCCACTCGATGCCCTCCCTCTGGTACTCCTCCTGCTCCAGGATGAACATGGTGTGGTTGAAGAGCTGCTGCAGCTTCTCGTTGGTGTAGTTGATGCACAGCTGCTCAAATGAGTTCAACTGAAAAGAAAAGTGAAAATCAGAATTCATCTTGCTGAACTGATCCCTTGTTGATTATTGTAAAAAGAAAAATGGCGGAATTACAGCTATTTTTGTCTTTTCTAATGTTAATCATTTAAAGAAGCCATCTTGACTCCCAAAACGAATCAATTGTATATCCAATGATTACTATCTTAAAGTGTCATTAACACTTGTCCAGGGGTTTCTGGGATATTTTACTGACAAACACATACAGGCAAAACATTTCACCTTCAGCTTTAGACAATAAAGATTAAAACACAATCTAGATCTCCATCCTGCTGTCATGTGCTTGGTGTTGTCTCGCAAAGGGGTTTGTTAATAATAATAAATCATTAGAATTAACACCTCAAAGATCTCGAAGCCAGCGATGTCCAGGATGCCAATGAATGAGGCCCCCTGCCGTTTGGTCCTGTCCAGAGCCTTGTTGATGCGGTGGACCAGCCAGCGGAACAGCCGCTCATATGTCGCCTTGGCCAGAGCTTCAACAGCAAAATCAGCCTTTATAAAAAACAAAGCACAACAAATGAAGATTAATAATACATAATCCAGCATGATACAAGTTCAGTTTAGGAATTTAAACACTGTGAGGTTGTTTTAATCCTCAGAGAGTTGAAGATTCGTCTCGGGAAGATGTCAGACTGTCTGACGACAAACAGGAAAATCCATCAGCCAGATGTTCAACGTGACTCGTCCAAACATGTGTTACAAATTTCAACATAAAGTCTAAACAGAAAGACAGAACAGCATAAACTACAACTCGTGTTTTCATGTTTAACAAGTAAAAACTTTAGTAGATATATCAGACATGAGACACTGTTCAGATTTTAAATGATAAAACACACAACTTGAAGACATCCAGGTACATTTTGAAACTTTGCATGAGAGATAATCTATAAAGAAATGACCCTGAATGATAAAGAGTTGAATGGGACCTTACCTGTTCTTTGGTCTGTGCCTTTTGCACATAATCTCGTCCCACTTTGATTCGCGGTGTGAGAATCGCGCGGGTGAACTCCATAACATTCATACCAAGCAGGTGGCAGAGCTTCTGCGCCGCTGACAGTAGCAGAGAGCACAAAGAATGTAACTTATTGTTTGATACCTAAAGAACCTTTTCAGTTTCTTTACAAACGTTCTGGTTTTTAGGTTATCTGGGTATCAGCCGGAGGATTAAAAAGATCAGACCATAAAACAGGTTAGTGTTTACCTGTGTTCTCAGGCATGGAGGCCTGATCTGTGTTCCTCTCCTTTTTGAAGACAACGTTTCCGAACTGCAGGACTGCAGAGACCACCTTCAACATGCCTGGTAGATTTAGAAAAAAATGTACAAATAACCTTCATCTGTTAATTTTGTCATGTCAAAGCAAACAGATAAGAAAAGTGACTTGAACAAGAGGCAGTGTTACATCTAGAAAAACGACTCACAGACGATCTCATCATGAGAGAAGCCCATGATGTGCATTGCCTCCATAGTCTCCTGGAAATTTTCCTTGTCTTGTTGGCCCGGAATGGGAATGTTGCCGTTTGACAGGAAGCGGTAGTTGTTAAAACCCTCGAGAAGCAGGTCCGCTGATGAGGAAAATTTAACTCCTTTATTAGTTACTAGCTTAAACAGTTTCTCATAGAAATTAACATTCTCACAGAATTTCAGCTTTTAGGTCAGTCACAGCAACAATGTTGGTCACAAATACTGAGAATATTCAAACAGCACTGTGCTGCTCTATTTGTGAAGCATTTGATTCTGTTAATCATAAACATCTATTACCAAGACTTACAAAAATAAAACTCAGCAATACGGATTTTAACAAGCTTAAAGAGGTCATTTCATACAAATTTCAGGACTTTGTGGTTATTTCTTAAGTATTAACCAGTAATATGAAACATTTTATATCTAAAAAACATCAGGAAACACTGATTAACAGACCTTTCAATCTGTCTGCATTAAAATTCGGGTGGTTCCGGCTCCTTCCCCCGTCAGGCCTCGAGCAGCAGCTCATTCATATTCATTATCAAATTTGCTGGACTCTGATTGGCTAACAAACTAGCCTATGAGAGCAAGGTATACTGTTTCCTGCCCCGCTGCGCATGGCAACATCAGACGTCGCGTCTTCCTGTTTGTTACGTCTTATGCTAACAGCTTTTAGCCAGCAGCATGCTAGGTGTGGTTTCAACTGCGGGAACTGCCAAATACTAGCGAAAAAAGTAGTTGTGACAAAACTCGTTCGAACTTGGGAGAACTCAGGTGTTTTCACCACCTGCGTAGTTTGAGAGATAAAAACTGAAAGAGAAGTTATTGACCTGTTTTCACACCCGCTATGAAGGTAAGAACACCTGTGGAGCTAAAATATTCAACAGAAACCTCAGAAAAACTGTTTTTAATGGAAGGGCCTCTTTAAAGAGGATTCTTCAAACAGAAATCAGTGTGTCGAATTAGAAAACTATATCAACCTCCCTCAATATTCTCAAGGGCTGTGTCTTGCTCCCAATCTCATTTCCTGTTTTTATAAATGACTAAAAACAGGGAGTAGTATCTGCTGATGACATTCATTTCCACAGTGCCATCCTCTGAATCAGACTGTAGAGTTTTTGCCAGAAGCCTTTAACTAAACACAGAAATCTGTTAAAGCAGAAATTGACTGAATTCAAAGAAACTAAATTTGTGACTTTGCTCATTTGAATCCAGTCCTGCCTCAAGGTTCACAAAACATGAGCATCCAGTTTTGAACTTTGACCTTGTCCCTTGCTCATAGATTCCTCCTTCTCTGAATCTTTTAATTAGATTGTTGTAGATGGTGGTTGCATTTTCTCAAATTGTTCCACAATATTTAGACAATATTTGTTGCATATTGTTGAACCTATGTCCACGTTTACATTTCATTCTCTGCCTTCCTGTATTACACCTGTTATATTTCGCCATGTTACCGATCTGTTGTTTATTTACCTAATTAGTTGTCAAATGTTCCTCCAATTGTTTTTGATTTGTGCCAGTTTCCTTTCAAGCATGTTGAACTGTTAAAATCAGCACTGAAAGAATAGTTTCATAGCTTTAGTAGGTAATGAAACAAATTAGACGTAGCTGTGGGACATTTAATGTCAGTCAGGGTTTTATCAGTGCTTTATTTTATTTGGCTTATCAGTGCTTTATTTATTTATATGTTAATCTGTCTTTAACTTCTCGTCTCTTTTGCTTTGAAACTTTTACATGGCTGCATTTATTCTGTAACTAAGCTGTCGTGTTTACCAGGACTCCCTGGAGAAATAGATATTTTGTATGTCTAGATATAAAAATACACCAAAAATACAAATAACTTAATAATGTAATATAAATGTTCAGTATCTTTTACAAAATCTAATTAATTTAACTGAATATCTAGCAATATTTTTAGTTCTTTCAGTGTGTGTTGCTTTTTAACAATGCTGGATTTATTTAAGTGTATAATGCATGTTTGTAATGTGTACTTATACCATGATATACATTTATAAAAAAACAAAACACTAACAACTTCAATCTGTTATTGAAACGGTCCATGAGCTACGTCTGTTATACAGTTTAGTCAAAGTGATGGAGGAAGAACACATGGCCTTATAAACTGACTGGTTCATATTAATCTTTGGACTTTATGATGTCTAAAATATCTTCTGCATGATGAAGTAAACTATAAGCAAACCAAACAGATTTGTTTGTACTGTTTCTAATTGAAATCCTGTATCCCAAGCTCAGATCTTTGCCTGTAGCACAGTTTTAGTTAAATGGAATCTTGCTGTAACTGCTTTGATACTGTTTATTCTAACCAGATCTTTTAGCTGCAGCCAGACAGACACTCACTTCTAAGATGCTCTCCAGCTCCTGCCAGCAGGCGGTAGAAAATGTGAAACGTTCGCTCATCTTTTGCCTGTCGAATCGCCCTCGACTTCTCCAAAAGATCTGCAAGTAAAAGCTAAGGACTGATGAGGAAATCCAAATGTGAGAAACATAACACTCCAATCACAAACAAGACTAACTAACTACCTTTAAAATAAAAGCATTCTACTAAAATGCATATAAATTATCAATAAATCCAATCAGTGGATCAAGTTTATGTCTAGAACATTTTAAAAAAATGTTTTTTCTAATCAGGACTAAAAAGCTTCAATAAAAGTAAACAAAAAAACTTTGTTTTTCTAAGTTCATTGCTCTAGCTTTATGTACGGCTCATTTCATTCCAGTGTGCTCTAACACTAAGTTTGTATTAGATTTCCTTCAAACAGCTTCTTCGATCTGTCCTGTAATGAGGATACATGTTTCAATGTTGGCCCCAACAATGTAGCCCGTGACATCAAAGTTGATCCTGATGAATTTCCCCTGCAGGAAGCAAGAGAAGAAAAGCTTCTGATTAACCAAAACAAAACAGTATTTGTAGAATTGTGAGGATGCAGCCGTTTCCCTCCTCCTCCTCCAGGCTCGGCTGCATCTTACATACCACCATGTGTTTTCTTACAGATGACAGAAATGAAGTGAGGAACAAAATGCCTATATTAGGAAGTGCCAAGTTAGAATGTCAAAAAAGAATGTGAGGCATGTGTGTGGTTTCCTGACAGAAAATGTGTGGGAATATGTGCGCCCATCTGGCTGCTGGTATTCACTGACACACCTGTGATTAATGTGGACCTGAACAGCATGGTGCTTAATCCTGACCACATGTTTTTCTTAGTCACAAAGAAATGCTAAATGCCTGAAGTGGAATTTGTTGTGATTACAGCAACACAAAAGAAACACTTTAGTGTTGGGTGAGTCTAAATGTACCAAACCCAACAAAAATGACACACTATAGTTTTACGGTGATGTACCAGATTATAGAATTCCCCGACGTGGAGCAGGAACTTCCTGCTGGTTGCATGCCTAAGGGATAACATTTTAATTGGTGAACTTTAGAAGTTCTACACAATCTTCTCTTTCTGTGACTTTATTGGTTTTGATTCTATGTACAATTTTCTCTACAGTCCATGGTACATTTTTCTCATGTTGCAGATTTGTTAAAGCAAATATTTTCAATTAAAAGTTAAACAAGAAAGTAAGGTTAAACGTTTCAATGGTTTAACAAGTGTTGAGATTTTCTGTTCAAAAACGAAGCACATTTTATAAATAAAAATCATCGGATATATAAAGAAACTACTGTAGTCTCACAGAGGTGCAAAATCCATTTAATGTCTGAATTCTGTTTGTGACTGTGTTTAAACAAAGATAATGATCTTTTAAACAGAGAATGTAAACTCACAAAACGAGATGAGTTGTCATTTTTCACTGTCTTGGCATTGCCAAACGATTCAAGGATGGGGTTGGCTTGCAGGAGCTGCCGTTCCAATTCCCCCTGTCAGGAAAATTCAGAGGAAAGAAGGTGTTAAAAACAAGTTCAATTCCTGGTACTAGGCAGGGGAACACGATTTTTATCTCTATTTTCCTTATATTTCTCATCCAAAACATTTAATCTTGATAATTAATAACAGTTGAAAAAACAAACTGAAGCTCACTGAGTCAGTCAGCAATTCATCATGTCTCTGTTGGCTTTGCTTGAGTCGACTGCAGCACAACAGCATTTTTGTTGAGAATCTGACAAGTTTAAGGGGTCAAGACAACCAAACAGTCAGAGAGACCCTGTAAAACCACAAAGATCTCACAGAAGTGAGCGTGTTGTGCCCCTTGTTCAGTGGAGGGAGGGGGGAGGGGGTCAGACTGACGTGTGAGAGTTTTCTTTTGACTGTTCTGGCACATTCTTCTGGTTGTGATATGCTGAAAACGTGAACCAAAAGGATTGACTAACAGGTTCCTCTAGAATCTTAGAACTTGGGCTGAGAAAAGTTTCAGCCCTTGAAATGTTAAATAATTTATTAAATGGCAGTTTTTCGTTTACAGGGTTTCAGCGGTACAGAATTAATCCAGCCTGCCTTAAACTGACAGAGGATACTCGTTTACGTTTTGCTTTAGACTAAACTTGATCCTGAACTGGGTGCTAATGTTAGGTGGGAAGTACCGGGTGGACAATACAGCTGTCAAACTGCTGACATAAATGCAGTGCTACAGTATGTCATGATATGTCACTTTTTAATCACATCATAATTTAAACCCATACTCATGTGGATGGTATGATATGGGACTGCTCTATTGGTTTTTATCTAATAAACCCGAATGAGTCCTTTGATTTAGATGTTCTTGTTAGATTGACAGGTGCTCAGCATCCTGATGATGAACATGTGACAACCTTCTCATTTCTCATTGTGTATAACTCAACTTTGGCTTAAAAAAAACTGCATAGAAAAAGAAAATAAATCCTGTTTTAGTCATTGCTAAATATAACGAGCTGGCCTGAATGATGAGAAACTACGTCTCCAACAAGATTTTTGAAGATTCTTGGACCCTCAAAAATTTTTTAAAAAGATAAACAAATGAAAACCGAATGTTTTTCTAGAGTCACGTTTCAAACGTTGTTTGGACTTCCTGTACAGCAACAAACAGACTTGAGTTGTACAGTAATATACCAAGGAATGAGGCAAAGCAACTAAATCCTGAGCAAGACTTTCTAGTCTGCTTTAATTCCTTCCCACTTATTCTTCCCCCCATTTTCACCTCCTTCCAATTGCCTATCCTGAACAATTTCCTTGCTCTCTCTCAATCCTTGACCCCTACATTCCTCTGGCTTGTGCACAGAGGTAGCTGCTGTAATGCAAAGCAGAAGGAAGGCAGCATTAAGGAGGTCGGTGTGCACGCTGCAGTCAGGCCAGGGAGCTCTGAGCCACTCAGTTAACTAAGCTACTGAAAAACAGCACATTAACCAAGTTTTTACTCAGACCGTCTGCACTCTGTCTCTTCAGTTATAGAACTCATAATCCCCCCCGCCCTCCCCAGAGAAACATCAGGTACTGATTTGTAAGAAAAAAAGGAAAAACAGCAGTTGAATAAATCAAGCAGGGAAGAGGTAAGAAATGTGTGATTTTATTTAAAAAAATCTTAATATCTCTAAGAACACCAACTGAAATGCTCTCCAAACTACAGACATGCATCTAAAGTCTAAGGAAAAATACATGCACAATATACGTCAGAGATCTTTCCCTATTTTTCAGTTTGCAATGAACATGTTCTTATTACTAAAAATAGTTTAAATGAAGCTGAAGGCAAGATGTTTAGTGTGGCTGTGATCTGATCTCAATAACAGGCTGAGAAGCCTCAGGCTGTATTAACCAACAGCTTTTACTGCAGGTATCTGACCGCCTTGCTTCTAATGAAGCATCTCCATTTCCAACTGTTTTAATAAACTGGAGCCAACTGATTAAACAATGTGTTTTATTAACCCGAGCCTGCTGGTTTAATAGCAGATTCACTGGATTTCAAAAACACAATCATGTGAGAAGACTGAGCCAGCACAAACACATACCTCATAACCTCATCGTTTGGATTAGTCAGGCAGCATCATTATGGAAGTGGAGCAGATTTAGAGAAAATGGCATGCAAATGAACACAAACATCAAAATAGACCACAGAGTCTGAAGCAGGAGATCCACTTGCCTGTAGCTTGAATGCTTTGGGAGATTCGGGCTGTTTGTTATAAATAAACAAATGAAAGCGTTAAAACCTGAAGTACTGATGTCAGACATAACTAACAGAAAACAGAACACCAGTACACAGTAGACCAGCATTGGCTACACTCACAAAGTGGCAATGCATTAACGCTGTCCAGTCAGGCTGAACAAACGTCTTTCAGCCAAAGTGTTGATTATTAGTCAATATTTTGAAAGAATGTTATAAACAAAGCTAAGCTCATCAGATGTAACTATAATACAGTATAATATAAAATTAGTTTCCCATTTTGGGGAAATGATTAGAAGACTCACCAATTTCTGGTTTGTGTGCAGCACACATCTGTGTTATGACACTAAGCTAATCCAATTATCTGCTGGCTTATGTTTATTATATGAACATTAGGAATGAAACAGTTTAAAACTGATCAGGGTTATTATTATTATAATCAAGTGATATTATTGCTGAATGTTGCAATGACAATTTCAATTTGGATAAATTCACTTCTTCCGTCTCCTCTCGATTTATTTTGTCATCATGATGCTTTTAACACTCTCCATGTACTTTTCCATCTCAACCACCATCATCTTAACAGAGTCTGGGCACCTTGCACAAAGAATATCCATCAGATTGGACAAACATAATAAAGGGCTTCAATAACTGGTGCTTAAAAACACAATCTGTAATTTTTTTACAATCCAAACAGTCCTTTGTGATTTTGGTATTATACGCATTATTACTGTTATGCCAATAAATGTATTAAATGTTGTGCAGCTGTAATTTTAGGTCCATCGTGTTTGAGGGAGCAGAGAGGAAACTTACATCAATGAACTTCTAATGTTATGAAAGTATTCTAAATGATGCTCGCAGTGAGTTTGACTGGGGCTCTTATTGTGAAAGGATTAAAGAAGTTGTGTCTCAGTTTTACTGATCAACACATAAATAATAAACACACACAGAAACACAATGTGAAAACAGAAGTCAAAACAAAACAAGGTCCCTATTAAGACTAGTCCCAGTGTCAGCTTTAAGCCCCGCCCCCTCTATTTAAATAAATAGAACATAAATAAAATACAACTCAAATATTTTTGTAGGCGTGGACGTAATTCATACTTTGAAAATGCCATGATTGTGCGCAGGTGAGTAGTAACTCGCAGTCCTGCATCTCTAGACTCTGGTTCCAAAAACACAAGATGGCAGCGCCCATAAATATAATATTTGGACTTTACTTTGAAATGATGGTTGAGGATGGAGATGCATCATTACTCATTACATAAGTCAATGGATCCACGCCACTGCAACACCTGAGCTGTTAGGAAACTCTAAACTGCACGTCAGACTCGCTCAATCAAAAAGATTTGTATTATTATTAACCCAAAAGCAATAATACCACCTGTTAAAGGTTTTACCACACTAATAAATCAAACCGCTTCATCCCTAATGAACATCTAATGTTTGAGAGATTTATTAATCTGTATCTAAAGACATTTTTGAAATACAACAATCATGTGAAAAGTTTGAACACAAAATGCTTAGAGAAAGAAACAGGATGAATTCTGAGGAAAGACAATGAGAGCTGAAAAAAAAACAGAGAAAGTGACAGAGTAGGTGAAATGTAGGCAGTGGGGCTCACAGGAATGTTGTGGTCCTTGCGTCCTTTGTGTGAGGAGGCAACATGGGCCAGATACTGGATGACCTTCTTTGTGTTCTCAGTCTTTCCAGCTCCTGATTCACCTCTGAAAATAAAGTTTAGACAGCAACATGAAGGGAAAAAGCAGGACATAGGTGGGTTTCAGGCACGTGACCTGGATGACATGCGCAGTACAGATGGAGGGCAGGAAGTAAATATGCGGCGCTTGTCAATGGAGGTTTCTATACCTGTCAGTGCCTATTGTGCGGATTTAGACCTGGGAGCAAAAGGGAGGTATACGCAGCTGATCACAGAATATGTAGGACGGGACCCATACCTCATGAAGATGAGTGAATTTTCGTCTGAGCCGAAGGATTTGCCAACAATCGAGGCAGTTGACATCCCTAATTATCTGGTCCTGCAGACGTCATACGACACAAAACATCAAATGAAAGCCTACAAAAGTTTGGAGTCCGACAACTTTTTTGTGAGTGGATGGGTCCACAATCTTGGAGTAAAACGTCTCCGGGACGATTTTCGTTTGGTCTTCGCAAGGGTAAGTGTTTTATTTATTTATTTTCGATGTTAGTAGCTAGCACTAACGGCTACAACGTCAAACATGCAACACATCTTTACAACGTCGTTAGCTTAACGGTCAGTCATCATCACGCGGGCGTTAGGGGACTCTGCTCCTCCTGACCGAAGGCGGAGATTTAAAATCCACTTTTTCCGGCGTTGTTCTGTCGGTTTTCTGCATTTTTCACCTTTGTGGACGACAACTTTCGGAACTCTAAAAAAACGAGCATCCTTCTCTCTGTTACCTCGATTGGAACAACCATAAACTGCACAAAATAGAGGCATTTTCCCAGGCTATTTGAACAGGTCACTTCACTTCCGGCCCTCCGTCTGCACTTCGAACGCTGGTGTCTTAACAACGTGACGTAGGGTGCAACCAACCTATTGATGATTAAAAGTAGCTCCAGTTAAAGTTTTGTTTTTGACATGGATGATAACTTTATATTTGTGAGGCACAGCCACATTACAAGACCTAAAGTGTTGAGATTGTTTAAAGTTTAGTAGACAAATCAGTGCAAAACCAAAACCAAAAATCCCCCTTAATTATCATTATTGTGGTCAAGAATGATTGGATGAAGGACAGAGTGGGTGAATGGTCATTAAAGTTGTTGTTGTTTTTTATATCTCTCTACTTTGTATGTTTCACTGGAGAATGCTGTGGTCTCATGAGCCAGTCTCCAAAGTTTCCAGGCCCCGCTTTTAGGCCGTCTGTAATGATAGCTGTGTACAGGCAGGGCCTTCCACAGTTCCCACAGTCAGGTCCCGGAGCCCAAAAAACACGGGCCAACAGCAAAACTGGGCCAACAACACTACATCTAACTACATACCAGTGGCTTTACTGTAGCTGGTCATTAACTCTGCTGCATTCAGGACACTGAGGTTTTAGATGCTGCACTAGAATCACAAGGGCGAGTCCTCGAATGCAGAATACAAGCATAAAGAATATAGGTCAAACAGGAACACATCTACTTTCAGTTTGATGTCCTCATAGTTTTATAGTAAAATTGGAAGAAGTCTTAAGGATTTTTTTTTTCTCTAAATGTTCCTTAAATAAATGATTAGAGGGATTCTTTATTGTTTTGATCACGATTTAAATTAAGCAACTAAAACAATATTACAGGATATTCTTTTCACACACAGTAAAAACTTGGACAGCTTATTAAAAGACACCAGGATTACGTCTCCTTTCATCATGAGTCTGAGATCAGCTCAGCTTTACAATGCTTACTTATAATAGTTCATATTCTATAAAGTTATTTTTTTTTAAGTCTCATTTATTAACGTTGTTTTCTTTGTTTGACAACATCTCTTATTAGTGCCAACTGATTTTGTGAAAATGTTTTCTCTAAAAACACCAGGTCTTAGCTATAAAATAACACCAAATAAACTTTCAGATATTTTCAAGCCAAAGATTACGCATAACCCCCCCCCCCCATCAAATTATTTGAGACATGCCGCCAAACAATTTTTAAGACTCCAATTTTTTTTTCTCTCTCTTTCCTGTTCATACTGTTTTTCTCCATAGTGATCACCAGATTATCATCAAAATACATTTTTTCCCAGGTTAGCTGCCATAATGGAGCGGTGGATTCCCAGCTCCTCCCCCTTTTGCTGAATTTTGCGTACCTAAATTCTCTCAGGCATTTTCTATCATTGTTTGCAATCTGATATTTTATTTATCCATGCATCTGCTCCCAGTGTTGTTAAACTGGTTGTTATTGCAGGTTCTGTTTTTGGAAACTACATTTATGCAGTTTATTTGAGCAATTAAATGTCTAAACTGTAAAAAAATTTACCAAAAAAGACATTACAATGAGCATTTACTAATAAACTATATAAGCATGTGTAAATCTTTTGAAGCTTTATATACACTTAGTCTATTTTTTACCTGAAACACATCAGGAAATTTTTCAGATGTGTAATTTATGATAAATGTTTCATCTGTTTTCAACAGAAATCACAGTTCTTTGAAAACAAAAAAACCCTGCTTAGTTATCACCAACAGGGGGTGCAGTTCTCAGTGTACTGATGATGAGAGCATCAGATTCATGCCACGCTGAAAGAGAGTGGCACTTAATTACTTTCTGACGTAAAGCATGAGGGCAGGCCACCAAACCACACTCATAACTCCTTCAGTACTTGGCAGAACTGCTACAGAGCCCAGCATCCGCAAAAAGCTATTTGTAACTAGTCCTTAAATAAAATACATCAGGATGATGGGAGTTGGGCGACTGACTCATGATGACAGAAACTTCAAGGGAAATGGAGAAAAAAGACTTTGCAAAGATAAAGGAAATGGAAAAAACACATTTAAATGAGGCAGGAAAAAGAAGAGGGATGATTTTTGTGTTATCAATAAAACTGTTTAAGTTGAAGTTCAAGGGAACGAACTAAGCTGCTTCAATGGATATATTAACCCTTACATGCACAGTGCTTGATGCAGAGAACAGCTATTCAAAAACTGGTTTCTTTAAAATGTTTGTGTATTTTTAGTCTATTTAGACATAAGCACTGAACTCTACCATGTCACTCTAGAGACCACCACTCACAGTCGGGGTATGTGTATTCTTAAATCTACATGTTGTACAAGGTGTCTAACTGAGCAGACACATAAAAACCTTCCAGAGAAGTTTGTGTTAAGAGCAAAGTTCAAAATTGTATTTTTAATGCCTAACGCTAATAAAACATTAAGAAAGGGTTGAGGTGACTCGATATATAGATAATTTTCACCTCCAGACAGTTTCATTTCCCAGTCCACTGAACTACGCCTATATAACCAAAACCAATTAAGAAGAATTTATCAGTGTGTCCTAAGAAACGACCTGAAGGGCAGAACAGAGGAAACACGACAGAGTTTAGAGTTGTAATACTCACGTGCAAAGGATTGACTGGTCCTCACGATCTGTTAAAAGAAAACAACACAGTTAGCATGTTTCAGTTCAATCCTGGTTCTGCACCATGATTTAAAAAACAAAAAGAAGGTATCTGTTGGTCAAGCTGGAGAACCTCAACACATTAAAATGCTGTGGGACTTCAGTTCAGAGGTCGAACAAATCTCTTCAGAAATCAGGGCAGCCAATGGTCAAAACATACTGCCAATCTCTTTTTTGTCCAGTTTTATTTTCCATCTGACAACATTCATACTTAGTAAAACAGTCGGAGCAGCATAATCAGAGTCTGTAAGGGTTATTCTTATTCCATGTTCTAATCCAAACAAGGCCTTTTTAAATGTTGATTCATGCACACCAAAGCCACAATAACTGTCGGGAGTATATCTTAAAGTCATCCAACAGACTGCTACATCCACATTACTCTGCTCTGCCCTGCTGTGCAAAGACCCTGCGCTGACTCCCAAAGTGGTAACCAAAGCCCCAAGAGCTTTCATCACTGACGAGTTCACTCCAAGTCCAGATGAAAGGCTTCTTTTTACCCACTAAAGTGGGTGACCTTTCAACTTCGGAAGGCCTCCTGAACATTACTGAGAACATTAAACATGACATCCAGCAAGGAACTGACATGTTTATTATCTGCAAGATAAACCGTTTCTCATATTACAACAATTAACTTAATAATTCATATTTATCAGGAGAATCATTTAAAGGAGCAATAAGCGAAAATTCATCATTTCCAGTTTGAAAGAATTCAACATATTCAATGTGAAGCTCTAGATGTGTAATTCCATCTGGAACATAGCATGAGGTCACACACCATCTCTCTGTGTTAATATCAAGCCTCTTGTTTACAAAGGTGGTCTCCTTCCGCGTGCATGTTTGTGCATGTGAAACTCCGCCTCCTTCATGTACCGAGCGAAGGCCCTCCCTTCGCTCAGTACAGCCGACACACATTGTTGAAGCGAAATGGCGGAAGGCGGAGCAAAGCGTTCACCTGAAGATGACCGGGAACATATTTCATCACCCAAGAAGCCACGGCCAATGACAAACAAACCGGGTAAAGCAAGGGACAAAACCAGGATAAACATTGGTCTTGCTTTTCCAAGATGGAGAGCACTGAGAGAACGAGAGAATTTACGATTTGACTCGGAGCTGGCTTTTCTTCTCCTGGACAGGTAAGGAACAATCATTATTTTAATCTAGTGTTACTGTAATGACTCGCTCTGGAAAGCCATAAAGTTGTCGACTTTGTCCTTTATACTGCTTGCATTCAGTTCTGCTCTTTTACCTTATAGCTGTAGTGGCTAAATGTCTGTAGCGGCTAAATGTCCGTAGCGGACATTTAGCCGCTACAGACATTTAGCCGCCGTGTCATGAGAGAGGAAAAGTGGCGGCACGTCGTTGTGGCTTTCAGCCAAGCTGAATGGAGACTGTGGTTGTGTTGAATTATCCGAAACATTTTTTCACATCTGAACGTCAATCATGACAGACTTTGTTTTGGTCTCAATCATGTACTCAACAACACACCTAGCGGTGAAAAATCGCTTGTTGCTCCTTTAAGTTTGTTTCATAGCTTATTAGATGTGTGAGAACATACTATAATAAAATACAGTTTACGCCTGTTTTGTTTTCAGTTTATGAGTCATTAAATTTAATTGACGCGTTACAGTAGCTGTTTCCATTGACTGAAACATGAAGTTAAAACCCAAAACTGTAAAAACTCAATGTTTGTGCACAGTGTGAAGACAGAAGTCTGACATCAACAAATATTCCTTTGTAGGAATGACCTCATCACATCTGTAAGTAAGTAAAGCTGGAGGCTAAACACATGGATTTTCAGTATGAACTCCTTGTTGCTAACACATTTAGAAGTCAACACACACAAACGCAAAAGCCCACCTGTGCAGATGGGCTTTAAATCAAGGTGTAAACTTCCCTTTTCAAAACACCAGTCTGTCTAAAAGCTTTCAATTCTGCAGAAAAGAAGGATTAACGCAAAGGTCTTGTCACAGACAGTTACCTCACATCTTGTTGATGTAGGTCAGCTTTTACAGATGGCTCTGACGGGTCAAATCTTTCAGTAGAGAAATTACCTTTTGTTTTGTTGTCAAAGTGTATTTTTTTCTGTAAAAGTCTGTTTTGTGTTTTTACAGTGAATGAGAAAGTAAAAGACAAACACATGATGAATAAGCGTTTGTTCTTCTTCATATTTTACTGTCAGACTTGTCGCGTATCTGATGCAACTAAGGTAAATTTACACAAAACCACAACTTTCCTCTGATAACAATAAAACACACTGTGTATAAAACCACTATGAATAATAAAGTCAAACACTTACTCACTATACAGCTTCTAATCATGATCAGCTTTGACAAACATAATTAAACAGAGGAGTTTGCTGAGTAACTTCACGCTTCTTCAAAACAAGGGAATAAAACTGCTGCAAAAGCATGTGCTGCATTTTTATTTGCTGTTTGCCACAATGATTTCATACAACTACATGTGTTAAAACATAAAACATGTGAGAGGTAGGTATGTCCAAAAAACAAATACCTTCACAGATGAGCGTGTGAAATGGATTTATAATAGTGATATGTGTAATGCTAATAATACAGATACAAACCATTAGAAAACAGTTAATAACTGAAACACTTATTTTTCCATAATACCTTAAATGGCTGTTTATACTTTCTTTGACCCTAAAATATGTCTGAGTCGATATTCAAACGCTTCCTTCCTTACTGACTATCAAATCTCTGTTATAGCCAGAAATACTTGTTGACCCTCCCACTTGTCCCTGCCAAGGAGATTATGTTTTTATCGGGGTCTGGATGGATTTTGATGAAATTTTCAGGATAGGTTGGAAATTGTACTAGGACCCAATCAATTAGATTTTGGTGGTTATCCGGATCACTGTCTGGGATTTTGATATTTATTCCTAGATCCAGACATTAATTTTCAAATCACCAATGTTTGACGACTAGAGATCAATTAATCAACAAGAAAAGCACTCGGAGAGCGCAGACCTCCGCCAAGCAGCACTTGGACATATTGTAGACAATACCATGTCTGTATCCTTAAAAAAATTCCTGGATCCAGACAGTAATCCGAATCACCCCCAAAATCTAATCGATTGTTCCTTGGGTCTTTCCTGAAAATTTCATCAAAATCCATCCATAAGTTTTTGAGTTATCCTGCTAACAGACAGACAAACAAACCTCGATGAAAACATGACCTCCTTGACGGAGGATCAGCAACCCAAACTTTCTGGGGGGGGGGGGCTCTGAAGGCCAAGCAGGATAAATAAAATGATCAGATCAGCTGGTGTCATCAACTGGTGTTTCTTTTTTTAAAAAAAAAAACTGCACACTGACAAAATTCTAATGAATAAAAAGACAAAAAACAAAACAGAAAACATTTGAACAACATTTTCCTCTTTAAAGGAGAACGCCCGTTTTTTGCAATTGGGGCCTTATTTATTCTGTGAGATGTGTTTTACTCGTCATCAGTGGTACTTTTTTGCGATTCGGATTCGTCTCGGAGATTTTTGATTCACACGGCAAACACCTAAACGGCAATAAACAAGAGTCGGTTGGGCCTGCGTTCGCCGACCCTAAATCGGTTTAAAATCAGTTCAAATCCGTTATTTTTTTAATCTGGCCATTTAGATACTTTATTGTTTATTCCGTTCCAGTGCCATTTTGAATCCTGCGCTCATAGAAATGATATTTTTTAGGAAGCTAAGCCACTGCACCAATAGGATGGGCGCGCGGAGAGATGACGTCACTCTCCCGTCACTGTAAAAAATATCATTTCTATGAGCGCAGGATTCAAGATGGCACTGGAACGGAATAAACAATAGAGTATCTAAATGGCCAGATTAAAAAAATAACGGATTTGAACTGATTTTAAACCGATTTAGGGTCGGCGAACGCAGGCCCAACTGACTCTCGTTTATTGGCGTTTAGGTGTTTGCCGTGTGAATCAAAAATCTCCGAGACGAATCCAAATCGCAAAAAAGTACCACTGATGACGAGTAAAACACATCTCACAGAATAAATAAGGCCCCAATTGCAAAAAACGGGCGTTCTCCTTTAACACTGTTCTGGCTTTAGGAACCCTGTTAGGAAGTTACGCATATTAAAGAAAACTAATATAAAATGCTCTGAGTTTTTTATGGTTCTACTGTAAACACTTCTAAAGTGGATTGCTTACATAACATTTCTAAGCTGTTCAATCATTCAAGCGTGTGGTTTGTCTTGCCACTTTGGAGCAATATCACCACACAGACTGCTGGATTATATTTACCCATGATGCCATGTTGGCAAGGCCTGCGAGACCAATCAAATGGGGCAT
This sequence comes from Pachypanchax playfairii, assembly GCA_006937955.1. Taxonomy (NCBI): domain Eukaryota; kingdom Metazoa; phylum Chordata; class Actinopteri; order Cyprinodontiformes; family Aplocheilidae; genus Pachypanchax; species Pachypanchax playfairii. The sequence goes on along the minus strand of SSNP01000022.1, from coordinate 1,784,827 downwards.
GCTCGTCCCTTCCAGTACCTCATTACTGCCTCACTAAATCTTCCCCCCTTTTGTGTTTCATCTTTCCCTCAGTTGCTCTCATTTCCTCTTGTTTCTCTCCATCCATGGTGCAAAGAAAGAAACTACAGCCCTTCCTCAGGAGATGGAATGGATTTTTTTCCCTCTTTCTGTCTCTGCAACAGATGTTTTTAATTTGAGCACATCATTATGGCTTTTAGCTGCTGTTAGTAACGTCGTCCACAACTTAGAAGCATTTATTTAAGTGGTAAAATATGAATGATCCAGTTCTGGGTTTAATCACATTTTAATCTCATTTAAATAATAGAAACAAATCGAAACTTTTCAAAACTTACAACTGATTCACTGAAACCCCACAATTAACCTGTTGTGAAATTAAATGATCATTTTACTCAAATCTGGAAATGTGTTTTTCTTGTTATGTATTACGAACATAAATTGAATAAACATAAATCTAACCGTAAGGTTTCTGTGGTACAAGTCGAGACTGTTTTGAATAATTAAACTCCCTTTTCTGCAAATAATTTGTCCTCCATGAGAATTAAACAAACCTTCATTCTTCAAATTCCAGAGCGCCCCCTCCTCCACCTCTCCACAAAAGCCCCAAACATTATTATAACCCCCTCTTCATCAACCTTATCCTTGTACAGCTTCAGCAGCTCTATCCTGACGCCATGTGTTTTAAATAATAGGTCTGTTTTCACACATTTGATCTGATGTAAAAAATTTTTTTTTCTGACATTATGTTTTATGTAAAGATCCCTGTTTTCAGGGAACATGATCAACAAGAGGTTAATCAACTGTATGTAGTGGAATGTACTCTAAAAAAATAAAAGAGCAACCAAAAATATGCAGTCATAAGTAGTACTAATTATATATGATTTGTTTTAAATGTGCTAGTATTCCTAATTTGTTGTTAAACACTCTGAGTTGAAGCAGGTTATCTTGGGATTCCCAGCAGCCATGAACCATCCACTCAGATCCGAACACCATTTCTAATCCAAACTCCAGACTGAAAAGATTTGAGGTTTTCTGAAGCAGCCACAAAAAACATTCCCCCACTTTTCTAACTGAAATCAGACCTTAATCTGGAAAAGCTCTTTTATTTAAGCGTGAACCACCACTGCATCCATTTACTGTCAGTGGCCCTCACCAATATGGCGGCAGCCCAAAGTCCAAAGAGACAATTAACAAGTTTGCAACTTCTGGTGAAACTCTCTTTCTGGCTGAATGGAAAATTTATTTTAGAGCTGTGAAACAACCGAAAGTCCCATTTACACTAGTTTTAACTTATCTCATAGAATAATAGCTACGTATTGTGCAGACATGGGTTGTCCTATGTGAGAGGAAATCGGTGACAATTTTACAATCAAATACAAACATTTCTAAATAGAAATAATTTGCTGAATTAAAAAAAAATCTAATCTGAGGAAGAGCAAAACACAAAGAAAAACCTGACATTCAGCCTTTTGTTACAGAACTAGATGCAATTTTTCCAGACTGAAGCTAAAACGCGTACAATTAGCTTCATAAAAGAAGCCGTAAAATGCTCAAGAGCACACAGAAAAAAAATTGGTGTCATGGCAACTACTTCACACACATGAGAAATCCCAAGTAAAAGCCAGAAGGCTGCTCTTACATAAACTGCTATAAAGATAACACTTACCAATCCACAGACACACATATTGAAGGACATACAACTCTCTCATCACTCTGTATAATAACTGCTGTATTAACACAAGGGGGATATAAAAACAGCATCTTGATTACTTCTAAAGGCTGCAAGCTGAGGTAGAACAGAGTCCAGAGCTACTTAAAGCCAGATGAACTAAGCTCTGTGTGTGTGTGTGTGTGTGTGTGTGTGTGTGTGTGTGTGTGTGTGTGTGTGTGTGTGTGTGTGTGTGTGTGCAAGACAGAGCTCATTCACATTCCCAGACAGTGGAAGTAGTGATCTGGTAAGTGTCATGGCTTGTGGATATCTGCAGAGCATAAATGTCACATATAAGCTTCCGAACAACTGTGATAAGACTCACCAATACTGCAGAGATTAGGTGCATATAAACAGTTACATTACATCATGCACACTGCTGGATGGAAAAAAAGAGGCAAGCTTCTGTTTAAAGGAGAAAAACATAGAGCCTGCAGCCTGCAGGGAGGAAACAAATCCTTTAATTCTGGGGAAAAAATGAATTTTTATCTCAGGTCATTTAGCAAAATAGACAAATGAACTAAAATGGAGGTCAGCGTTGATTCACCTAGAAGTCAATATATGATATGCAGAGATATTCGTTGTGAAACTGAAAAGGAACAGATGCTCCATCTGTGTATCTGTGAACACCACCAACTTCTCAAATCCAAAGACTTTATTTTCCAAATGTTCTCTCCATTTTTATTATTTTATCTTGACTGTTTATAAAGCGGGGCTGTAATAGCCTGAAAGTAGACATTTTTTTTATTTATAAAGCATTTTTAACCCAAATATGTGCACTTTTTTAGGAATCATGGCTTTACATTTGTATAAAATCCAAAAGTATTTAAAGTTTACAATGTACTTATAAAAATACAGGCTTAGAACTGAGTAAAACAGGAGCATTTAAACCAACACTAAGTAACTTTTCAACCTTCATGAAATAGTTTCATAACTTCTGTGATTATATGGCGACTTACAACAAGTTGAATGACACCTCTGTCATGGCTTGAGGGGGTCTGTATCGCTTTCACTGGCACTAAACAACTTTGAGGAGGATGGTGGGAACCCTGCCACACAAAAAACTACGAATGGATAGGCTGCTTTTCGGCATACGTCACTTCCCCTTTCCCCATTCGTCATAAACACGGAACTCGATGCGACCTGTTACGCGCAACTGCAGCTAACATGGCAGAAGCCCCGAAAAAACGAAAAGTTTTGTCTGAGGAGACAAAAAAAAAGAAAAAGGGAGAGTAACCGGATAAAAGGACAGTCAAGAATCAACATAGGCCCGGCTTTCACTCGCTGGCGTGAGCTCAAAGTCGAGGAGGGATTTCCAACTGATGCTGCCGTGGCTCTGTTCCTGCTGGACTAGTAAGTATCTTTCTATTCTCAAATCAAAATGCTAATGCCAGCTTTCGGAAATTTGCATGGCAGTAATAACTGGCCACCAGGTTGACAGTTCATTCACTCAGCCACTGGAAACCGAAATGTAATGTAGTTCAATCCAACTGCTGGCGGACGGGGTATCTGGATTTTACGACGCTACGCGATGGTGCTCATGGGAAATGCAGGCTTCGTTCACGTAAAATAATACCGCTTTTGTCCAGTGGCGCCGCCAAAATAAACCTAAACTGAAAGCTCCTAAGTATTGCTTTAATAAAAAAAAAATAGATGTTAGGAGTAGAATCTGACACTGAGTTGGAGAGACTGGGGAGCATATATACTGTATAGTTTCTAGTTCCTTTGGATTCAGAATATTTTGTTTTAGAAACTGAATGTAAAAACATTGTAGTTCACCTTTGAGGTGCAATCCTATACAATCTTTCATCTATTACATGCTTGTTTATAAAAGGTGAGTGACTAAATGTATGTAATGTAACACTGTTGAACCAGCTGTCAATTAGGTATTCACATGCCTGCAAAAGAGAAACCCCCACAGGGTTGGTTGTCCTCTGTCTCTGTCACAGTGTGTGGGTGTGTGTTCCTGGTTTAACTCATTCTCAGAACAGGGATCTCTGTGGTATGATGCACACATTCTTTTCATCAGATTAATGGGACTAAAATGTGACAAAGATGGGGGGTACCGTTCTTCTTCTAGCAAAAGTTATCTCCTATCTGGGATGATAACGCGTGTACAAATTAGAGCAATTTTCACATTATTAACAACTGAGCAAATGGAAAGAGAGGCTGCCATAAATTCCACTGAACGTCACAGAATGCTCTCTTGTTGAGGTGAACGCTCCTCAGTAGAGGGCGGGTTGTGGTCAGGGGGAGTAAAGGGTGTGGTGGGAAAAGAGCCGATAGCAGAATGAAGAGAAGAAAAACAAAGATAGCAGGGGTGAGGAACAGATCAGAGTGGCACACTCGACTCGCAGCACAAAGAAGGAAAAGCAGAAGAGAAAATGGGAAATTTCCGCTGCCATGTTTGTAAATAAAACCTTCAGGGACGTTCCAGCACTTGTTATTGGGTTGAGGGACTACGATGTCATTTAGCAGCTGAAATCACAGACAGGAATAGATTGTCATTATGAGTTGCGGATTGTCTCCACCCTTTCGGAAATGACAGCAGAGTTTGGGGGACCACCTTGGAGAGACAGAAAATCCAGTGCACACAAAGGCAGACAGAGAAGCTTTGATAAGAATTTGATCTTTTATGTCTCATTCTGCTACACAATGATTCTAATACATGACAGCTTAAACTGAACTGCTGCTCCACCAGAATGTCACATGATCTGATCTGATCTGATTGCATTTAAAAAGGTCAAATTTGGAAAACTTGTGTGAAATGATATAAACAAACTAGACTTGTAAAGAATCTCTCACAGCTCTTATGGTGTTAAATGTCTTCCAAAGGAAATGACTTCATAGATCTAAATTGAATAATAATTAAAAAGACAACTCCATCAAATTTAACCTACAGAGCAATTAAAATCTATATTGTGAAATAACTGAAATTTTTAGTTGACGCTAATAGAAATAATTAGCTTGGAGCCCTGACTGGTAATGTGTAGAAAGGATCAGAAGCAGGAAAGTGTTTGGTTGCACCTGCACATTAATAGGGTCTGTAATTCAAATGTATATACTTTAATATAGAGTTGGCCCCTTTTTTGCAGCTTCCACTCTTTTTTCACAAGATTTTGGAGTAATTCTTTATTCATTTGTGCCCATTCACTCTGTGTAGAATTTAAGAGGTCAAGCATCAATGTTGAATGAGATCTGGCTCACTATTTCTGATCAACTTAATCCCACAGGTGGCTGACGGGGTTGAGATTAGGGCTACACAATAGATCACAAATTTACTGATATTGCAATGTTTCAATAAATCCCAGGCTTTAAGTGTCATCCCTTCAAGCTATACATCCTATTAAAATATTAGACCTATGTGATGAATTTTCATAGAACTAAATGCCCAAAATTTGTTTAAATGATGGTCGCCAACATGCTTAAAGTACATAGTGTTGTGAAACCAGAATATTGATAATATGACACTTTAGTTTCATTTACTATTTTAGGCCACAACACATCATGATGGCAAATAGAGGAAGTAGTAAAGAAGATTAGCATTTATCACAACTGATGTCACCATCATATGTTTTGTAATATTGTGTGACTCAAGTTGAGGGTCTGCAAAAGCCCAGTCGAATTCTTTCACACTAAACTTGTCAAACCCCGTCTTTATATTCTTCACATTGTGCACTAGGGCATAAAAAAAGGACTTTCCCCAAAATATTAATTTTATTTTATTTAACCTTTATTTCACCAGAAAGGTCCCATTGAGGTTAAAAACCTCTTTCTCAAAGGAGTCCTGGCCAAGAGGCAGCAAAAGTTACAGGCAATTTACATATTACCAATTATACAAAACAACTAATTAGAAACAATTACAACTAAAAGAGGACATCTCAAAATCTCTCACTCTGGACTTAAAACCGTTTAAAGAAATAAGTTGCGATAGTTTCCAGTCTCTCTGCAAAGAGTTCCAAGTAGATGGAGCGGAATAGACAAAGGCCCTTTTTCCCAGTTCTGTACGGGCAAATGGAACAGAGAGCATCAAGTGTTCATTTGATGGCAAAGAATAATACAAATTTGGAAGCATAGCATTTTCCAAAACGTCTTGATGTGCTGAAGCATTAAGGCTGTTTATCACTGGAGATACAGAGCCAAACTCAAACACAGAGAAATAGTTGTGGCTGAATACTTCTGTCCTTATAGTGCAGGTTAATATTAAGTACACAGATTAAATGAAAAAACAAACATGCTGTGATTTTATACTGTAAGACAAGAAAAGCAACTCAACATTATTGACAATGTGGTGTTAAATTTAAAGCTTCTCAGGCAAAAATTAAATTTAACGTGTTAAATAATAAAGAAAAAGTTCATGAAACATTTATTAGTTCAAGATGTTAAATTCATTTTCAAAGGTCTGTGTCCTCTCAGCTTGGGTTTGTCTTAAGACTGGTGTTATACCGAGCTGTACTTTATACAGAAAACTCAGATGGGCTTTTGGAGTCTTTCCCTTTTCAAGTCCCACAAAGCACATTTTTCAAATGCTTCTCATGCAGGGGTGAAATGAGAAAAGTCTGGATGGGGGCAAAAAGAGGGGAGACAAGACAGACTGAGCTACAGACTGTAGGAGAGTGGTGAAGAGTAACACATGTTTCACAGCCGGGGTAGCAGGAGGGGTGAGGTACATATCCATGGACCTCATAAAAAAACATCTCTCAGGTCATTTTGCACACAAGCCATACAGAACTATATACACTACAAAAAAAAAATCCATTTTGGCAAAACGCGACAACACTCAGACATAAGCTGCTTTTTCGGTTCAGTAGGCACAGTGGTCAAGCCAGACAAAAGTACCAGCAGTGTCAAAACAACAGAAACATTCAGTGGTGCTCTTGTTTCCAGGAGGACATTACCTGCTGCTGATAAGTTCTGTCATTGTTCAGATGATCATTTATGAGACTGTCTAAATACACTTGTCATTGTGCTTGATATTAGGAAATTTCAGAATTCAGAAGATTATCATGTCTTTGTTCATTTTTTCATTAAGATAAGATTTGTGCTTTTCCGTTCTATGACAGAAGCACTAAAAAACAAGAAGGAAGACCCACACGTGTCACTCTGAACTCAAACAACGTGAAGCATGATAGACAACTACCCATCTGTCACAAAGCATTACCCGGAGAAGATGCCATGATGACACTACATATTATCACTGCTGTTGCATTTAATTATTTGTTATGCTAACATTTTTTCTTCTGAATGTAATGAAGACAGTGGATGTCTTGAGAATATATGCTTTCTATATGAACAGATTTGTTTGTGCTGCGTAACAGTGTTCCTAAAGCGGGAGTAAAATTAACCTTATGCTGCTGGGTGTAGCCTTCACCCGCAATGAAAGGGAGAGAAAGCTGTTGCAGGAGATATGGCAGAAAGCATTTGGTAATTGATTGCAGATGGCGGCCGTCGGTTAGCTTGTTTGGTCCACAGAGGTTCTTTGTGATAGCTGGGCCTGCCATAGTCCAACAGGACCAGGCCATTTCCCTGTTTCTGTATGTGTGTGTGTCTGTGTTATTGTGGCAACTTCAATATCACAACACTGATCTCTGAAGCCCCGCAGGAATTCCAGACTCCGAGGGCAGCAGGGGCTCAGTCACAACAAGGAAACTGTGTCATGACATAATATCATAAAAAAAAGTTAATCAATCTTTGAATGAGAGAGTTACACAATTATTTACTAATACAAGTAAACCTAGTTCACAATATTTGGTAAAATTAATAACCAAATATTGATTTAATTTTAAAAAAGGAATAATCAGTTTTAACCTCTGCATGTATAACTGGGTATATTAATAAATAAACCAAAGTTATTAGTGGATAATTACACCTAATAACAGAGTGTTTGACGCTGGGAGCTTGATGGAAGCTTAAAGGTGTCACAGAGAGGACAGTGACAGCATCAGTCATGTAATCCTATCTGCTGCTCCTGGCATCAACGCTATGTGTTACTCATGACAACGCTATCCAAGAACGAGGCCAATACACGACAGCGACTCCACTTTAAATCATGTCTTCAGAATTTAGATTTATGGAAGTAAAGAGGCTCAGCTGTGACTGAGAGCTACATGTGGTGCAACACATGGAAAAGCCCACAGACATACCAACAACCTGAAGACTGATCGTTGTAGTTTTTCATTTCAGTGATTTCTGATAAGACTGGAATGTGTATAAATACCTGTTAAATCCAGTATTTTCAGAAATCAGCCCCCAAAAAAAACTGCATGTCAACTAACACACAACAACCTTTCAGGATGGTTCTGTCCAGTTTAGGTAAGACAAAGGTATAAAAGTAGATCATAAACTAAAACTGATGGATCATCTCTGAAACAGAAATAGGATTTCATCCTGTGCTCACACCACAGCTGCTTGTCATTTTGACTCATCTGTTTATGAATATTTCTGTGTGAGAGATAACGTGCTTGCTGTAAAGTAATGAAAACATGTTGTTTAAACACACTTCCTTAATTGCGTGAAAGACACATCCTGAATAAATTAGTACAAACACAAGATTCCAAACACACACACACACCTGTCTTGTCACTCAGACTCTGGGTACACCCACCTGCCGTCCTCTACGCCCCATACTGCTACAACAAATGGGTTCACTTCCCAGGGAAGATCTCTGTAGCTCCAGGCCTCTGTGTCTGCATCGTGGTCCCAGCCCCCTTCAGGCTGCACAAAGCCTCCATTGTAAGCAACAATACTGGCTGCCCCCTCTGCATCTACTCTCTGCTCTCCTTTCTACAAAAACTCTTTCCCTTTCTGCACCTTCTTGTTTCTCCATGACTCCATCACTCTCTGCTTTTGGGGCTTTTCGCCTCGTCTCATCTCAATCCTGAACTCCTCATTTTTCAAATTCTGTTGTCAACCCTGTTTCTGCTTGCATGAGTCCAGCATCTGCCAATTTTTGTTATCCTTGTGCAACCTTTTCCGAATATCCCACCAAATAATAAAGCCTTCAACATTCCCTCCTCTCTTCATCTGTTTTTTTCCTGTACACTCTTCCACAGTCCAGACATTTACTTTGACTTCTCTGCTGAATACATACATCATGTCTAGGAGTNGGCTGTAGGTCATCGAGCAAGATAAAAACAAACTCACAGAAGAAAAAACTCTGACGCGCACGAACTACTGTCATACCAAAAAAAAGTTAATTTATAGTTTCAAAACTAATACAAATGTAGAGAGGTTGTACTATAAAAGCCCTTTGGTCATTATGTGTTCTGTTAATTGCCCTATTCTCTTAGAATTAAGAAGAGAATCGTTTGTGGATGCATTACAAGAATAATTGCAGTGATCTAATCTATTTTTTCAGTGAGAGAAGATTGACTACCTTTTTTAAAATTTAGTATACAGGATTTAGTTTACTCTAAGCTATACCTTTAGCTATGATGTCATGGGTTTAGATTTCCTCACTCTGTCGTCTTTACTTATTGAATCTTCATGTGTGCACAAATGCAACGATTGCTGTCATTAACTTTGTTTGTTTTTTTTATTCCCATGAAAAGTACTTCTGCCAGTGTTTCTGTGTTTGTCTCTGTGTCTTTCAGTGGAGACAGATGGTCATTCAATCCTGGTTCTGGTTCTCCTGGAGGTTTCATCTCATTAAACAGTCAGTCTTTTTCTCTGTCACATGCTGCTCTGTACCTGCTCACGGATGAGAGATTGCACTGAAGAAAAATATGATGCAATCCACTGGTTTTCTTAAATAGATAACTTTTTATTAACTTGTGTTAATGTTGAATCAAATTAAACTGTATCGGAAAATTGGTAAATGGCGTGTACTTGTATAGCTCATTTATTAAGTCACATGACTTTCAAAGCGCTTCACACTACAGTTTTAGCCACAGCTGTCCTGGGGCATACTGACAGAGGCGAGGCTGCCAGGCGCCACCGGACTCTCTGACCACCACCAAACAGGAAGGATGGGTAAAGCGTCTTGCACAAGGACTGGACTGGACTGGACTGGACTGGACTGGACTGGATTGGATTGGATTGGACTGGACTGGACTGGACTGGACTGGATTGGACTGGACTGGACTGGACTGGACTGGACTAGACTAGACTAGACTAGACTAGATTAGATTAGATTAGATTAGATTAGATTGGATTGGATTAGACTGGAATGGTTCGGGCTGTGTGGTGCCACAGTTAATAGCACTGTTACCTTGTAGGAAGAAGGTCCTGGGTTCAAAACTGGGCTGGGACCTTTCTGCATGTAGTTTGCATGTTGTCCATGTGCATGCGTGGGATTTCTCTGGGGACTCTAATTTCCTCCCACAGACCAAAAATGTACTTGACATTAATTGGCAACTTTAAACTGTCCCTAGGTTTGAGTGGTTGTTTGTCTCTGTGTGACCCTGTGATGGACTGGCAACCTATCCAGGTGTGACTCTGCCTCCTGCCCAATGACTGCTGGAGACCAGCTCCCTAAGTGGGTATAGATAATGACTGACTGTCATAATTAAACTGAAATTGGAGTAATCTGGAATGAAGAGAATATAAAAAGGGATTAGATGCAAATGAGAGTGAACTGGAACTGTTTGTTTTTTGTTTAGCACTCTAACAGCTTTTTGTGATTCGGTGCGATATGCTGTAAATGAACTAAATTTGACTATATTAAACTTGCATAAACAAGAGAAAGAATCCTTCTCATTGCCTTCTGCTGTGGTGCTGCAGCTGGTATATGCAATGCTGCTTGTGGTCTTCACTCTAGAAAATAACAGCTCACCCTGTGAGGCCGTAAATAGTAGCAGTAAGAAACAACCAATTAAACAGGCTGACAAGAAAAAAATGATGAAAACTGAACCACAGGCATGAAAGACAGCATGCAGACACAGGGAGCCTGTCATGCAGAATTTATTTCTTCCTAAAAAGCTGAAAGGTGAAATAAGAGAAAACGTCAAACAGAGTTAAACAGTGAACTAGAGGCTTAATCTTGGCAACCCTGAGAATAACCTGACATAGAAAGATGATTTGAGGGTGGACATTCTGTAACGTTCTCCCTTGTTGTTTCCTGAACAAAGACTATGCAGAATGAGACAAATCAAGCCAAGCTGCAGTAGAGCGCTGGCTTGTATTTTTAAATTTTGCTGAAAAGTAATCAAAATGTCTGGAAGGATGTGAAAAATGTTTTTCTTTACTGTCTACCAAACCAGAAGATTCTGTCTGAAAAAAATAAATAAATAAAAAGAGCACAACGGATACTTGAAAAAGAAAGCAATGTAATAAAAAAGGTCCAGCTGCTCTGCTCACAAAGATAAAAAAAAAGAGGAAGCAATTAGAAAACAGCTAGAGATCCCAAATAGATTGTAAGCGTAAGTATTAAAGGACACAATTTGAATGGAACAGTGTCCATATACACAAGCTGGATGTGACTGAGGGAACCACACACACAAAAGCCAGTTGAAATATAGTCCTTCACCAAATGACACCTTTATTTGAGATCCCAGGGGAAGGTTATTTTGGTCTCGCTTACAGATACACACAGATATCCATGGTGACGCATCCCTTCCCTTACGAGTCCAGCAGAGGGTGATGGGCTGATCAGACGACTATGACAACTTGACTGTGACTCAGCACGTAGAATTTAGCGCAGCATGGTATGAAAAGATGAAACAGTGGTGACCTATTTCAATTGGCTGCTTTGCCCTGCTCATTGTTAGGGGACCAAAAGAATGAGTAGGGGGGAAAAGGAGGTCAGGGAAAAGAATGGTGGTGCAAGAGAGGTGTCCTATTTATCTGGAACAAACATCTAGTAGAGTGATAACAGGAGAACATGAGTGGACGTCCTTTGTATTCTGCTTTGCAACAAAGAACAGCTTGTAAATAAAAGTGGAACAAACTCTAGGGATTATAAAGGAAAATAAACATGTCATTTCATTGGATCAAAGTATTACAGCATTTTTTAAAGAAATCTTAATGAACCTTTGTGTATGCTTATGTGCACAATAGATGGTCAGTATTTTGATTATTTATGGTCACTTGACAAAGTTTTGTCATACATTTCATGCATTACTTCAATGAAACACTAAGGGAACCAATGGGAAACCAAGACTGCACAGCGGCTGCTCATGATGTCACACTGCAGGTGTGTAAGTTTAAGAATGAAATGGAATTGTTATGTGGAGAATGCGTAGGATAAAAACTCATCTATACAGTCACTGCTGTAGGTCCAGTTAATGACAACGTGAAGACAGACATTATTAAACCTGCTCTCTCCCTGAGTCGCATTCTGCCCTTTTATTACTTTCACTATAAATCCCTCTGTGGTACAGAAACAGCTCAGACAGACAAGCCTATCTCCCTTCATGTTGTACGTTCTTCAACATCTTATCCTCGCCACAAACAACATAGTACAGTTATACTAAATCAGAGAAGAAGACAATGCTTTTTTCTCCAGGTAAAAGATGCAGATTTACAGTAATAAGCAGTACAGGCAACAGCAAAATTCTTCAGTGAGTATAAATTATCAGTATAATCAGTAAGAACTTAATTTTTATCTTAATCTAAACTTTAATCTCCAAGATAAGCTAAAATGAAATTACTAACCACTACTATTTAGAAGAAATACAACATCAATAATCCAACTATACAAACTCCAATCTGAAATCCATTCTATAATATTGATTTAGATTTTTTAGATAGATTTTGTCAAAATAAATTACTTGTGTCATACAGCCAAACATCATGGTGCCTGAAAGTGAGTTGAATGAGATTATTTCCATGTTCTTAAAGAGGAACTCACCCCCCCTCTAAATTATCTTCCTGCCTTCTGTTTTTACAAATAATGCTGAAGAAGGCGTTACGGGGAAGAGGCGGTCCTGAACTGATTGACGTGTAGCGTTTCTTCATGTTTATATTAGCTCCAGTGTGACTCTGCCGTGTTGCAGAGAGGTAACCCGACCATGATGAGAATATAACATCTATAAATCACATCCACACAATCACAACCACTGCAGGGAAGTCGTTGCCCCGATTTAATTATCGTTGTAATGATATTAGTTATTCTCTTTGTTGCAGTTTTCAGAGTAGTTTACCAATTGATTGTTGTTAGCCACAATGCTAAAGCTATCACCATGTTGCTGAGAGGGGTCTGAGTAAATCCCTGAATAAAAATATAACGTGCACAAATCACATCCACACAATCACTGCAGTAAAATAAAGTCTTTGCCCTGATTTTACTGATATTAGTTATTCTATTTAATCGTAGTTTTCAGCCAGTTGCTTTAAATCCTTGTGTCGCTCTTTGGTGAGAAGCTGGAGACAACGGGCGGGTGGGGGTGAGTGTGTCTTTCTGAGAGATGGTTTTATACTCCAGGAGGCGTGTCTTAGAGACGATGCTAGTAACGTAGACATGAGCGCTGACGTGGACATGTACCGCTTTCAACCAATCACAAAATTCAAATGCAATAGCGACCTTTCAACCCTAAGAGGGCAGCATTAAGCCATTTTTAGACCAAAAAGTGTAGAATTTAACAAGTTTACATGAAATTTTAAAAAAATGCCCAGAAACTGAACAGTTGCACTTGTAAAGACCCACTAATACAGTTTATGAGCAGAAAAAAGCTGTTTTGAGGGTGAGTTGCTCTTTAATAAATAATGCCAACATTGATGATATTACAACTAATCACTGGTATGTTTACCTTGAAGCATGCAGCGGTACGCTGACTCAGAGATGGCATAAATGTGTGGAGGCATCTCATGCCTCTTCTTCCCTCGGTACATCTCAATGATGTTCTCTGAATAGATGGGCAGGTTCTTGTAGGGGTTGATGACCACACAGAAAAGTCCAGAGTAGGTCTGCAATGTTGAAAAGAAAGGAAAAATCAAACAGAAACTAAAGTTAAAAAGCAAAGTAACACTGTGATATGCTGTTTATTGAGTTATTATTGAAGGAACTTTCTTTAGAAGTAAATATGTTAATCATCAGTCTTTTTCTGATTAGAAGCCTGCAGCATGTTACAATCAATTCAAATCTGCACTGAATTATTCTGGAAAGGTTTATTATTACACACTTTTTAGATCACATCATCATAACTGGCCTGCAGTTCGACTACAGACACAAAACAGGCACATTTGAGGGAATAGTGACTAAACAGACCCTGAACACTCATCTTGGTGACCCAACAAAGGTTCTCCTAGAGCTGGAATAGGGGCCCATAATACTAAAAAATAACACTGCTACATAATGTGAGTAAAACTAGTATGTTCTGCAAATGTTTCGCCTCTTTTCTGACATGTAGTGTTGGATTTGGCAATGCAATTAGTCCAGCAGCCTCTCCCGAGGGATTGTGTGTGGTATGAGAACTTCTCAGCTATGCTGTAGGATAAATCGACCCAAGCAGTGAGGCAGTCGGGACTGAGCGAGAGGCCCTGGCGGGGCAATGGTTTTCTTTCATGCAGCAAATGCTGTCTGGACTTTACGTCCCCCCCATTGATGACATAGAGTTAAAGCAGCCACAACTGTGACCTTCTACACTGACATTTTAGGCTTAAACTGTCTTTGTGTACCTAGCACATGTGTGTGCATACAGCACATAGCTACTAAACATAACACTCATCAACAGAAAAATACATAGTACTTATAGAAGTATTTGGAAGTCACAGAGGATCATTACTATACATAGTTGTTTTTTTTGTTATTATTATTTGAGGCAAAAAAAATCTTGTAAAACATACAAAGATGTTTTGAGTTTGTTACAAAGAACTCCGGTTGATTTGCCTGGAGGTCTGGAAATATTAATGTGGCTGCTCCCTGGTGTCCATATGGCCAGTTACAGATGTGGCGCAGGCACAGTTGTTTGTTCCAACTTCAAAAAGAACACCATGATAAAAAACTATGAGGCTAAAAGCCTCTTCATTTAGGACTTTGTTATTACCTAAATGTGTCTTTCACAGGGGCAAATGGCAACAAGACAAAGACATAAAATGACATGAAAATGTGCAAAATTTGAGTAGGAATCACACTGAATTTGCACATATGGCACATTTGTGAAAGTTTTATAAAGCAGGGCCAAGTCACGTGGGGCCATACTTGTCAACCCTCCCGATCTTCCTGGGAGAATCCTGAATTTCAGTGCTCCTCCCAAACATCTCCCAGACCCACAATTCTCCCGAATTTCTCCTGATTTCCACCTGGACTACAATATTATTACTCAACTATCCGTTTCAGGCCGGACAATAGCATCAGTCAGTACGTCTCTATGCACATCTAAATCGAGCTTTAGGCAAAAGTCGGACTAAGGATTAGTCCCCTGGCGAGAGCCGTATCCCAGTTTACATGTCACTTTGAAAATCGAATTATTGAAAGAAGTGCGCTAACTGCCGCTATGGTAGGTGGCGCCATGCGACCCTTCGCGGGGGCGTTCTTCCGGTTTGCGTCAAACAAAAAAACTGTTACGTGAAAAAATGTCAAATGTCCTGATCTTTCACTTACGCTTGAGTTAGCTACCATCTTTGTCTTTTTCTTCGTTTACGTTTTTGCTGTTTATCGCGGCGCTGCAGCCGACGTCATTTCCTGAAGGGGAGTGCCAGAAAGCTTAACTAAGCAGTCAGAGCGTTTACATGCAGAGAAATTCGAATTTGAATCGCATTATCTGAATAGCTTAGTCGGACTATTCAAAGTCCAGTTCTGTTCAATTTCATCCCGACTAAGCCGTCTACATGCGTTTCAGAAGTCCGATTTTAGTCGGACTAACGCAATAATTAAAATTTCTCTGGCTGCATGTAAACATACTGACTCACACCTCAAACATACCACCGCACGCAAATTTCGCAAACAAATTGCAACTGTTGTGCAACCTTCATTCACATACTATTGTCCCTTAAGGCACTTAGTATTAAAGTGTCTTAATTATGTCTCAGTTTTTTCTTAATTTACCCTCTTTTTACTTGTAATTTTGTCCTCAGTCCCTCCCAAAGTTTTTCATATTTCTCACACTTTCAGACTCACAGACTCGAAAGTGTGAGGGGTTTGAGAGAGGTTCAACAACTCTGTAACTATTCAGGGAGAATGTTTCTTTTACTAATACAACTAAAACAACTGCTATGATGTCTTCCAGTCAGGTTTTAGACAGCACCACAGCACCGAGACTGCTCTGACCAAAGTTATTAATGATATATGTCTGAACACAGATGGTGGAAAAATGTCGGTGTTGGTTCTACTGGATCTCAGTGCTGCGTTTGATACAGTCGACCACATTATATTACTACAACGACTGGAGAACTGGGTGGGTCTTTCTGGTCCTGTACTAAACTGGTTTAAAACATACTTGGAGAACAGGAAGTATTTTGTGTCAGTAGGTAATTTTACATCTGAGCAGACCAGAATTACTTGTGGAGTTCCCCAGGGTTCCATCCTGGGGCCTCTTCTGTTTAACATCTACATGCTCCCACTGGCCCAGGTCATAAAGAGCAATAATGTTAGTTACCATAGCTACGCCGATGACACACAGCTATATATCACAATGTCACCAGGAGACTGAGGTCCTGTACTGGCTCTCAGTAAATGCGTTGAGGAGATTAATGACTGGATGTGCCTCAACTTCCTTCAGCTGAACAAAAATAAAACTGAGGTGATTGTTTTTGGAGCCAAAGAGAAACGACTGCAGGTCACCACAGAGCTTCAGTCAATACACCTAAAAACCACCAACCAGGCCAGAAATCTGGGTGTAGTGATGGACTCAGACCTAAACTTTGAAAAACACATTAAGGCAATCTCTAAATCAGCCTATTATCACCTGAAGAACATCTCTAGGATAAAAGATTTAATGTCCCAACAAAACCTGGAAAAACTAGTCCATGCATTCATCTTCAGTCGGCTTGATTATTGTAACAGCATCTTTACTGGTCTTCCTAAAAAATCAGTTAAACAGTTGCAGCTCATTCAGAACTCTGCTGCTAGAGTTCTCACTAAAACCAGAAAAGTGGACCACATCAGTCCAGTTCTGAGGTCTTTACACTGGCTGCCTGTCCGTCAGAGGATAGACTTTAAAGTTCTATTGCTGGTCTATAAAGCTCTGAATGGTTTAGGACCAAAATACATCAGTGACCTCCTGACCCAGTATGAACCTACAAGACTCCTCAGGTCTTCTGGATCTGGTCTTTTATCAGTTCCCAGAGTCAGAACCAGACATGGAGAAGCTGCTTTCAGCTTCTATGCTCCACATTTCTGGAACAAACTCCCAGAAAGCCTCAGATCAGCTGAAACACTCAGTTTATTTAAATCAAGGTTAAAGACCCACCTGTTCTCCGCTGCATTTACATAAAGTTTTATTAGAAAGTCCAAATCCACACGGTTGCTTTTAAGCTGTCCTTTGTTCTAATTCTGTTTATTTAAATCATGTTTTCATTCTTCTACTTATGCTTTTGTTTCATGTAAAGCACTTTGAATTGTCCTGTACATGAATTGTGCTATACAAATAAACTTGCCTTGCCTTGCCTTGCCTAATATTTCAAATTTGTTCAAGATTCAAGAGACACAAGTGCAAGACCCTGTGACTCATTCAACAAAATTTAATTGAGAACCCTTGAGACATTTTGGAAAATCACCTCACAAACGCTAATTGCATTTCCTGAACAACAGTCACAACCCAGTGAGATAAAGACTGTAGGAAAATAAATTAGTTGGGTTGTTTGGTAATTTGGAAAATAGTCAAAGAAATAAATTGTAGTTAAAGATTTTTTTAGAAATTAGAATCAAATTGGGATTATGTAGAAAAATGTGATATCTTTGCCCTGTCACCCAGCAGTACTTCCAGTGTATAGTTTTTTTAGGAACTATTCATTGACACACTTCACAGTCTCCTTATAATGTCTGACTCAGCCAATGCTTAAAAAGCTTTAAATATCTCAAATAAACACTTACTACAGTTAATATCTAAAGATGTAAATGCTACATTTGCTACATTTAACATCTTGAGATCAAAGCATCAAATCTTATGGTATGCTCTTCATAATTAAAACTGCATTCAAGGCTCAGACATTGGAGTGACTCAGCAGCCAATTGTTCACAAAGAGGCCCCTGAGAGCATACTGTAGTCGTTACGTAACAGCAGTTAGGGCCCTCAGTCAGCACTGAGCAACTGATGCTGTACTGCTGATACACAAAAAAGCTGTAGGAAAAAGGAAGGAGGTGAGAGAGAGGCAGATAGAAAGGAAGAGTGGAGAACTGATCCAGCTGACAGAGCTCCCCAAGGTCTAATTCAGTGGAAAGGCAAAGGCGTAACAAACACGCAGCAGTGTTCTCAGCCATTCTGTAAATTGCTCCCGATCTGAGAGAGGAGCTCAGACAGAGAGGGAGAGAAACAAACACACAGAGGGCGTGCTGAAATTCTAACTCTGCACTCTCATTTTTGAGGCTACTGAAAAATTTATTTCCCTCTCTCTGAACTTGTAGTTGCTATAAATAGGGGGTCTTTTCTGTTCTCTCTGCTTTGTGTGTGCAGCATGGAGAACTTTTTGGTCAGCTGGAGTAGCTGCAGCTACATTTACTACCCCTGTAGCAAGCAAGAAGAGCATACAACAACTCAGCAATGCCTGGCCCAGTCCAGGAAAGAGAAGGTGATATTTCCACTGTGAAATCAGATCTGGGGGAGGGAATGCTGTGACCTGGTGACAGCTGAGCAACACACGGGTAACAGCAGACATAACAGCCGAGCCCATCTGCCACCTCAGATCGGACAGTCAGTATGCCAACGTTAGAGGAACATTCTCCACCCCAAAGGCCAAAAAGGACACACAAGCTGCAGGAGCTGCCACAGAGCCATCGATCTGTGTCAAGTACACAAGACTTTGACCGCTCCTGTTCCACTGATTTCATAAGAAAGATTACAACTGTTTAAATCTAACAGTCACTCAATCGTGTAGGATGCATAGTATCAAATTACTTTTAACAGTCGCAAGATGATGACAAATTTTATAACAGAGATGTTAATAATTTGACTCAGCAACATCACATGATAAAATCAAGGGGACATGAAGAGTCAACACTTTTTATAGCACATAAATATTGCGTGGGAGTGTGTTGCACCATGTCTGAACATCCTGCAGAAATACTTTGACTTTGACAAAGGAGAATGACAATTACTGCAGGTTTTCTATGTGGTTTCACCTGCTGTAAATTACATAAAACTGCGCTACAGTAGAGGCAACTAACAATATTTTTAAAATGCAGATATGTGCAAAGAAATAAAGACAGAAAGAGGTGAATCATCATTCTGCGGCGTTACTGGCTCAGAAAGCCAGGAGAGACAAAGCAGAGTAGAAGAAACAAAACAGAGGTGATGAGGACGAGAGAGGAGCTGAGCAGAATCAGAGTTGAAGTGGGTGGCAGGAGACAGACAGACGGACGGGCATTTTCGCCATGGAGGAATGCTGAGGTTTTCTGACAGCTGAGGCTTATCTAACAACACAAAGGCCTGCTTGTAGCGCCATTGGAGTGAGTGCCTTTGCTCTACATGCAGCACTGCAGCTGTGAAATACCCACAGACACAAAGTTGTAACAATAAATAAGTCGATTGAAAATGCTGATGGTCTTCTCAAATAAAACAGATGGGCAAATAATTTGACCGAAAGCCAGCACAGGACAAAGAAAAGATGTAATCCTGAGTGACATCATGATTTCATGGGTAGGATATTAGCAAATACTACAATACTACTCAATACTACTCGAAGTTCAACAGACAAAACATTTTTGTCTTACAGTAAATGTTAGGTGATATCCTCGCACTGCCACTCCTTCACTTCTCAACATTAATGTGTATTTTCAAAGCTCAAAAAATTAATGACAAAAGCATGTGGCTTTGAGTGCCATCCCCTCTTCGTTTAACATCTGTCTGTAAACATCTGGGAAGTGCAAAGACCAACTACTGGAGTTTTAGAAAATGAACGTTGTTCTATTCTTGTGATGAAGGATTCTTGCTGCTCAACAGTCCCGGGTCCTTGTTTCCAAATTTTGTTTCATGATGCTCCAAATGTTTTCTGTTGGTAACAGATCTGGATTGCAGGCAGGTCAGTTCAGCATGTGGACTCGTCTCTAGTGAAGTCATGCTGTTGTGATGATCTTCCCTGTAAGAGATGTTTTCTAGATGGGAGCAGAAGTTGCTCTAAAACTTTGATGTACTTGACAGCTTTAGTTTTTCCTTTCAGATGTGTAAACTAGACACCCCATAGGCACTAGTGCAACTTCATACCATCAGAGTTGCAGGCTTTTAAAATGTCTACTGATAACAAGCTGAATGGCCCCTCTCCTCTACAGCCTGCAGGACAGAGTCCATAATTTCTAAAAAAAACTTTCAGATTGGATCAAATCTGACCAGAGAACAGTTTTTCGCTTCACCTCGGACTATTTTAAATGAGTTTTGGTTCAGAGAAGACGTTGATGTTTCTGAATGGTGTTTACATCTGGCTTCTTCTTACATAATCCATCTTTAACTTGAGTTTGTAGATCACACAGTGAACTGTGTTGACAGTGATACCTGGAAGTGTTCTTAAGTCCATGCAGTGAAGTCCAGTAGAGAATCATGTCTGTTTTTGATTCACTGCCAACTCAGAACCTTCAAGCTAGCATCCAGTTTTGACCTTTGACCTTGTCCCTTGCTCACAGAGTTTCCTCCTGATTCTCTAAATCTTCAAAGTCGTCTCAATTTTACTTTGAGGAATATTTTTCTCAAATTCTTCCACATTTTTTTAGACACAGTTTATGCAGATTGTTGAATCTCTTCCCATCTTTACATCTGAGAGGCTCTATCACAAGCAAGAACAGAAAACTGATAGATGGATGGAAAAGTTTTCCCAGAAATTTCCAACTTGGAGCACAGCTTGCAGGGGCTATTATATTATGTCTACTGTGGATATACCAGAGCTCTTGAGGATTTTCTGTGTCTCTGACAGGAAAAAGTTCTAAACTTTATATTGGAAAAACTTAGAACGTGGGGGGTTTGTCTTGTAAGGGCGAGCTGAAAGGGGAAAATTCTCATTCTGATACAAAACCAGCGGATTCAGACACATGTTTTCAATTTCCCTTATGCAAATGGACAATCAAGAAGGTCTGAAGCCAAATCAAACAAAACAAAAAAAAAACAGCATAACCATGTCACTATGACATTATAGACAATATGAAGAGGAAAAAGGGAGCTGAAGGAATATGATTAAAATTCAAGCCATATGGACGACTGCTGAATGTGTTTCACTCTTTTAGCTTTTACAAGTACATTACTGTAAAATAATGCATGTTTCTGCTGCACTGTGCAGCACTATGCTGTGATAACATACAAGAAGCCACTGGCTTGTTTAAAAATCAATGATGTTTCATCTAATGGAAGAAATTTGGAAAAGTGCAACAATTTGCTGTGAAGCCCCTGAACCAGAGTCTCTCAGGTGATAACCCATATTCTATTCCTGGAAAATGTGCCACTAAATGGGTTGAGACCACACGAAGAACATCACAGAGCAGCTCCATGTCACCACAGAAATTATATTATGGGACAAAAGCAATGTAATAATATATAAGCACTATAAACTCTGGTGCTGAAAATTTTAAATTCAACTGCTAAAATACGTATGACATACATATATAGCTAAACATAGAAATATATTTTGGAATACACCATTTAAATTATTTTCCTGATTAATTTTAATATATGTGAACAATTGGTCTAATATGACATACAAATTACTTTATTTCTTGTTATTTAAATATCTGGAAAACATGTCTAACTTTATAATAATTTAGCATGTATTATAGGACTTTAGGGCCAAATCATAAGATGGCGAAATCCTTTCTTGTTTTCCCTCTACTTTCTGCTAAATACATCAAGTTTCACACAATGGGATGGAGAGGGCCATGTCATTTAGAACCCACCAACATGAGCACAGAACAAGGCAAACAACCTGAAACACAAGGTGTTTATAGAAGAGGCTTTTCTGTAGCAGATGTGACATACAGACCATGACAAAGGTAATATTTAGCCAAGATTAGCCAAGAAGAGGAGGTTTGATAATAGTTAAAATATTAAAAGATCTGTCAGGCATTCTTTGACGGAAAACGTGTGCATGTGTGTGGTCAGCATTCAGAAGAGCAAAAAGCTTCATGTCCTCCATCTAAACAAAGACTTGTAGATATTATAATTCACTTTTACAAATATCTGTGAAAGAAAATGGCTCAAAATGAGGAAACTGCACTATTTTCATTTAGAAACAGAAACAGGGTGGAACATTTGTTTTAGATGTGTAAAGCCTCCAAGTCTTAGCACTCACATAAATGAGTCCGGAGTAGTAGCGATCCTTCAAGTTGTGCAGCACGGACGCCTCATTCAGGCAGGTGAGTTCGGCCATGTCCTCCACCTTGCTGAACTTAGGCGGGTTCATCTTCTGGATGTCATCCTTGTTGATCACCACCTTCTTTCCATTCTCTGCCAGCTCCACAAGCACCTCCTCGCCACGCTCCTCTCGGATGCTGGCTGCCTCAAAGCCATGGCGCTCTGAGGGGACCCACACCAGCTTCTTGGCCGTCCAATCAGCCTGCGTGGCTGGGTTGTACACCACAGCGCGATCCACAAACAGGTACCGCTCCGGGTCCTCTTGCCCACCTCGATGAGACATCTTACCTGGGATTTACCAGAGCAACGTGGCCACCTAAAACAAACACAGAGTTAGCACTTTACACATTACATGCTAACAATAAGAGACATAAATACAGGCAGACTAACACAGTTTGTTGCATTGACTCTCATCAAGCTGAGAGACTGTACCTCTATTTGTCATGGAGGTTATGTTTTATTGTTTTATTTATTCACGTTTGACTGTTAATAGAATAAGTCAAAAAGTTACAGACGTGGATGCAATTTTCAGAATAAGTTGGGGAATGACAAAAGGACAAATTGATCAGATTTTGGCAGTGACCTGGAAAACCACCATTGTTGAAAAGTTATTTATCATTAATATTTAATAAAACAACAATGATATAAAAGTGATTATAATTCTATGGGTGTGTTTTCACGATTGAGGGATGTAAGATTTTGATAAAATCAATGTAGGACCGTTAGTTTTATGTGTAATTCACTTTATAGGGTAAATAAGCTGCCTGGTAACAGTCTGGTTTGTACTTCCTCATTACTAGAATGTTCACTGGATGCTGAAACATAAAACAACTCAAACCAGGATCAGGATATGTTTTCAAGAGCAACTTTCCACAAAACAACCTGGAAACATGGAGAATGTTTCATTTGTTTTCATTTGCGTACTTTCCAGATGTTATATTACATCTTACAACCCCAATTTTAAACAAGTAGGGACACTGTGTAAAATGTAAATAAAAACAGATTGCAATGATTTATAGGGCTCATAAACCTGTATTTTATTCCCAGTAGAATGTAAACAACATATCAGATGTTGAAACTAATATATTTCACCATCTTGTAAAAAAATCGCTAATTTTTCTGATAAATCTTTTTTCTAATTTTATCACCTTTGATCTATTTATTACTGGATTGCTTTATGTTTGTTTATTGTTCATTTTCACCTTAAGTATTCAAGGAAACATTATTTTAACTTGGAATTTGGAAGAGATGAGTCTTTTATTGCTATAGATCACTTTATGCCGTTATGCATCTTTGTGTTTGGAACATCTTTATCTATATTTTTGGTCATGTTGCATCTGTTTGTGTTCATATTATGTATTTGTGCTCATTGTGCCTCTCATAAAGGGAGTTTTCACCCCTGTTGCCTCACTGGATCATTCATTGTTTCATCTTTCTTTCTCTTCACTTGCTCCTCATGCTTTATTTGATAAATGTCTCTTTGTTGGACAGAAAACACCTCCCTGACTTCTTGAGCTCCTGGGCCTGTGAGATAATCTCACCATCGCTGTATTAGAACAGTCTTCTCATTTTATGTGATTAAAACAAAGAACATTAAACAAAGAGATGACACACTGAGTTGGGAATATCGAATCAACCGTTCAGCTCATATGAAATTATGTAAGTGTTGGACATTTTTAGCTTCAGTGTAGGTGTCTTGAGTGTTTGCTTGTTCGTGAACTGGACTGTACAACAGTAATGCGCATACTGCGTAGGCTACACGCTGTAGCATCAAATCTAAAGGGACCGAGAGGAGTCGTGAAAGGCTCATTTTATCAAGCCCCCCTTCTCCTTCTCCTGAAAACCTCAATCCGTACCGCTTTCAACCCGTTTTACAATCTATCAATAAGCACAAGTTGCAGCTTAGATACATTAGCTTAATTTCAGCTGTAATAAACCAGCGCAACTACTATATGTAGCAAATATAAAGTCGGTGTAGGAATCTGCCATTACACAATAAATTAAGCGGGAATCGCTTTAAAAAGTAATCCCCGTTTAGGACAACATAAACAATGCAGGTTTGGGTTTTTTTCTGTTTATTCTTTGAAAAACTGCCCACAGTAAGCTAGCTGTCGACAAACGAACCGTTACTCTTATTAGTTTCTTATTATTAACTAATATTCGAGTGAAACCACACAGACTTTTATTCATATTTTACAATATTGTGTTCTAAAGTGCAAACTCGCAGCTAAAACAAAACCGTATCAAACTTAACTTTCAAAGCCCTGGATGACTGACTGGTCCGCTCCGCTCAGCACCGCACGCGCTCCATCATTCATAGCTAACCGCGCGAGACATCATAACAAACTTACCTGGTGAGTTTGTAAGCGACGCGGCTCTCGGATCCTGTTAGCCGAGCTCTCTGACGTCCCTTTGACACGAACCTGTGTGTAACTACCTGCTACCCACCGCGGGCATGTATTGTTGGCTTGGGCGGGCTGCACCTCGTGAACCGAGCGCTGCCTCTGAAAGTGGGGCTCCTCCTAAAGCGAGCAGACTTGACCACCGCTGCTCCCGCCTCCAGTGGACCGAGCGCACCTAGAACCTGATCGAGCAGATCCGCACCACGACGCACTCTGCCAGAACTCACCACAGAATAAAGAAAAGGCAAACGAAGCCAGTGGGATTTGTTTGACATATAATTTGGGACAATACTGATTATTTTTTCTTTATTTCAGTGAGCTTCTGTTGTGCACGTCCCTCTTAAATCTATCACAAAAATATCTAGACACTGCGCACGCCCCCTGGATGCAGACTGAAAATAATTTGACTCAGTTTGCGTCTTTTTTTTCTCTCCTCATTCATCATTGGCTGCAAAAAACAACCCCCCAATTTGTTGCAAACTAATGACGTACACTAAAAACACACACACACACACACTGCATCACTGTAACCGTTTCTTTGTATTCATGATATAATACTGATAAATTTTAATCTCTATATATCAACAAAAAACTTAAAAAAATACTTATTTGGTAAAAAAACTAAATATTGTGTAATTTTTGGATATTTTTCCTCCTCAGTCTGAAAGAAAGCAGTATTTTCAGCCCAGCATAACACACAACATCAATCAGCAAGCTTTAAGTTTTAATGTAAGGTTTTATTACAAATGGAAAAAGCTCATTTATGGGCAAATGAAGCACTTGTTCTGTAATTAAATAGTCATTGGCTTACAAAGTCAGTGTTGGAAAATGAGGCTGTTGTAACACTCAAGTTTTACATCAAAAGCAGGAAAAGTATTGTGTCTCGTGGTTTATGTACATTTTACTACTGGCAGATGCTTCAGCGTCCTCCTCTCCAGGCTCCTCCACCCCTAGATTTCTGCCCTCCTCCTGATCCTCCTCTGACTTTCTTTCTTACTCCACTTGCTTGTTCTGTGTCATCCCCATCGTCGTCTCCACCTTTGGGCCGCTTCCTTTTCTCTCCTTGTTCCTTCATTTCCTGAAAAACAAAGTAGTTATCTTTTGATTAAGATGATGATCGGATGAGGAAATGGAATGTAGCATGTCCTTCATTCTTTTGACTGTGTTTACAAAAGTTATTCTTTATTATTGAAGTTCGTGTAGCTTCTCAGTCATCCGGGACATGTCAATCCAAAAAGATTTTAAAAAGAGCAACTGGACTTCTTCATTCAGTTCTAGAAATGAAGAAGCCTTTTGAATGAAAGTTAAAATGTTTTCAAGAGAAGAAAAAGTCCAGTTGCTCTTATTCTGAAACAAAACCAGGTGGAAATATTTCCTTTTTCAATTGTAAAGATGAAAGATGTGTATTCATCTCTCAATTTATCGAAACAAAAGCAACAACAGTGGTGAGAAAACCACAATAAAAATGTCCAGGTCTTAATAATGTGTCATGTGACCTTGAGCATCAATTACAGCTTGATAACGATGTTTCATGCTGTTCACAGTCGACTTGTTGTCTGCTGAGTCATGAAGGTCAAGCTTCAGGTCATTGAGGTTCTGGGACACAGAATTCTGAGCCTCTACATGGAAACTCAGCTGATCCCAGAGGTTTTCTATAAGATTCAGGTCTGGAGAAAGTGCAGGTCCCTTCATTCGAGGTATGCCAGTCTCCAGCAGTCGTTCCCTCTAAGAGCTGGAGCATGAAGGTGATATTAGGACTGTGTTGTTCATGCAGGAGCACAATGACTGTATTAATGATGTTCTTCAGGTAGTTTGGGCTTGTCACTGTGACATTCACACAGTAGCTACGTTTACATGCGCCAAATTTCCCCAATCTGATTAAAATCTTGGTCGATCTGAATTCCCAAATCCCTGTTTACATGGACACTAACTGAAATGATCTGATCATGTCATGAGTACACATGCACCAAGCACTCAATCAGGTTAAATGAGTTGAGCATGCCCACAGCGAGTTGTCTTTCCGGGGGAAGAAAAAAAATAAACAAACTCCGTCCTTTCTGCACGTCTTTCCCGCCCCATCGTGTGCTCGAGCTGACTCACGTTATCTCCAATATGGACCTTCTGCGGGTGATTACCTTTATGTTTGGGTTTTTACTGGTCGCATTAACCAAGCTAGAGGCTGAATACATATTGCTACTGCTCCTCCACCACAGGAGAGGAGAGCAGGATGACAGGATGACTGCACCAGCAGACCACTTCTGTTTACCTCCCGCCATGTTTTCTACTTGGGTCTGCGAAAGCAGAAAGACGTCACGCTGAAGTTGTACGCATGCGCAGTGGGCTTTTTTCACCCTTTCTTTCCGAATGGGTGTATACATGCACGTCTATCTGAATGAAGATCGGACAAAACCACCCCTCTCGATCGGAAGTAAATTTCACTCTGATCAGGCTGCATCGGATCAAAACATTCTGATTGACATGTTTACATTATGTATTTTTGTTCTGATTGGGCGTTTATTCCGATTAAATGTGCCCATGTAAACGTAGCTAGTGTAACGCCTCCACCAAAGGCTCATCTGGTGACAACGATGGCTGATGGTGCTTTCATTGATGTTTCCAACATCGTTGGCAGCCATCATTCATATATATAACAATTCTGATTGAACCAGGAAATTTATTGGTTGATTTCAGGATCAAACACTTGTGAATTTTACCAGCCGGTGTAAGTTTATATATACATGAAGTGACTTCTTTATAATTTTAAAGAAAATCTGAGGAGTTAAAACAAGTTGAACATAGCTGGGCTTTCTTTCCAAAGCCTGACTTCAGAAAACCTGAAACTCTAACAAGGTATTACGTCACTACAACAGTGTTAAACCCAGACTTTGTCCTTCAGCTCGTCCACTTTTTATTTTCCTCATTATATATTTAAACAGAAACAGTAAATCAGACAAAAATAGTATTAATCTGCCACCAAAGTTATGAAAGATACTGTAAAAAAATACGGAACTGTCAAATTACATGAAACAAAAACTTCCATCATCATCTTCAAAGTCCAGCGGCTCACTGCGAAGAAACAGTTCAATCACTAAATGTAACCACAGTATAATGTTCAGTCAGGAACAAAAACCTCTTTAATTAGGTGAAATGTTTCACTGCAGAATAAAAATTTTAAAAAAAAATTCACTTGGGAACTTGAATATGTAAACAAACAAAGCTATCATGTAGAAGAAGTCCAGACGTGGACAACATTTTTTTAACCTTTCTGTGAAATCTCAGTTTCAATATCTGACATGCTGTTTAAGAAATAAAATACGGGTTTATAAGATTTATAAATCTTGTTTAAACACACTGTTTACAGCATTGGATAGTGGTTTATGGCAGGTTACCATGTGGATACGGGCACCAGATGGATCAGATCGATGAGCTCGTTCCTCTGCAGCTACATGGTTTCATTCTGAAAATCTACCATCAACCAGTCCCAACACAACAAACTACTTCTACCATCAAGACAAGAGTCACATGAAAACATGCAGAGGGAGTTTAGAAATGAGAAGCAACACAGATCAGATGTTTGGAATAAACACTCGAATATTAGAACTGGCTTTGACCCGTTAGTTAGTTTTTTGGTTAGTAACATTATTTAAAAGTTATGGGACTGTGTCACAGAAGAAGTAATTCTGAGTGTTGAATTAAATTTTCTAGGTTTTTCTGTCTTGATTTTAAAGACAGCAGGTATTAATTAACTGATTTATCCACTAAATTATTTTAAAATCCTTCACTTTTTGTTAATAGAACCCACTGTTTTATGAATGAAGTGAGGAGTTTTTTTCCCTTCTTGTAACTTAATTTGTTATTTTTGTCCATTTGAAGGTGAAAAAGCATCAAATGGCACATGGAAAGCAAAATTTTATGATAATCCCCTCAACTGGAGGCTCAAATTAACAGATAAACATATTAACCATCTTTGTAGTCACTGTAATTTCCTAAAAGGGTTTTAAGGTTTGTCAAGCCAGACTATGTAATTAAAGCCCAGCTATGTTGAGCTTGTGTTGTAATGTAAACCATGTTATGTTGTTTGCATCGGGCCGTTCAGAAGACATTTTCACAGCTCATCTGGAGACAGTGATGAGTTTACACGTCTATGATAGAATCTGGAAAATGCAGAGAAAAGTGAGAATTCAGTGAGGATGACTCACCAGCCGTGCAAATCTCTGAGCTTCGCTCACTCTCTCCACCAGCATCATCACTTCCTCCTCCTGGGTTGGAAAAGCAGGAAGTTTCTTCCCAATTAAGCTTTCGATTCTCTGGAAAAGTTCCACGTCGTATCTAAGGCAACAGAGAAAAGCTACTTTACAGCAGAAAGGTTTGGGGTTTTCACCAATATGACTAATGAACATGTAGCATCACGTCAATGACATAAACAAACCTGTTCCAGTCAAGCGCTGCATGAGTTTTGTTTTTACTTACTGTGTGACAAAAGTTATTGATTTCCCCGAGCGGCCCGCCCTGGCTGTTCGTCCGACTCGGTGGATATAGTCCTATAAGAGCAGACGTGTAAAAGGATCCATCAAACCAGGGACACGAAACATCAAACGCATCAGAAATATCTGCTCTACCTTCGAATGTGTGGGGATGTCATAGTTGATGACGCAGTCAACATGGGGAATGTCTAATCCTCTTGATGCCACGTCAGTCGCCAGCAGCACAGAGCGAGACTTGGACTTGAACTTGTTAAGAGCTCCGAGACGTTTATTCTGACCAGTAGAAGAAGAGCGAGTCAGAGTGTAAACAAGGAATTTACTTACAGCTTTTTAAATTCATTAAAAAAACTTAATACAAAATTAATTCCCAACAGCGCAGTGTTCATTTTGTTGACTAAAATATTTCGTCATAATTTTAGTCACGAATATATTTTTGCGGACGAAAACGAAAACTAAAATAGACGGCCCTATTTGAGACGATTATTAGGACTAAAATTATGTTGATTTTCGTTGACAAATAAAAGACAACATGAAAATAGACAGCAACGAAATCCAATCAGAGGAAAAGAAAGATGCAGAGAGGAATCAGTCAAAAAGCTAACAGCTGGGGCTGCTGGGAAAAGAACCAATCAGAGCTCGGCTTATTGAGCGGTGAGCAGAGGCTTCTGTAGTTGTTTGAGATGCTCCCGGGAAAACGCCAGATGAAGTGTGGAATGGTAAGAAAATGTCCATACTATATTGCAGTTGTTAAATTAATACTTCAGAAAATATACTTAATTTAGTCGACTAAAACGACTAAAACTGCCACATATTTTTGTCGACTAAAATTAGACTACAATCAAAACTAGTCTAGTGACTAAAATTGAAAAGAATTTTAGTCAAAAGACTATGACTGATGGTGCGTTCACACCGGCCACTTTGTCAACGTCAAGCAACGCTGATAACGCTCCAAATTTGACGTTTGAAGTTGAAGCTCATAACGCCTGCCAGTCAGAGCGCATAGGCGTTAAAGCGTTAAAAGAGTGCGAAGGCGGGGCTTCCTTTGTTATCGGATGTTCGAATCTATGGCGGATCATATTGAGACAGTGGCTTGGATTTATTTACTTCATAGATCTAGACAACGTCGACGTCGGGTGCATCAGCGCCGTTTGTGGATACACCCCATTCTTCAGATGTGTTCTGAGTTTGGTGAGTTTAACCATTTGCTCCAGGAGCTACGTTTGGATGAGGTTCATTTATCTTCCATTTTGGCTGTTCCCGCTTCTTTCCGGCTACGTGCTGTGACGTCTTACGTCACTACGATGAGACGCTCTGATTGGTTGACATGCCGCTTCAAGAGCGTTATCAACGTCAAAAGTTCAGCTGAACTTTGAGCTTTTCTAGCTTTTCAAGCGTCAACGCCTGAAACGCTAGAAAAGCTTGAAAAGTTGCTGCTCATAACGCTCACAAAGCGCCGCAGAGCCGTTGACGTCTGTCTTTACATTTAAACTTGCCGCTTATGAAGTTGATGGTTGGGCCGGTGTGAACGCACCATAAAACTAAATTAAAATTTCCTGCCAAAATTAACACTGCAACAGTGTGATCTGAGGCGTTCAAGAGTGATTTTAGTAGTTTGGTCCAAAAAACATTGAAGAAAACATGAACGTGGAGCTCTACCTGACTCATCTGTCCATGAAGAGGGATGGCAGTTATCCCGAGGTTCCTTAACATCAGCGCCACCCGCTGGGCGTTGTTACACGTGCTGCAGAAGATCATGAAGGAGTTCCCGGCCAACTCGTTCAGGATGGACACCAGATAACAGTCCTACATCCAGAAAATACAGCTCAGAACTCTGTTTCACACTCAGTCATGCCCAGTTCAAACACCATGAGGGCATGACGCTCGATGGAGTCTCTTAAATCGTTTACTCAGATACACGTTACCTTGTACTTGGACGGGATGAAGACGTAGTACTGCTGCAGCTTGTCTACTGTGGAGTATTTTGTAGAAACTGCACACTTTACAGGGTCTTTTAGAGCAGCTCTCTGTAGTTTCTGCACCTATTAATTCAATGAAAGAATCAAGCAGATTCTATAACTCAAGTTTATCTGTCAAATACCTGCATTTGCTTGTTTTTAGCACAGATTTAACTGTTTTATCTTTTATAAAAGGCCTTTCATTTCTATTTTTACAGAATCAAGAGGCAAAACGCAGTTTTAATTTATTGTTCTTCAGTGTAAATATCTGGAGGAAAGAATTAACTGGAATTGCTAATAGAAAACTACAACAGACGGTGCAAATCATTAATTTTCTTACTAGTTTTTCCCTTTTTAAATTCCAGTTTGTTCTAGTAGGGTGGGGGTCTTAGGGGGTTTTTGATGACTCAAAGGAGGCCCAACATGAAAAGTTTAAGAAGGACTGAGTCAATCACAACTGAGTGAAAGAAATCAAAATGGTTCCCATACCTTTTTGGTCATTGTTGCAGAGAACAAGAACGTGCGTCTGTCTCTTGGAATCACCTTTAAGATTTTATCCACCTGTGAAAAACGTACATTAAGTATAAGCAAGTCCACACGTGTTTGGTAATATCACACAAATGACCATTATTATTATTAAATAATTCATACATTCCATGTAAAAAACAACATATTTATTGAAAATTAATACTAAAACCTAAAGAAGAAATACTGTGTGTCTAACTGCCAGAAATAAAACAAAGTTGACCAAACTGTAACTAAATTATATTAAATGTTCGGTGCATCAGTAAATTGGCTCCCTTCCTGTTTACGAGGAGAACTGCAGCACGTGAATCAACTATTTATCCAGAAGAAAACAAGTTAACTTTTCTTTTAATATTCAGAAAATATAACTTGCAGCTCACTGTTGAGATATTTAGATATTATCAAGCATCCTGCTGTCTGATAGTTTCAGCCACAGAATAAAGATGAACAATCCAACTTTCTATGATTTATTCATTGTGACAGGCCTGATGATGAAAACATTTACCTGTTGATCACTAAAATAAAATCAGTAATTTAGCTCTATATCTTGTTATTTCTGGCACTGTTCTTAAAAAGGGATCATCTGGATCTTCTCACATTGCTGTTTATGATGAAAACCTACTGACTAATAGATGCCACAAAAAAAATTGAAGACTTTTACCTCTAACAGTGCCTTTAAATGACCTTTTCTTTAAAAATAAAACTGAACACTGAAGTCTTGCAGCAAAGGACAAAATAAATACAGGTTCTTGGTTTTACTGAGGTGTATCTTGAAATAACAGTTTCTTAGTCCCCACCTCAGTCTCGAAGTCCATGTTGAGGATCCTGTCTGCTTCATCCATAACCAGGAACTTCAGAGCCCGCAGAGAGAATCCCTTTGTGTTCTCCAGGTGATCTATCAACCGACCGGGGGTGGCTACAAACACATTGGATCAACGTACAAGGAAAAATAAAATCACAATGAAGGTTTATGAAAGCAGCTCGATGTATGAAGAATGTTAGAATTTTTAATGTTCCCGTTTCCAGGTTTGTAATATCCTTTCAATCCTCTTTTTTCCTTTACAAAATAATCTGCCATTCAAATTTTTTGGAAACAGACACACATTTAAAGTTTGTACAAACTAACAAACACATAAGTGAACAATAAATATCCAGATATTCTAAAGATCTGCTCCCTACTAGGAAGTGAACATTAAAACATGCGTGTTTGTTTATGACATCTGTGTCAGAAAAATCTTTCCACTCTTACCAATAACAATATGTGGCTTTTTGGCTAACACCAGAGACTGGGACATCATATCAATTCCACCAACAATCACAGCTGCAACAGAAAAGAAATACAGAGCCTTGTGTTATTAGTTGTAGATTGGTATCTGCATGAAATTGTGTTGAAAAGCGTTTTGTTTTCCATAACTTTCAGCGTAGTAATATCTTAACAGGATATTTTTAGAGAATCAGCTGTCCTGTTTTGAATTTCGAGAGCTCCAAGATGTAGTTGTGACAATAAAGGAATTTCAGCTTTCGATTAATTTCGTTGATGGACACGTACCACATTTAACTCCGATGCTGGAGCCCAACGCCTCGAACTGCTCAGAGATCTGAAAGGCTAACTCTCTGGTGGGCGTCAGGACGAGCGTATGGAGCCTCTGAGGTGAAGCCAGCAGCGACTGGAGGATGGGCAGAGCAAAGGCACCGGTCTTCCCCGATCCGGTCTCAGCAAGGCCGATAACATCCCTGCCTTCAGTTCAAAAAGTGCACAGGTTCAAACAGAAAGCAGTCAGCTATAACAAGCAGCCAAACACAACTAAATCTGTCTTAAGTGCTGGATTTTGTAGAGGATTTTAAATATATTAATAATGATCTGCTCTGACTTCAGCAGATGCATCGCATTCATTTCACCAGTATGATGAACTTCCTTTTTTAAACTAAATTATTACAAGGCATCTACACTGAGATGATGCATCTCTGTACAACAAAAAAAGTGTTTCGACACTATTTGTTTAAATTTAACAATACGTGGCTATTTCTATGTAAATGTGACATTCGTGATTAAAAAGGTGTAAATATAATGCAGCATGCAGGACAGTGTGATGCTTATATCACCTTGCAGAGCCACAGGAATCGCCTCCACCTGAATCTTGGTTGGACTCTTCCATCCCAGCTGATCACAAGCTTCACACAGCACCTCGGTGACACCCTGTCGGAAGCAGACAAGAGTAACAGTTTTCTAACACAACAACAGCCCTTGCTACAACATTCTGAAAGCTCTTTAAACACGGGTAGATATTGAACACGTTTCACTTGAGGAAACTTCAATATATTAGCTTTGAACTGCTAGCTTAAAAAGCTTCGTTCTTAATGTTAATAAATCTTCGCGCTCGCGGAGATAAACCTACCAAGTCCTTGAAGCTCTTCTGTGTCTCTTCACTTTCTCCGCTAATAATCTGTTTTTCATCTTCATCACAGCTCGAACCTTCTAGAGCTTCAGTTGTGTTTTCCTCCACACTCTCTTGGCAGTCCTCCGCCATGCTTTTCATCCCAACGTGTCGTCGGTTTAGCAATGCGCATGCGCAGAAACCATTTTTATCTAGACGCAACAAATGGTGGGAACTGTAGTTTACAATAGACTCCAGTACTATAAAACATGGACATTATATAAATCATTTTTTATATACATGTCTATGCTATAAAAGATCTATCCATCCATTTTCTAGACCTGCTTCTTCCTGTTCAGGATCGCAGGGGGCTGGTGCCGACCTACAGCAGTCTTTGGGTGAGAGGCGGGGGACACCCTGGACAAGTCCCCAGTCCCTCACAGGGCCACACATGGACAAACAACCATTCACACACACACTCACACCTAGGGACAATCTTGCATGTTTATGAGCAAAAAATTTAAATAAAAACATTTAAATCACTTCTTTATATGTACTATTACTTATTATTTATGTGTAACTGTCTGCTCTACATTATAATAAAACAGAAGATTGAAACATTTCCTCTAACTTTTTTATTTTGAGGTTTTTAGACTTTCAGACATGGATTTCTTCAGTGTTGGTCAAATATTCTACATTGTTTTCATATTTTAATGAATACAAATAAAATAAAAATCAATTGTACAAAAACTGAAGTGACACACAACCAGTTAGAAGGAAAACTGTTGTAAGCTAAAAACAAAACAAAAAAAACAATGAAAAATGCACCTCTGTGCAGAGTATAGTGTTCAGTAGCCTCGGGGAATAATTACCAATTTATTTTTGTCATTTATTTGTTCTTAAGTTTATTGTGGTAAGGATACAGAGAGGAAGTGATCGTACTGAATGCTCTGAATACAGCTAACTCTGCACAGACAACACACTAAAAATACACTCCTGAAATTCAAAATAACCCATGGAACATCGCTTTGTCCAATACGCCATAAAGTCTCAGAGCAGTCCCTCCATCTCTCTCATAAAGGCTTCATAAACCTGATCTTTAGTCTTCATGCTGGGCTGAGACACAGTGCTACCTTGGGATGGGTTGGCCAGTCCCATTGAAGCTACTGTTGCTTGTTGTTTCTGCCACTGGGCTCCAACACTATCGTCCCCTCTCCTTCCTCTAGCACTGGACCCTGCTTTCTCCAGGGGCCCGGGTGATGGTCCTGGCATTGCTCCACTCTTGTCCCTACGAACCCTCAGCGCCGTAGGCACAAAGCGAGTGACCTCTGCCTTGGGATTGATAATCTGAGGTTTGGCAGAGATGGTAGCTCCTCCAGCGCCAGCGCCTGCAGCTAAGCTGCCTGCAGCGGCTGCAACAGAAGTGATGTTGGCGCGT
Organism: Pachypanchax playfairii; assembly: GCA_006937955.1. Lineage (NCBI taxonomy): Eukaryota > Metazoa > Chordata > Actinopteri > Cyprinodontiformes > Aplocheilidae > Pachypanchax > Pachypanchax playfairii. The sequence continues at coordinate 1,749,559 of SSNP01000022.1, read as the reverse complement.
TTTTCGATGGTAGCAGCGTGGTGACTGCCTGGATTTGTGCCTGCGGAGGCAGCAGCGGTCCCAGGAGGAGGAGGCATCTGCATGATCCCGGGTCGCATGGGCATGGTGGGGGGTGGCATGTTGCTCTGTGAACCGTCCTGGCTGGAGCCTTTTGGCCTCTGGACAATGTTGGGAGGTGCACTGAGCACATTTGTGTTGAGGGGTGGAGGAAACATGGAGAGGGGTGGTGCAAGAGGACGAGGGGGCCCTCCTGCTCTCGGAGGAGGAGGTGGAATACCTGCAATGAGTCACAAAAAATAACATCCATTTATTAGAAAATGTATGTAAAGCCTCTTTTAAGGAAAATCAGTTTGTTTGGATTTTAGGGCTTAAGCAATCAAATATTCTGGAAGTTACTCATCGTGAACTTGCACATCTTGGGCTGAAGATGCACATGATAATCATGTTCTGAATGAGTTCATAAAGCTGAACAGGAAAATAATCTTAAACTGCGTGATTGCTCTGCCTGAGTGCAACAGATTTATTAGACAAACCCAAACATGTAGGTGGTCTCCTGGAATTATTTCTCTGAAGGCAGATGAACTCAACACCCCTGACACACTTTTTTCTGTGTGTAAACATCAGTAAAATTGAACTTAATTTTCTCCTAATGCAAGTTGTGAATCAATGAATAAACACACACAAAGCCATTAGAGTTGGTTATTGTAACATCTCTCAATCCTGTTTGCTGATGTTTGATTCAGGATTCTGCATCTGCTTGACGATCTTACAGTTGTGACTGAAGGTGTCTAAAAGGAAGATATTTCACTAAGAAACACGTCAGTCTGCTGTTTGTAAAAAAGCTGCTGCCATTTTTTACCCAGTTCAAAGTTTTTTCTTCGTTAGCTTTGATGGTTGCTGTTGATCAGCAGTAGGATCTGACAGATATCTTTTATTTTTCTTGTTTTGAAGTGTATAACTATACATCTACCTGGTGGTGCTGGGGGTGGAAGTCTGGGAGGGGGTCCACGAGGAGGAGGGCCTGGTGGAAGACCAGGAGGGGGGCCCGGCGGTGGACCAGGCGGTCGACCTGGTGGAGGACCAGGGGGCAGAAGGCGGGGCATTGGACCTCTAATTCCTCCAGGCATACCAGGAGGCCTCAAGAATGGAGGAGCACCTAAATAAAACAGAAAATAACACCTGAATGACTCAAAAACCACCAGCATAGCAATCAGTTTCAAAGATAAAGCATCACGTTTCTGATAATAAATACAACTGACCTGGTGGGGGGCCAGGAGGAGGGCCAGAGGGAGGACCAGGGGGCCTCATTGGAGGAGCTGGTGGTGGACCCAGTGGAGGTGGCCCGGTCATTGGTGGACCTTGCATGGGTGGAGGAGGACCTTGCTGTCCCACAGCCCCAACAGGAGGGGGCAAGCGCTGATTAGCCATGACTTGGGGCTGATTGTCCCCTGGCGGCCCCCTGTCCTCAGTATCAGATGTATCTGACTCATCTGTGTATTCCTCCTCTACCTCCTCTTCTTCATCCTCCTCAGGAATTGACTGACCTGAAGGTGAAAAAACGATGTAATCCATCATCAGAAACAGGCTAAAGAATAAAGAGTAGTAGTCGTGCTGCTGTGATACAATCACATTATGGTACCTGCCATCCTCAACATCATGGCCTGCAGAGGTGTAATGGCTTTGGCCTTCTTCACCACTCTCTTCTTCTTCTTCGTATCCTCATGAGATCCCTCTGCTGGCATATCTGCAAAACGTACACTGCGACCTACAGAAGTCACAAATCAATCAATTAAAGAATAAACTGGTGTGAGAATGAAAGTTGTTATAGATTATATGACCTAATTTGTGCTGTTTAAGAGTTAAAAACTTCTGCCAGACAAAAACCAACAGTCTGGAATAACAAAATCTAACTGAACGTATATGTTCAATGAAGATTTGCTATAAAGTACCCAAACTGATTTTTAAATAAAAACAGCTAGAAGCTGAATCAGACCAGGACAGACGGCACTGACCAGCATGTCTTTCACTTCTATCTCTGTCCTCCTCTCTGTCATCACCCTGCCGATCCAGATGTGCTCTCTGGTCGCCATCTCCCTCTTCATCTCCGTCGTCTTCACTGTCATCATCCGAGTCGCTGTTGTCGTCCATATCGTCCCGATCTCTGTCACTCTCACTGCCACTGTCCCGATCTCTTCCCAAATCCATGGCTGATTCTTTTTCCAAACCAGGAATGGAAATCTCTGATGAAGGAGAAAAAAAGAACGGCAGATAAATGAAAGGCCAAAAAAATCAAGAAGTCTTTATAATCAAGATAAGAAAATCTGAATATTCAGGAATCTGCGTTTTACCTGCATCAGTGCCGTAAGATCGTCGAGAGGGAATGCCATACAGCGCCAGGACTTGTGGAGGTGGAGGACCAGGTGGAGGGCCTGGAGGCTTCTTCCCAGGAGGCAGACGTGGGACACCTGGTACTGCTCCTAGGCCCGGTCCAGAGGATGATAGAGCTCCTTTTCTACAGTACAAATAAAAACAGCATTACATCTGAGGGACAGTAATAATATGCAGCTTCATACAATGAGTTAAAGTACAAAACTCTTTAACAAACTAAGCTGACCCAAAAGAGGTGGTCTTCTTTAGTATAGAAGGAGGCTGAGCTCCAGGTAACGGGATGTCCTGAATGTGAATGTTGGACGGAGCGTGAGGCATGTCCGGCAAAGGGATGCTGTCAACCTCCACTGACTTTGCATTCTGAAAAATATTATACCAAATATTAGAATGAAAAGGTAAACATTTGAAAGACTCCATCATTTAACTAAATAAGAATATCAAATCCCAGAGCTGACGTACAAACATAAATTAACTATTAGACTATGTTAACTACAAACTTGTGAATCCAGTAACGACACAAAAACAAACCTGGACTGAGTCAAAATAAAGAGCCAGCTGCCCTCGTTTGGTTTCATAGTCCAGTTCCAGTTTGCGCAGTTCCTTGTAAGTGTCGGGATTCTCCCTCTCATAAAGCCGGACAATGCGTTCAAACGTCTCACGTAACTTCTTCCTCTTGTCTCTCAAAACCTTCTCATTCAGCAAGGGCTGCTGAACTGGGTTGAACTCTGTAGGGAAGGCAATATTTGTTTTTCTTAGTTAAAAAAAAAAAAGAATGCAACAAAAACTCGAACCACAGATGTAAAAGAAATAAATAAAAATGCAGCCTGCATGAATTCTACCCCTCACCCATCTCATCCAGCTTCTCCATGTCTCTGATGATCTGTCTGGGATCTTTCATCTTCAGCACAGCTGCTCTCACCATCATCCTCTGCTTCTTGTTCTAGAATGATTAACAACAGACAAAGCTAACAGTATGTGCTACAATACTACTACTTCTGTATTTAAAAATATTGTTTTTTAAGACTAAAAGTACCTTTTTTAGCTCCCTTTTCCTGGCCTCCTTTCCTGTGAAGTGAGTAATAAACATAGTCATGATTCTTACATACAGTGAGCAATCTTAAAAGTGTTTTCAAACAGCTCCATTGAGAGGCTGCTACTTACTGGCCTGGTCAGTGGGATTCATGAATTTCCCACTCTTGGTGGAGGAGGTTGAACGTCGCCCCATTGTTGCGATGTCTCTCCTTCACCCTGCAAAATCAGAAGAAAAAATAAGAATCAGATTTCAAATTTCATTTGTGAAATATGGTGGATTATTAAATATAATCCGAGACACCAATGAATGAGTAACTTTGGTCAACATGGTTAGGTTTAATCTTGTTCTTGCGCAGATTATAATACCAGTTAAGAACAACAATGCATTATTGTTTTCTGTTTCAATGTTTAAACGAGGCAACAGAGCAATGGGGTGATACTATGGGTCTTTGCGTGTAAAACAGTTCGCTACTTTAGCAAAATGGTTAACAAATATCATAATAAACGTAATACATTTTAATCCAGATTAGTCTGTCTAGTTTAACTCATAGCAGTGGAGCTGTGATAGATTCTACAACATAAATACCCCTGCTACAATAGGTGCATTGTGGTTTTGAAGTCGTAAATAAGATAGTTAGCTCATAAAATTAGCGAGCACTTATGGCTACCACCGCGTTAGCATCTGCAGTAGCAGCATGGACGTTACCTTTTATTCAGAAACGACGTGTAGTGCACAGTAACTTTTATCCACTACGCTGGATGCACGTAGTTAAGAAAAGTCTGTCTTTTCAGTCCCGCAATTAAAATTCAAAGTCTTTAAGACTGAACACAGACCGAATGCATTCAGCATTCGTTAGCCGTCCGCCATGTTTACTGCCATGAACGGAAACTCGAGTTTGACGTAATCACCACTAACAGAAAATCTGAGAAAAAGAAATTAAAATAAATAACCCATTACGTTGAAGACAATTTGTTTTATACAGATTTATTTGTAAATGCATCTGATACGTAAACTACATTTACAGAAACTCTAAATTTCACAACAAACAAAAAACATTTTTTAACGAAGTGCTGCCGCAGTTGCACGTTTTGTGTACTGCCCTCTAGCGGTCGGGATATGTAACTACAACCATAAATTTCAGCCGGAGGTTAAAACTGATGAGCCTACTTATTCGCACAACAAATACAATATTAAAAGTTAGTGAAAGTAACTATAATGTTAAAAATACTACCTGGTAATAACTCGGATTTTACCGATATTGTGATAATTGACTAGAAAGAGCATGCATTCAAATACTTTATTCAAGAACCATCACAATTAAACAAATCTCTTAAAATATTTGGGTTGATATCTATGGATATCACACTTTATATGTCATGTAAAAATTGACATGTACACTATATATAGGCCTATTAGATGGCTTTTTTCAAGAAGTCTTGTGAAAAAATGTATAGGCTATATTTATCATTTTAATTTTGGAAGTGATATGCTATGCTGATTTAAAGTCAATGAACTTTCAAGTGGCTACTGGAAATAACAGAAATGAGAAGAACAATTAAAAATAATTCTATAATAATAATAGTAATAATGTAACACCTGAAGTAAAATTTTACTTGAGCTTTATTTTTGTGGACGTGTAAACATTTGTTGCCTTTTAAATGTCCAGGGGCTTGTGTGATTTTTTTGGTTGGTTTGGTTGGTTTTTACCAACTAAAATAGCATTTTGAATTTGTTTTGATGGTACAAATCTACAACATTGTCCATAAATTTCAGAATACAAAAACAATCTCATAACTTTAATATATTTCAATGATGAATTCAAACAGAAAATACCTGAGTTATTCTTAAACTCAACAATACAAATGTGTTTTTCTAAAAATTTGTGAGATTCATAAACATGTTCCCAGGAAATTTTACAAGATGTACACGTTTTTCTGTTAAATATGAATCTCTGAATGTCTGTGTTGCCTTTCAGCTAGAAGGTCCTGGGTTCGAATCCAGGGCTGCATGGAGTTTGAATGTTCTCCTTGTGCATGCGTGGGTTCTCTCCGGGGACTCCAGTTTCTTTCAACAGTCTAAAAACATGCAAGAGGTTAATCAGTACCTCTAAATTGTCCTTAGGTGTCATTGGTTGTTTGTCTATGTGTTATCCTGCAATGGATTGGCACCAGCTCCCTGCGACCCTGAATAGGAAGTAGCAGGTTCAGAAAATTAATGGATGTATTATTATTATTGACTTACAAATATAGTTTTAAAAAAGTAGCCTGCACCTTACTTTTGAAGTAAATTCACTGGCTCAGAAGGAAGGGTAGGTTGTCTAGAAGTCAGAGAGTTGCCTATAAATCACTTTGCCATTGGGTCATTGGGCAAGACACAGAATGTTGTTGGTGAAAAATGGCCTCTATTACGTCACAATGTGTTACCACCTCCAGAAAATGACTGAGTCTGTGAATTAATTTATTCACTGTCACGTGTTACAAAAATCAAATGTATTATTATGTATTAAGACGCAACAAAAATCCTGTGAAACTGTTAATTACACGTTAGACTCTCTGGATCTGTGTGTGTGACTGTGTGCTCTATTATAGAGGTGATAAGTGTCTAATGCGCAAGTTATGAGAACAACTTCTGTAATCCTTCATCACGTGACTCATACCAATAATCAGTCCATAATGAAGACAGAGGTGGAGCAGAAGAGACATGCAGTGAGAAGCGGAGCTGCTCATCCCGTCGGTTCTGTAACCTTCTCTGAGGTTCATCCACACACTCTTTGGTAAGTATCATGGCTTGTTGTTGCTTTGGAAGGTTTGTAGGTTTGGTTTGCTCTTTGTATTCAGAGCGTTCATTCACGAGAGCTTGTAAATATGTGTTTAATGTGTTTGAAGTGTTTAATTGTTGCTCAGTGTTGTTAAAACTCCCCCCCCCCCCATTGCTGATTTTTTTGGAACCGGTAATTATCATCCATTTGTTGGTTTTAGTGACTAAAACCAATCAAAATTAATTGCAAGGGCTAAACAAATAGACCCACGCTGTGATGACTTTCATTCATTCCACAAATATTCAAATGCAAATCAGTCTGAATCAGAGCCGAGAGAGCTGCACCATAAATACGCACTCAGGTCCAGCCTGTTCTCCTCACAGGACCCCGCAGAGGTGATCCTGCTGAGCGCGGGGGAGACGCAGGAGAAAGTTAGGACTGATTTTGAAGGGAGGAGAAGAGTTTCCACATCGTATGATGTCTGTTGTGGGCGCACAATCTTTCATCAAACCAATGCAGACTTCACCTTCAGTTTCGCCCGGGATCCAGCGGAGACACACGCTCCCCGCAAGCGAGGTGCGACCGCTCAACACGCAAGATGCCATAAGCGTGTTTGAAATCGAAAGAGAGGGTAAGTTGAACTGAGTGAGAGGAGGCTGCACCCTCTGGATAATCTACAGATTATTTAATAATGAAAACGAATCGTACTGGATGTTTTATATTGATTTATTTCTTTATCGGAGCTGCGTAAAGCGTGTGCGTAAAATAAGTGCCAAATCATGATTGCGCACGTGCCAAATTGTTTCTTACTGTCCCTTTTCAGCTTTTATCTCGGTGTCAGGTGAGTGTCCCCTCCACCTGGACGAGGTCCGTCACTTCCTCACACTGTGTCCGGAGTTCTCTATGGGCTGGTTCGAGGAGGGGCGGCTGGTGGCGTTTATCATCGGTTCTCTCTGGGACCAGGACAGACTCACCACGGTAAGACATCTCACATGGATTCATCTCATCGTCTTAACCATTCAAACTCAAAAGTTCGAATCCCTCTTCCGCTTCACACAGGAAGCACTGACTCTCCATAAACCCTGCGGTTCTACCGTCCACATCCACGTCCTGGCGGTCCATCGCACCTTCAGGCAGCAGGGTAAAGGCCCCATCCTGATGTGGCGCTACCTGCAGTACCTTCGCTGCCTCCCCAACGTGCGCCGAGCCGTGCTCATGTGCGAGGACTTCCTCATTCCGTTCTACCGCAAGTCAGGCTTCAAGGTGCTGGGCCGCTGCGCCATCACCGTGGCCAACCTCACCTTCACCGAGATGTGGTACCCAATAAGCGGACACGCCTACATGCGCCGCAACAGTGAGGCGATCCGTTTTCCGCAGCATCCCCTGACGCTGCCGCTGGCAAAGACTGACGAGCAAGTCGATGTATGACTTTGTGTTTCCCCCTTTTTTTTAACAAAAAACAAACAAAAACAAATTCAGCACGTTTAGTCTCGAATCAAACACTCAAACTTTGTAGAATCTTTCAGATTGTGTGAAATACTTTGTTCAATAAACAGGGCTGTACTCTTCTGTAAGTGTTCTGTGTAATTATATAAGAAGTGTGAAGTGATGTGTTGAACTCTGGAGTTACATGTTGCACCTGGAATAGACCCGCGGCTGCACTGTAAGCTGTTTCCTGCTTAACACCTTTCAGTGCTTCCCAAACTACGAGCTGACGTCAGAGGCTTGAGCCGCTCAGTAACAGCTCGTCCAGCTCCATCATGGGAGCTTTAGCTGTTGTAAACGTCTGAGGATTTAGATCTGCTCATCAGATCCGTTGACCTGACTTAAACCTGTATGTGTGTGTGTGCGCGCGTGCGTGTGCTGTAAGTTCTGACCAACAACTTCAATCCCCAAATCAGACTCTGTAATTTTGTTTTGAAGTTTTTTTGTGTTGCAGTGTGTCAATAAACTGTTTTATATTGTTTTTTTATCAATAAAAAGTTTTGATCTTGATTTACTTTTGTTCAACTAAGTTCTCCGTTCAGTTCCACGTTATTTATCTCCAAAGATAAATTCCTTTCTGATACTAAAAGTTCTTCTGTAATCCTCATCATCACTGGTTCCATTTGAAGCCTCTTGCTCTTGAATATAATCCATGACACAGTCACTGACTCAGGTCTAATCCATTAATGTGACTGGGTGAGCAGCTTCAGATCCTCTGAAGGACAAACTGGATGGTTGGTGGTCAACCCCCCCAAAAATGACCCAAAACTCACACAGAAGCCCCGGAGCCTGATGTTCTACTGCTTCATCCTTCATTTCTTTATTGTTTTGCTTTTAAAGACTTTCATGAAATATTTTAGAGATCGTTTTTATTCTAATGTTGTTAAATCTATAAAAATATGAAGACAGACAGAAAAACAAATATAAAACTGTATTTTAGCACCAACAATATGATTCAAAGAGTTTGTGGCTGAAATTTGTTAGACAGGATGAAGAAATGAGTGTTGACTCATCACTCAGGTCAGTTTCAGGGCTTTAGTGGATTTTTCTTATTTCTTAAAGATGTTATTTTCAAGTACTGTTTGTCTGCTGATAGTCTTACACACTGGACATTTTTAATTCTCTTTTCTTCTACAAATCTCTAATTTTCTTTTTTTTTTTCTAACGACATGCTGCCTATGATGTCACAGGCAGGTACGAAGAATCAAGTTCAAACAGCCGAAGTCTGAAAAAGCTTCATGGGGCCCGAACGATCACTAGTTAGGAACATTTTAAAAGATTTTATAACAGTTTTTCCTATAAAAAGCCAAATAATTAAAAATGAGGGCTGGCTTTACACATTTCTTTATACATACAGTGGGGCAAAAAAGTATTTAGTCAGCCACCAATTGTGTAGGTTCTCCCACTTAAAAAGATCAGAGAGGCCTGTAATTTTCATCATAGGTATACCTCAACTATGAGAGACAAAATGAGGAAAAAAAATCCAGAAAATCACATTGTCTGATTTTTAAAGAATTTATTTGCAAATTATGGTGGAAAATAAGTATTTGGTCAATAACAAAAGTTAATCTCAATACTTTGTTATATAGCCTTTGTTGGCAATGACAGAGGTCAAACGTTTTCTGTAAGTCTTCACAAGGTTTTCACACACTGTTGCTGGTATTTTGGCCCATTCCTCCATGCAGATCTCCTCTAGAGCAGTGATGTTTTGGGGCTGACGCTGGGCAACACGGACTTTCAACTCCCTCCAGAGATTTTCTATGGGGTTGAGATCTGGAGACTGGCTAG
>SSNP01000022.1:1687730-1740091 GCA_006937955.1 Pachypanchax playfairii | reverse complement strand
TTGTAGTATTTTTTTTTTTTTTTTGTCCAACAATAAAAACAACAATGAAGACAACAATACAATAATAACAATCAAGGTCTGTTCTTGTTGTGAAGCTGCTTCTGCTGAAATTGACAACATATAAATAAGCTCATGTAGTTATTTGAACCAGGCAGGAAAAGTTCTAAAACATGCCGAGACCTGAGGACCCGATGACCCAAGGACCTGAGGACCGAGGTCTCACATAACAAGCCCCCCAAGACAAGATGGCGGCCCAAAGTTAGTGTAATTATCCTTTGGCTGACCAGATTTTACACACCCCAATAACCCAACATGATGGATCTGGGGTATCATATCCTGAACATCACAAGATGATGAAAATACTATTAATTAATTAATAGTAATAATAAGGGTTCATATTTATTTTTCTTGAGATAAAAGAGGAAAGAAAAAAACATGAAAATGCTACTTCTTTGTGGCTTTTTACACATTTGTGACAGTTTCTAGTGTCAGTAACCTGCTTGTGAAAATATTAATTGCTAAATTGAATGAAATTAATTTTTTTGAACCTGTCTCACTGATCCTGAGTGCTTCGACGTGGCGTTCTCACCAGTACATGAAGTACACTCTCAGAAATAGAGGTACGAGACAAGGACATTTTTGTACCTATAGGTAAATTGTTTTAAAATGTTCCCTTAAAAGTACAATACTGGTCTTTAAAAGGCCAGAAATGCTCCTTTGAGGGTTCAAATTGATATAAAGTACAAATTTGTACCATTTCAACTCCACCTGCAACCCTGGCCAAGGCTGGTTAATCTCCATTTTATTAAGTTTCTTTCATCATTTTCAATATTATGTTTCAGAATGTTGGTTTAAGACTTCAAAATGTGGCATAATTTTACTGTTTTAGTGGAAAAACTTCATAAGGTACAAAAATGGACCTGGACTACAGGGTACACCTCCAGCGACAAGAATTTGTACCCTTCTTGTCGCTGGGGGTGTACCATGAATTCTAAAACCAACATTCTGAAACATAATATTGAAAATGATGGAAGAAACTTAATAAAATGGAGATTAACCAGCCTTGACCAGGGTTGCAGGTGCAGTTGAAATGATACAAATTTGTACTTTATATCAATTTGAACCCTCAGAGGGGCATTTCTGACCTTTTAAAGACCAATATTGTACTTTTAAGGGAACATTTTAAAACAATTTACCTATAGGTACAAAAATGTTCTTGTCTCGTACCTCTATTTCTGAGAGTGTATCGTCATCATCATCATCATTCATGGTGCAATCGAGGGAAACAAAAGTGCAGATGGTCTTTGTGGAGGTTCGAACCAGCAGCACAACGATAATGGAGTAAAACAAAAGAGAGCACTTTGTTCTCACACGTCACTCAGTTAAAGGTTCAGTCACTGTGTCATTACTGCATCTGCGTCAGTCAACAGGCTTTTTACAGAAGAAGAAAAACATATATGACACAAAACAAAATGCATTAAGCTGTTATTTAGCATCTGCTTTAGATGTGATGACCCATCAAGGAATATCCTTCACTGCCCCCCCACTGAAGTGGGGTCACTTCTGTCTCCAGACAGGCTCATGGACAGTAATCCCACAAAGTCCTTCCAGTCATCAGGTAATCTGTCAGACAGACATCCCAACATGAAGGCTGCATATTCCCTCATCACTCCTCCTTCTTTTACACATTCCCTCAACTAAAAGTACATATTTATTCTTTTCTGGATTAAATCTGTGTTTTAATTCTTTTTATTCTAAGACAAGCTGTTCAACATGAAGACTGATCCAGATGTCTTCATTTCGTTGACCAGTTCCTACCAGTTTGTCCTTGTTAACCGTAACACAGCACACGCATGTGTGAGTCATATTTAATCTGTATCCTTAATCCATTGCTTCCAAGCACATGACTCACTTCGTGTACATCAAGCACAGGATTTTTACCTTGAGGGAAGTTCTGCAGAGCGGATTGTTCCTGGTAATGCATCACAGACGTGTCGCTCGTGTTGATATCAACAACAAAGACTCTGCTGTGAAGCAGGACTGAGCGCGTTTACAGTAACAACAACAGCATGTCGACCAAAAAGTCCTTAAAAACGGACTTTGTCATCAAGTTTAATACGACTTGAACAGGCTGATGTTTCCCTGTTTGATTCCACGTTGAAATCACAGTGAAATTTCCTGTATAATTAAAATAAAAGGCAGAAAAATGATTGTGAATCTTTTAAAGTTTATTGACACTTTAGAATGATTTAACTTCACGGAGCTAAATGTAAATCAATCACACAACAATAATGACCCTCTTTTTTTTTACAACAAAACAAAAACATTATTAAAAAAAAAACACTTTTCCACCAAAACCTCATTCCAATCTATTATTTTAGCACCACAGGCTGCAGCAAACAAGGACTTTCTTCAGACGTTAGAAGCGGTAGTGCGCGTACGATGGAGTTGTTGCTTCATTGGAGGCTGCGGGAAGCAGCAGGAGCCCCGTGTTGACGTCTCTTCTACACCGATCTATGGCCTGCTTGTAGGAGATCTTCTCTTTAGTAATAGGGTCGACCAGCTCTTTCGTGTGAGAAGCCTCATCCTGCAGATCTTTGGCCATTTTGTCGTCAATCATTTTAGAAGCAAGGGCGTTTTGGATGGTATGACGGCCTGCTTTCTTTGGATCCACCAACCCCCCGGTCAGGTACTGAGCTTCCATGTACCTCTTGGCATTTTCTTCAGGGATGTACCCTTTCTGCGCCGCCTGTCCCACTGCAAGACGCTCCTTCGTCATGGGATCTTCGACGCCGGTGAAGGCTTTCTGGGCACTGAGAAGTTTGTGCATGTGGCTGGACTCGATGAGACCTTGTTCGACCGCTTTGTGGACGGACACTTTGTCCTTTTTGGAGAGGTCGATGATCCCGCCGGTGGCTGCTTGGGCCTCCAGCAGCTTCAGAGCCGTGTCGGCATCAATGAGTTTGCGAGTGAGGGCGCTTCTCACGGACATGCGGCTTTCGGTGGTTGTGTCAAATACGCCCGAAATGGGGAAATGTTCTTCAGCTGCAGAAGAAGCGAGGTTGTTTAAGCTGCTGCCGCGGGAGGACCTCAGGGATGAAGGTAGGGAGCTCAAAGGAGAGGCGGTGGAAGCTTTGGTGGGAGTTTTTGGAGTTAATGGAGGATTGTAAGGCTTTTGTATTTCTCCTGCCACGAGGAGGGCAAACTCAGAAATGGGCATTTTCCCCTCTTTGTAGCGAATCACATCCTTCTCAGTCAAGCGTCCTTCCTTCAGAGCGTCCCCGATGGAGTACTGCCTCCCACTTTTTCGATCTTGTAGGATGGTAGTATTGCCATCTGGACCAGTGGATGTTATTTCCTCCCAGTCGCACTCCAGCTGCGACAGATGAAGGTAGTAGTTTCTATCAATGACTCCCTGTAAGTAAGCGTCATAGGGAGACAAGTCTTTACCGGTCTCTGGATCCAGGATGGTTATCTTGGTTGAGAGATTCGTCTCTCTGGTCTGAGTTTCTGAATGATCCTCCGTCTTGATGCTGTTCTGCAGCTCCTTGATGAGCGTGTCCTTCTGGTGTATTTTGTCCTTCTCGTTCAGGATGTCCTTCTCCAGTCGTTGTATCTCGGAGGAGGTTTTGAGACTTCTCTGTCGTGCCATCTGGTTCCTTTCACTCATCAGCTGAGATTGCTGCTTGAAGGTCACGCTAATAGTTTGTCTCTCGGACTCCAGCGTTCTGAGCTGTTTGAGGAGATCGTCCTTCTCCTTTTGCAGATTTTTTCTCTGGGTGATGAGAGCTGCTTCCTCCTGACAGGTCACAGTCTTTGAAGACTCCACGTGGGTTATTTGGATGTTAATTTTTTGGATGCTGTTTTCCTGCATTTGCCTGAGATTTCTCTCCTGCATCAGCAGATCTCTGAGATGATCCCGCTCGGCTTCCACGGCCGGATCTTTCTCCACGCGAACGACTTCTCTGTAAACAACCTTCTCGATCGACTTCTCTTTCTGCAGAACTTCCAGCTTGATTTTGAGGTTTCGAATTTCTCTTTCCAAGCGGCTGATGTTGGTATCTTCAGTCTCCAGGTCGGAGCGTATCCCGTCAGTGAGTTTTTCCAGCTTCGGGTCTCTCTCCACTTTTAGGACCTCCTCGATGATGATTTTTTCCTCGACGGCCGGCGGCGCACTCTCCAGTTCGAGAATGCGGGATTTGATCTGCCTGAGCTCAGACTCTACTTGGATCTTCTTCTGACGATCGTCCGTCTCGGCCAGGTTTCTCTCTTTTTCTTCCACTCTTGCTTTCAGGTGTCTGACCTCTAACTCCAGCTTTCTACGGGACTTCATCTCTTCATCCAGGTTCTTGTTTAACTTCTCGTGCTCCTGGATCTGCTTGGGGTCCTTTTCAAGACGAACCACTTCCTGCTTAACGATCTTTTCTTCTGGCTTCTGCCTCTCAAGAGTGATATGTTGGTTCTGCAGCTCAAAGATACATTCCTCCATATTGCGGCGTTGGTGCATCTCCTCTCTTAAATCTCTCCTGAGTCTGTCAGCCTCCTTCTCCAGCAGAGGATCGTTTTCATACTTGATCAACTCTTTTGACACAAGCTTTATTTCCACTTTGGATTTTTCAGCTTTCAGCTCATCTCTTTCCTTACGTAGACGGGTTAGCAGTTCTAGGATGGAGCTATAGTTGACTTGCAGACGGGAGAATTGGTTGCTCAATTTTTGTAATTCCCTGGTGACCTCTGGGCTCTTCTCCTCTTTGATGACCTCTTGGGTCACCTCCTTGTACTCCACTTTGGGTTTCTGTGCACGCAGGGTTGTCAGGGTCGCCATGACGGTCTCAGTTTCTTTCTCCAGATCCACACGGTTCCGATTTAAATCCTGCAGCTCTTTCTTCAGACGCACCAGCTCGACTTCGGTGTCGGGATCGATTCTGTAGATCTCATTGACGATCTCTTTGACCTGAACTTTAGGTCTGAGCAGCTCCAGCTCACCGTAACGGAGCTGAAGGGTAGTCAGGTCCTTCATCAGGATGACGTTCTCATCCTTCTCCTCTTCTAAAACCATCCGCAGCCTCTTGGCCTCATCGAACAGCTCTGGATCTTGCTGAACTTGTTTCACCACTTTGGTGACGATCTTGGGTTCGATGGTTGGGATGACCCGCTCCAGCGTGTTTATCTGACTCCTTGTGCTAAAAATGACGTCATTCAGCGACTTGCATCGCAGTTCTTCCTCAGCAATATCATTTTGGAATGTGAGAACAGCTTTCAGCATCTCGGGGTCTTTTTCCAGTCTCACCACGTCTTTCTTTATGATCCTCTCAATGATCTTCGGTTTCTGCTGAGCCAGAACCGTCAGCTCGGTTTTCACGTGGACCGTTTCTGTGTCTCTTGTTTGAAGCTCGAGTCGTAACCGCTGTATCTCGTCTCGAATCTTCGCTGCCTCTTTCTCTAACTGGGGGTCTCGCTCGTATTCAGTGACCACTTTGGTTATCAGTTTGGGCTCAATTTTGGTCAGCTGTAGTTCCAGTGAGATCATCCTCTCATTGGTTAATTCTATCTCTGACTGGGTTCTTGATCTCTTCATTTCTTCAGTGTGGATTCGATCTTTGAGCGACTGGAGTTCCGTTTCCAGTTTGGGGTCACGGTAGTAGTGCACCACCTCCTTCTCCTCCAGCCTCTCCACTCCTCTCCTGCTCTTCAGAGACAAAAACCTCTTGCGGTAGAGCTCAAGATCTTTCTCAGCAATCGAGCGTCTGTTAATCTCTTCACCTAATTCTGTTTTCAAACTGTCACTTTCCTCCATGTTTCTCTGCTGGTTCTGAAGCTGCAGCTGCTGACTGACAACGACTTGACTGGCCTTCTCTTCATTCTGCACTCACACAAAAAGAAGACAACATTTTGTAAGAAACAAACGTGATTCTGTACAAAAATTGCATCAAAGTTGCTGCAAGTGTTTTAAACTGATGATGTCATACTCTCGCCATGATGTTCTTCGCTGTTCTCAGCTGATTCAGTTTCTGGTTGTTTTCAGCAGAAACCTCAGAGAAATGGTTCAGCAGATCTTTCTCCTGCGGTAGAACCAGAGAGAAACGTTAATTAGGAAACTGCAGATAACGTAAAGAAATGTCAAAATCATTTCAAGATGAAACTTCACCATTTTCTGTATTTCCTGAGCCAGAGTTAAAGTTTTAACAGGTTCTTCATCATCCTCATGATCCAGAATCCCACGGTAAACGTTGGACTTAGTCTCATAATCCTGAAAAAAACAAAACACAAGGTTTTGATACTAGGAAGGAGGTTGATTTGTAATACTGGCTCTACAGATTGGGACATTATTATTGGTAAATTTCAATGAAAGAGGTCATTTCACACAAATTTCAGGACTTTGTGGTTATTTCTTAAGTATTAACCAGTAATACGAAACATTTTATATCTAAAAAACATCAGGAAACACTGATTAACAGATGTTTCAATCTGTCTGCATCAAGATTCATCAGGCTTCGGGCTGCAACTCATTAATATTCATTGTTCGAATTTGCTGGACTCTGAATGGCTAACAAACTAGCCTATGAGAGCAAGGTATACTGTTTCCTGCCTCGCTGTGCATGGCAACGTCAGACATCGTGTCTTCCTGTTTGCTACGTCTTATGCTAACAGCTTTTAGCTAGCAGCATGCTAGGTGTGGTTTCAACTGCAGAAGCTGCGAATACTAACGAACGAAGGAGTTGTGATGAAACAGATACAGGTCGTTCGAACTCGAGAGAACTCGGGTTTTATCACCACCTGCGTAGTTTGAGAGATTAAAACTGAAAGAGAAGTTGTTGACCTGTTTTCACACCCACTATGAAGGTAAGAACACCTGTGGAGCTAAAATATTCAACAGAAACCTCAGAAAAAATGTTTTCAATGGAAGGGACTCTTTAAAAAATAAAAAGTCACGATGGTTTTTGGACTAACTTGAAACTGACAAAAGTTGTAATAGATAAAAACGAATTAAAATCATTTAACAAAAAAATCAATCAGACCTTTAAAAAAGTGGCTCAACAGAATATTTTATTTTTATTTTTAAAAAACACACAAAAGAAAATGAACAAAAATGTTAGTAATCCTATAAAATAATTCCATCATACTGACATGGTAAATTAAGGCGTGTCCTGTCACGCATGCCTTCAAAATATTTATCAGTTATTCATCCTGTTAAAAGCAGAACAAACAGGATCTTGTGTAGTTTAGTATCATTGTGTGCACCACACTGAACATGGACCACAGAAAGCGAAGATCTTTGTTTTGAAGGTAAAGACTACTGGACCATCTCCAATCAGCTTCAGGTTCCTGCTCCAATTTCAGAATAAAACGATATTAAATAAGTTACAAATTATTGTTGCTTTAGTCAGTTTCAAGTTCTATCCATGATCTGAACTGAATGATCTTGTTTTTAGCTGAAAGGTACCAACATGTCCATCTGCTGGTAACCAGGACTGTTGGATCATCTTGTCTGAACTCACATTTAAAACTTTTTGCAGATCTGTGGACAAATTCTTCACTCGGTTTAAATCACCAGACTTCTTCTGGATGTCGTCCACAACTCTCTGAACACAGAAAAATATTAGCAAACAAGAACTACGTGCAAAAATATCTTTAAATCATGTGCAAAAAAAAAAAAAAAAAAACATAAGTTAGAAGTTTGCAATTAAATATAATATAAAGTTTACATTGTTTCATTTAGATTTGACAGTTTTACAATTTTTGGGGGACGATTTTGTAACAAAACGTGCACCAAAAAAAACCAAACATGATAAAATAAAAAATTCATTTACTTTCTGAGCGTTCTCCTTTGCTGTTAGAGCTGCAAAATCATCCGTTGGTTTCACCGTGTTATTTGGCAAATTGACCAAGAAAAAGTCCAGCGACTGAACAGCGTTGTCAAATTCTTGTGTTTTATTGGTCGCTTTCTTTAGGAGCGTCAACCTAAAGTCAAAACCAAACATATACATAGAAATATTAGTTTTATAAAACGTGCATTAGTAAGGAGAACAGCTGGTTTATGTTTCTTTCACCTCTCCTGGATCTGATTGTTGACGTTTGTGTAACGGTTCTTCAGGTGTTTGACGTCACTCTCCTGGCGGCGGATGTCGGGGCAGTGCTCGTTAAAACTCTGCAGGGAGCTGCACGCCTGCTTTGTCAGGTCTAAATCTTTACCTAATTTGCTCAGCTCGTCTTTTTTTGACAGACTTTCCTTTTGCATCTCCTGTTGGTGAGAAGAAATCCACAGGAAGGTCACATTTCAGACCCAGTTATGTGTCTTTAACAGTTTATGTGATAAACACCTGCAGCTTCTGGGTACGAGTCTGAAGGACGTTTGATTGGTCCAGAATGGCGCCGTCGTTGGCCAGCTGTTTCTCAGACGCAGAGACAAAACCTTCAACCTTTTCTATCTGTTTCTCCAGGAACATGGAGGCCGTCGCTCTGGCAGAAGGAGAAGAAGAAGCGTGAGGAACAGAAAGACTGTGCACGAGTTAGATACGTTCGTATTTCAGTGGAGAATTTAGTCACTTTTTATTGTAAAGATCCCTGAGCATGTTGAGGTTGTGGATCTTGTTGTCAGCAGCGTTGAGTTTAAGCGCCACGGTGGAGGCGGTGGGTCCCAGCGGCTTCTTGGCCAGAATGGGATCCATTTCTCTTTGGACGGCAGACTTCTCAGACTCCAGCTTTTTCAGAGTCAGACCAGATTTCTGTGGGACAAAAATGATTAACGCTCGAACGTTTAAAGACCGTGTAAAGGGAATTCTGCTATTTTCTTCTAACCACATTATAAACATAATAAATGTTGTTCTAAACATGTGAAAAACCTCCCAACAATTAAAAACTGAATTGTGGAGCTAGCCTTCAAATTGCGTTTCAAGAGTTTTCTGTTTCAGGATTTTATGGGCGGGTCTAAAAGCGGCGTCACGCGGCTGCCCTTCAGGATAACCCCGCCCCCTGCTGCTCTCGTCATATAAAACCGTACAGTGCGGTAGCTTCAGTGGTTTTCCCGCTCCTTCATCTGACCGTCTGAAAAAGCTTTGGGTGGATTTTGTGCAGAGGAGCCACACAGTAGACAGTAACTAAACCAGCATGATAGGTAGGAGCTACTTCTGCCACCTGCTGCCTTCATATGCTAAACAAAGCTCAGAATGGCGTAGCAGCACATTCCGCTCCTTCACTGATCAACAAGTCTGAAGCATTGCGGTTGTGTGGAAATATTTCAACTCCTCAAAAAGCAGCGATGCAAAAGCAGTTTTACATGTGGGTAGAACCTCAAACTTAACGAACCAGCCGGAACTCAGAAACAGAGGAAATGCAGTGATGTGGGGAAGAGAAGGAGGTGCTGCTAGAGGATGAGACAGACAGGTTTCAGCGCCTGCAGCGGACACGCCCCCAGCGTCTCAGAGCAGAGAAAACTCATCCTTTTTTCATTATTTTGTAACCAAATTTCATATGCTTCACAGTGTTTTTAATCATTCAAATTTGGCTGGATGACTAATAACTAATATTCCTGTGCAGTGACAAACTCAGAACACACATTTGTTGTTACTTTACACGGGCTTTAACCTTCTTGTTCCATTAAAGCACGCTGATGTTCACCTCATGTTCCTGCTGTCTGCTCGCCAGGTCTTGTGTGGGCTTGTGGTTATCCAGCGGGGTCCTCAGTCTGTTCAGGATTTCTTTTTCACTCTTGTCCAGAGCTTTGTTGATCCTGTCTATTTCACTGATGAGCTCTGCAGCTTTGGGATCCTCTGGAGAACTTTGTATAACAGCTGATAAAAGAAAAACAGAGAGATATTTAACAGAAAATCCATCATTCAGGGTCTGAATATTTATCTAATTATGTAAAATCATTGAGTTTTTTTCTTCTCACCTGCTTTCTGAGGGCGAACCACCTCCACTGTGGGACCATTCAAAGAGGCCATCAGGTCTGATCTACGTTTCTTCAGGTTTGTCAACTTTTTCTCCAGTCTGATCACAAACAGAGATCCATGTTCTTTAAAAATCGACCCCAGATGAATCAGAAATCAGGACTTTGACTTATTTCCTGCCTTATTTACCTTCTAAGTGTCTCCAGGGCCTCATCGTCAGGCGGTGGGATCTCAAAACAAGCTCCAGGGAGGGTTTTGATCTTCTTCTTGCTGTCTTCAAGCTCCCACTTTATTTTGTCAGAGTTGGACTTCATGATCAGTTTGTCGTCTCGCTCCACGGTGTCCTACGATGATGAAAGAAGACATTTTACTTCACCTGATTTCCAGAAGTCATTTAGCTATAAGGTGACTGTGGGTGAGATCTTACCTCCCCCTTGGTCCAGTCACACAGCGACACCACAGGGATGGGTTTACTGGGCTGGATTCTGCGTAACTTCAGGGGGGTGACGTTGCTGCTGAGCTCCTTGAGGGCGTCCAGACGCTGCTCGTTTCTTTTCACCGACGGTTCTTCCGACTTTTGTTTTTATCATAAAATAAAAGGCAAGAAAATTTTGAATTCAAACGGTTGCCTTAAAACAACCTCAAGTATGTCGTGTTGTTATTTCATAGACGTTTACACTGCTGATCAGTTTTGCATTCATTTTTTGCAGAAATGTCCCAAAACTCCCATCTGGATGCTCCTGAACTGCTTCGTTTACATTGGAATTAATCATTAAATCCTATTTATATCCATGTAATTATAAGCTAATAGAGTGAGAAAGATTCTTAAAACAATATTCACCTGCTCTGCTGTGACATCAAATCAAATCAATCAAAAATACTTTATTAATCCCCGAAGGGAAATTAAGTGTTGTTGTAGCTCAGTTCTTTTTCAGGGAGCCATTATAGAAGGTTCTAGGTGTGGACAGGAAGGATCTCCTGTAACGGTCTGTGCTGCAGGGATTAGGAAGAATCTTCTGACTGAAGACACTCTGTTGTTGAGTTACTGTGTTCTGTAGAGGATGATGAGGGTTCTCCATCATGTTCTTCATCCTCCTTTGGACAATCAACTCAAGAGACTCCAGTTCAGTCTCCAGGACAGAATCAGTCCTCCTTCTCCATCTGTTCAGCCTCTTCATGTCACCTGCTCTGATGCTCCACCCCAACAGGTAACTGCAGATGTGATCAGCTGACAAACTCCTTTTCTTTTGCCGCTCCTCTTCAAATCTCTGTCTGCCCGTATTGTTTGAAAGCCAGGCAGAGACACGTTGGAGTCCGGGATATGTTCCTTTAGCCATGTCTCAGTGAAACACATGATGCTGCATTCCTGATACTCTGGCTGGGTCTTCAACAGATATTCAAGTTCATCCATTTTGTTAGCAAAGAGATCTCACATTTGTCAATATGACTGATGGAAGTGAAGGTTTAAACTTCCTCTTTCTCTCTCTTCACTTCATTCCTGCGCTGCATCCACGTCTTCTTCTTTTGGGCTCATCAGGGATCCAGAGTTTCAATTTGAGGATTATTTCAGCCTTAGAAATGTCAGTTAGCTGCTCTTTCTTGTAAAGAAAGTCTCTTGTTGCCATGGTTACGCATCATAACAAGTGGTAAAAAAGTGACAAATCAAGCAAAAAACTCAATCAGCACAGCACCCAAATCCGAAGGAAAGTATTTAGAAAATATTTCCAGAAGAAAAGACTAGCAAGAAATACTCAAAAAGAACAAAAAAATGCTAGCAAGTGCTAGCAAAGTCACAGAGCTACTCCAACAAGCTGCCATCAGTTGTAGCGCTAATTCGGAATACATTTGGGAATTACAGCCATTTAAATCTGACAGGAATATATTTTCTTCCTGGTTGCGCTTGAACGAGCAGTTTGAACTGAGACTGGGTCAGAGACACATGAGTAACTTTTACACAAATATGTTTTAAAATAAAAATAATTCACATGAAAGATTTGATAAACTGAAGGAAGAAAGTTTAGAATTTTCTGTGAATCAGCTGTTCGTTTTGTATAAATGGAGACAGCAGAGCAGAAGATCAGAGTTTTGTACCTCCAGGGTCAGCAGGATCTCCTGGTTGCTCTTGTTGTTCAGGGACTTTGGATCCAGAGTGGAACTGAGTCTCTCCAGGGACTCGGACAGCGTCTCTGCATCCAGCTGAAACTACGACAACAAAACAAACAGCCGCTTGTTAAAGATGTGTGACGTTAGCAGCATGATAACAATCTGTTGGGTCTTTTACCTTCTTGTACGTTGAGATGTTGTCCAGGTGCATTTCTTGTGCCAGACACAAATTGAGGAAACTTTGCCAGTCCATGTGCACTGTATCTCTGTACATCTGAAAAAAAAACAACAACTTTAAATCAGTCAAATCCTACTTGAATAAACATTCCTGATTATTTCAAATGATTCTGATACCATGATGGTTTCACTGCCTGGATGGTTCATATCAATAAGATGATCTCCTTCGTCTCGGAGCTTGTAGACTTCCCGTTCGTGCGCCAGCAGGCTGTCCTTTTTAAATTTCTGTACATGAGAAAAAAACACATTCAAGTTTCCAACATCAGATGATCAATGAGATGCTGAGAAACACACGATAACAATCACCTCATACTCCATACGGACGCCGGCGGGGTCGGCCATGAGGTCACTCCAGTCCCTCTGGAGGATCCGATCCTGCTGGCCTGACAGGTAAACCAGCTCCTTGCTGCAGCTCTGCATGTAGTCGTACAAGGAGGCCAGATTGTCGCGCCTTTGTTTGGAGGCTTCCTGCACACCATGCACAAACACAAGCAGCGTTTAAATCACATGGAGAGAAGTGACTGGAATAAACACGACATGATCCAACTCACCAAAAGTTCTTCGTATTTTGCTCTAAGGACAGAAAACTCCTCCTGGAAAAGTACGATGAAGAGACAGGTTAATGCATGATGTCACGCAGCGTGCACACACACACACACGGTGGTGTTACCTTGGACGTGATGGTGCTGGGCTGCAGCTGGTTGCTGTAGGCTTCGATCTCTTGGTGCAGAACATTGTGTGCTGCGATCTGCTTCTCTATATCAAACATTTTGGGTCCATATGCTTCTGCTTTTATCTGCTTCTGCAGGGGATGAAATCAGAAAGCTGTTGAGGTGTTGAGCATCTAAAACTCGGAACTGAACTGAAACCTGCAGTAAAACTGACCAGCTTATCCTGCAGCAGAGAACCCCAGTCGATCTTCTGGGCCGGCGCCAGACTCTCCACCTGCTGGTAGAGACTCCTGAAGGTGCTGCAGTCGTTAACCCAGCGGGAATGAAGGTTTTTCACACTAAAGACAGACAAGTTTCCTTTTACTGAAAGAGGAGTGATGTGAAAGTGTGTGGAGCTCTGTGGTATGTGACGCTACAGGTTTCAGGTTTCGCTAATGACAGAAATACCTGTGTGTGTGTGTTTAATGAATTTTTGACACTCCAGAATAAACATACTCTCTCTCTATCTCTGTAGCCTGTGGGTGCTTCAGCTTCTTGGCTTTGTCCACGTCAATGAAAAGGTCCTTCAGCAGCCCCTCGGCCTGCGCCAGGTTGTCTGAGTTCTGCTGCTTGTGCATCAGCGCCTCCTTCTTCTCTTGTTTCTTTTGGTCCTACAGAGAAGAAGCAGCAAGAGTCAGAGTTTCATTTAGTTTTCCTAAACTAAACTTGGGCTTCAGGTTCAGGTGCATGTGGTGGTTTCTCACCTGTTCCAGCATCTGCTCAGTGAGCAGGATGTTCTTCTCCACCTGATCTGCTTTCTTCTGCATACGCTCGATCACCAGAGCCAGTTCGCTGACCTGACTCCTGTAGAAACACAGAAACATGGAGTCTTTATAAAACACCTGAGACTTTAAATTGTTTATTGCACAATTTGAAAACCCGTGAAACACACACAGGTCACAATAGATTGAAATATCAAAGTTTTATTTCATCTTTTTCTTCCTGGAAACTCATCAGAAACTTTTTTTGTGTTTTATTTTGCATTAGTTGGAGGTTCCTCAGTCTTAAATCCTCATCTGGAACAGTCTTGAGTAAATGCACCTGCTTTGTGACGATTATCTAAATGAATATATAAGATTATTTAAATCTTTCAGTCAGTCATGCACTGACAGCTCAGACAAAGAGAGCTTCATTCCTCACGCGCTCAGCATAAAAACCTCCAGCAGACCTGTTTGGTCGCTCTGGCTGTTTGTTCTACGAGTCCTGCGCCACTAAGACACGAGAGCCAACTATTTATGGTGACACGCCCGGCTTAGGAGCCAGGGGACATGGAGTTGGGTGGAGGGGAGTGTCCCCTCGTCCTCGTCCCCATTAACTGTCAGGAATGTTGTCTCTGTGTTTGTTACAGACGTTCCTTCAGGTCCGACTGCACAAATTAAACCAATGACAGATGAGGTTAGACATTATGACTGATTGTAGTCAGAGTGATGGAAACAATTCTTTTTATTCCTCCTATTAACACTTAAGTCTCTAGTGCACGTTTTTGTGCTCCAGGGTGAAAGGTGTGATTTTTTTTTTGAAAATCTGAGATTATGCAAAAAATATAGAGTAAAAAATAAATAAATCTATGCACATTTTTAATACTCCAAGACTCTTACAATCCACCCCCCCAAAAAAGTTCTGTAGATATATCACAAAAAAAAAAAGATTGAACTTTTTCTGGTTTTTGGATGTTTTTACAGACCAGTTTTTAATGATAAAACCTGGTATTAAAGGGGTTAAATCTCAAAAACACACAAATATTTTATTATATTTTCAAAGGACTGAAGCTAAGGATGAAATTCATGTAAAAGGAAAAAATGGACTTATGAAAGATTTTATAATTTTATCAACACTTAAATCTCTTGTGCACATTTTTGTGCAGGAAGATGAAATGTGTTACAATTATTAAAGGGTGTTAGGAGGGTTAAAGGAATGTAACTCTGAGCAGGAAGGAAGTTACTGAGTAACGTTTTATTTTGGTACAATGGTTTAAATCTCTTTAACATTATATATATTTATTATTATATTCATATAATTACTTTTATATGATTGTTAGACAGATTTTTATTTATTTATTTCTGTAACTTCCTTGTTCTGGTTGTTCATTCCCAGCAGAAACTCGTGGGGTTACCCAACATTCCACGTAGACCTTGTTAAACCAGATGACGCCTGAAGCTGCAAGGCCTCCCAGTTGTTACACACACAGATCACTGGAGGTGGGCGGGGCTGGGATTTCAACCCTCAACCTACTGGCTACAAACTAAAGCAGAAGAAAGGTGATAAATGTGGTCAGGGCTGCAACGTGATGCAGGTGGCACCACTGCTGACTTGCAGCGTTGGTAAATCATACGGTTTTCTCCCCGCTTCAGGGACCGCAGGAGACCGAGCTAACCTGACCAGGACCCGGACTGATTAGTAACCAAAACATCCAGATAATATAAACCTTTAAAACCGGTATCAGTAAAGAGAAATGACACGGATCTGTTCACACCACATTCCTTCTGCATCAGACGGTTAATCTGACCCGGTTTGTTTTAACATATTTTGTCTCACAGATTCTGTTTTAACATACTCAGTCTTCAGTTTAAATAAACACAGCCGTCTGTCTAAACAGCTTTTGATGTAAACGTGAGACAGAGTAAAAATTTACATCTGAGCTGCTGTGCAGAGATTTGAGTTGTTTGAAGTCTGACCAGCTGTTAGCTTAATGGTTTTATGATTCTCCACACTGAGACTGCAGGTAAGATACTGACTAATCAAAATTACTTCACAAAAACTGTCTGGATTCAGGAATGTTTTACATGATTCTTCATCATTGTGAGATAGAGTTGTTTTTAACATATCTGCATGAAACTCCACAATAAATGGTAAAAAAATATAGGGTTCTACATGACTGATCTGGATCAAAGATTAATCTGGATCAAGGACTGATCTGGATCAAAGAATAATCTGGATGGAGGACTGATCTGGATGGAGGACTGATCTGGATGAAGGACTGATCTGGATCAAGGACTGATCTGGATCAAAGATTAATCTGGATGGAGGACTGATCTGGATGAAGGACTGATCTGGATCAAGGACTGATCTGGATCAAAGATTAATCTGGATGGAGGACTGATCTGAATCAAAGATTAATCTGGATCAAGGACTGATCTGGATCAAAGATTAATCTGGATCAAGGACTGATCTGGATGGAGGACTGATCTGAATCAAAGATTAATCTGGATCAAGGACTGATCTGGATGCAGGACTGATCTGGATCAAGGACTGATCTGGATCAAGGACTGATCTGAATCAAAGATTAATCTGGATCAAGGACTGATCTGGATTGTTACCAAATTCCACCTAATATGATCCAGAAAAGACAAAAATGTGTAACATTCACACTTTTTATCACAACAAGAACAACTGATGTTATAAACCTGCAACAAACACCAACAGATAGTCGAGACTCTGGAATCAGACGCGTGTAACAGGTTTGATGTTCCTTCAAAAGTTCTAGAGCTCGATCCAGAATAATAACTACTGAACTAATGATGAAATCAAAGTCAATCCAGATGTTAAAGATGTTTTCATGATCAGTGAATCTGATAATGTCGATACAACAAAGATGAGACTTTTATTTTGGTGTAAATCCCAATATGGAGGGAACCGAGGAGCCTGGAGGAGATCTGAGCTCTACGAGTGTTTTATTACTTTTCAATGTGTTTAATGCAGCTTGTAATGAGTCTCTACACTCGATTTCCTATTTGTTTAATCTTATCTTAACTGCATCCTAACAGCAACACTACAAACACAATTAACTATTAATAAGCATTAAACTGCAGCAGTGAGAGTGAGTCACTGTCAGGTGTTGTTGTGTTGATTAAAACAAACACAAGCAACATGAAGTTGATGCCACTCCTTTGCGTTCGTGGACCACACCCCATTCAGAAACTCGAGTAATGTTCAGAGGTATGTGTCCCCTCCCAGGTGACATGCAGCAGAAATATGCTGCAGTTTTTATCAGAGCTGATGTTGCACGATCACAGAGTCCGTGCACGAGTGACTGCAAAAGTCACCCCCCCCCCCCAAACATGCTGTACCACCATAAAGCAAAGATAAGAAGCTATTAATCGCTTGATGGGTCGTAGTTTCAAATGCACACAGTCAGCTTAATGAGTCAAAAGTGCTGCACAGCAGCAGAGGTGCATCTGATTAGTCATTACACATCAGTGACACACACCTTAGGCAAAGATCCAGAAAAATGTGTGTCTGATGAGTCGAGGGAAAAAGTAAAATGTACACAGAATGTGTAAAATTAGTAACATGAGGGTAAAAGTTGTGAAAGTAAACATGAAACGTAGTGACAGCAGAGCGTTTGTTTATGTTCCCTTCAGGATTCTTTTACGTTTTAATGATCAGAAATCCAAAACAAAACCCTCCAGAGTTGAGATCATGACACTGAAACACACACGTCTCATCAGAAAGAGGAAATCACAACTCACTTGTTGATCTTTGCAGGGCTGTATTCCTTTTTCTTCGACATCTCTGGACTCTGTCGGGACCTGCTGGTGTAATCTGAGTCTGATCCTTCTCTCTCCTCTTCCTCTCACTCTCATTCACTGTCTTCCCTCAGTTAAGGAGCGTCCACCTGTCGCAGCTCCTCCCAGCTGCAGCAGGTGTGTCGTCAGCAGCCGACAAGCAGACCGGGTCGACCTGTTCCGCCCACGTTCTGACTAGATTCCAGATTTCACCCCCTGTATTTATTCCAATCTTCAAACACGAATCTGCTTTCTGTGAAATGTGTTTGTTCACAGATTTACAGGAAATATGTTCTTTGGGAGAAAAAAAAATCACAGTTAATATTAGTGTTTTTATTATTTCTGGATAATCTGACAGATCTTTAATAAACTGAGTAACTGATGTTAAAGATGAAACAAGCATTAGTTGATTATACAGAACCCACTTTCTTCCTGCTAATGATAGAAAAGGAACGTGTTAAACAGCAAATGGATCAATAATAAATTTACTTTATTTTTTTTACATTCTGGAAAAAGTGAAAACAACCAGATTTTGTTGGGTTTTTTTTTAATCTCCCAGATCAGTTTCTAAGTATCGGTATTTATCATCCACACACCCTGTTCAGTCACTCAGGAGTCAAGGTCTGTTGTGAGGAATCCAAAGTTCATCTGCTGCTGAAAGACAACAACATAAAAACTGATAACAAACACAGAACACAGGAGATCCAGAACGTGGAACAATGTTGGGGTTAGAACCCTGTTCATGTGCAGCTTGTAGTAGATTAAACATGGAGTTCAAAGCTTCAGCGTCAAGAACAAAACAAGGTGAACTGCTTCCTCATCGGAGGGGAGAAGTTGGTTCAGCACGCTGCCCCGTCTCATGCTTATCATGGGTGTGTGTGTCGCACACACCCACAGCTGTGACTGAGTCCCAATACCAACAACTTCATACCTGCGAGGAGGAAGAGGGAGGGATTACGGAGAAGGAACAAAGACGTGAGAGGAGCCGAGATCAGGTCAGGTAGGAGAGAGACGTGGGACAAGAAAAGCAACATAAATCATCGTGTCGTCGCAGAGAGAGAGAGAGAGAGAGAGAGAGAGAGAGAGAGAGAGAGAGAGAGAGAGAGAGAGAGAGAGAGAGAGAGAGATAGATAGATAGATAGATAGATAGATAGATAGATAGATAGATAGATAGATAGATAGATAGATAGATAGATAGATAGATAGATAGATAGATAGATAGATAGATAGATAGATAGATAGATAGATAGATAGATAGATAGATAGATAGATAGATAGATAGAGTGGGGCAAAAAAGTATTTAGTCAGCCACCAATTGTGTAAGTTCTCCCACTTAAAAAGATCAGAGAGGCCTGTAATTTTCATCATAGGTATACCTCAACTATGAGAGACAAAATGAGGAAAAAAAATCCAGAAAATCACATTGTCTGATTTTTAAAGAATTTATTTGCAAATTATGGTGGAAAATAAGTATTTGGTCAATAACAAAAGTTAATCTCAATACTTTGTTATATAGCCTTTGTTGGCAATGACAGAGGTCAAACGTTTTCTGTAAGTCTTCACAAGGTTTTCACACACTGTTGCTGGTATTTTGGCCCATTCCTCCATGCAGATCTCCTCTAGAGCAGTGATGTTTTGGGGCTGACGCTGGGCAACACGGACTTTCAACTCCCTCCAGAGATTTTCTATGGGGTTGAGATCTGGAGACTGGCTAGGCCACTCCAGGACCTTGAAATGCTTCTTACGAAGCCACTCCTTCGTTGCCCGGGCGGTGTGTTTGGGATCATTGTCATGCTGAAAGACCCAGCCACGTCTCATTTTCAATGCCCTTGCTGATGGAAGGAGGTTTTCACTCAAAATCTTACGATACATGGCCCCATTCATTCTTTCCTTTACACGGATCAGTCGTCCTGGTCCCCTTGCAGAAAAACAGCCCCAAAGCATGATGTTTCCACCCCCATGCTTTACAGTAGGTATGGTGTTCTTTGGATCCAACTCAGCATTCTTTCCCCTCCAAACACGACAAGTTNGACCTTCACCAGGCTGGGAAGACTGAATCTGCAATAGGTAAGCAGCTTGGTGTGAAGAAATCAACTGTGGGAGCAATTATTAGAAAATGGACGACATACAAGACCACTGATAATCTCCCTCGATCTGGGGCTCCACGCAAGATCTCACCCCGTGGGGTCATAATGATCACAAGAACGGTGAGCAAAAATCCCAGAACCACACGGAGGGACCTAGTGAATGACCTGCAGAGAGCTGGGACCAAAGTAACAAAGGCTACCATCAGTAACACACTACGCCGCCAGGGACTCAAATCCTGCAGTGCCAGACGTGTCCCCCTGCTGAAGCCAGGACACGTCCAGGCCCGTCTGCGGTTTGCTAGAGAGCATTTGGATGATCCAGAAGAGGATTGGGAGAACATCATATGGTCAGATGAAACCAAAATAGAACTTTTTGGTAGAAACTCAACTTGTCGTGTTTGGAGGGGAAAGAATGCTGAGTTGGATCCAAAGAACACCATACCTACTGTAAAGCATGGGGGTGGAAACATCATGCTTTGGGGCTGTTTTTCTGCAAGGGGACCAGGACGACTGATCCGTGTAAAGGAAAGAATGAATGGGGCCATGTATCGTAAGATTTTGAGTGAAAACCTCCTTCCATCAGCAAGGGCATTGAAAATGAGACGTGGCTGGGTCTTTCAGCATGACAATGATCCCAAACACACCGCCCGGGCAACGAAGGAGTGGCTTCGTAAGAAGCATTTCAAGGTCCTGGAGTGGCCTAGCCAGTCTCCAGATCTCAACCCCATAGAAAATCTCTGGAGGGAGTTGAAAGTCCGTGTTGCCCAGCGTCAGCCCCAAAACATCACTGCTCTAGAGGAGATCTGCATGGAGGAATGGGCCAAAATACCAGCAACAGTGTGTGAAAACCTTGTGAAGACTTACAGAAAACGTTTGACCTCTGTCATTGCCAACAAAGGCTATATAACAAAGTATTGAGATTAACTTTTGTTATTGACCAAATACTTATTTTCCACCATAATTTGCAAATAAATTCTTTAAAAATCAGACAATGTGATTTTCTGGATTTTTTTTCCTCATTTTGTCTCTCATAGTTGAGGTATACCTATGATGAAAATTACAGGCCTCTCTGATCTTTTTAAGTGGGAGAACTTACACAATTGGTGGCTGACTAAATACTTCTTTGCCCCACTGTAGATAGATAGATAGATAGATAGATAGATAGATAGATAGATAGATAGATAGATAGATAAACACGGCAGAGTTGTAATCTTGTAATCATGTCTATACATGTTCAGTAAAATTAAAAATTATGTGGCTTTTGAATGTTCTATGCTCCTCATTGTTGCTAACATGATTGCATGACATCCCAGAATATAAAATGTTTGTCAAGTCAAGTTTATTTATAAAGCACATTTAAAAACAACCAAGGCTGACCAAAGTGCTGTACAGTGACAAGAAAAACAGAATAAAAGCTCTAAAATACATAAAACACCTCACTAATAAAACAATCATATTAAACCTTGTTAAAAGCCAAAGAGAACAGGTGGTTTTAAGAGCAGATTTAAAAGTTCCTGAGCTTGTGGAGAATCTGATGTGGGGGGGTAAACTGTTCCAAAGTCTGGGTACAGCTACAGCAAAATCCCTCTCTCCTTTAGTTTATAATCTGCACCTAGGAACTTCTAAAATCCTCAGAGATGAGATCATCAAAGATCTCCTGGGTCGGTAGATGTTAAGAAGTTCTACCAGGTAAGGAGGTGCAGTACCGTTAAGAACCTTACAAACAAGTAGTAACATTTTAAAATTAATCCTAAAAGCGACTGGGAGGCAGTGGAGAGAACAGAGAACTGGAGTGATGTGGTCTCTCTTTTTGGAACCAGTCAGCAGATGAGCAGCAGCGTTCTGCAGCAGCTGGAGACGATGTAGAGAGGAACGATCTAAACCAAGATACAGGGAGTTACAGTAGTCCAGCCGGGATGTTATAAAAGCATGAACCTGCACAGGTATGACTTGAGTTAGGCTAAAATCCTTGAATGATAAAAAGATCCCTAAACTACGGAGCTGATTTGTTTATCAAATTTAAAAGCATTGTCAAAAGTGACACCAAGGTTCTTAATAGAGGAAGTACATTTAGAAGTTAGGGGTCCCTTAAAATCAAAGGAAAGGTTTGTTGTATTTACACATCCTTGTCCTTGCATAGATATACCTATAAAGTAAATTTATGTCAGATACAAGTGGTTATATAATTATGTTCAACATTTTTTTCTGTGCTTCATCTGAGCTGAATGGGATTTAAATATGTGGAACGCAGTTTAAATCAGCCACACCTGTAGAACCTGTCAGCATCAGGTACAAGTCACAGTAAGAGGTGGGCGCCGACCTGTGAGCCGTCTGTCACATAAATAACAACATGACAATCAACTGGCCCTCAAGGGCATCAAGTATTTATCATTTAAAGATTTATTCTTCCAGATTTTTGTCCATTTTAAACGTCTGAGAACAAACTATTTATTCTAAATTGACTGTTTTACTACCTGTGTGAACAAATATGATTCATGCCTGACAACTCTTACAGGAAATACGTTTGTGTTTCACATTCACAAAAGGATGTTGAAGCTGCTGCTGGGACTGAGCTGTGATGAGTACTGTTTGATTCCACATGTACAAGATACTGAGTGATGCAGCCGCTGCCTGCCAGTCAGTGAATGAATGTGTGTGGGTGTGACTTTCAGAGTAAAAGCACATTGTTTATTTAGTCAGTCATTATTTTTACCTACTTATTCCTGGGCAGGTTCACAGGCAGCTGGTGTTTATCTCTAGTTGTTACTGGGCAAGAGGCAGAGTTACACCTGGACAGGTGACCAGTCCATCACAGGGACACACATAGATGGAAAACCACTCGACACCTAGGTTTAGATTTTCCAATTAACCTCAAACATATTTTTGGTCTGTGGGAGGAAACTCACACATCCACAGGGAGATCATGCAAATTACATGCAGAAAGGTCCCAGCCCAGTTCTGAAACCAGGACCTTCTCACTTTAAGGCGACAGTGATACTTAATGTGGGCTGCACGGTGGTGCAGTGGGTATACATCTTGTTCTGAAGCAAACATTGAAGTCAAACCACGAAGATGTAAATGAGCAAAGAGCTTGTCTTTTAAGTTTTCTAAATAAAAGACCAGAAATAAATTTGTTTTAACCAAAAAGTTCCAAATCTCTGGAGACAGATGAGTCGTGCTGACATAAACAGCTCATTCTGTATTACTGTACTGCATTTTAATGTTTATGTTCACTGTGTGACTATTCTTTAAATGTGTAAAGTGTATTTTCCATGGATCTTGTTTTCCAGGTGGTGCGATGGATGAGTAGATAGAGCTGACACGCCACCTGCTGGACATTAAAGGCAACAGCAGCACTTATGATTTGAAGTCACTGTACAGAGAACTTGACTGTCTTTTCCAAGGATTTTATTTGAAAGATCATGCAGTGCACTTCCAAGTCAGAAGCTTATCACTTCCAATGCTACACAAGAAAACCAATACACTTGTAATTACATGGTACAAAACATAACTAAATATTACTGAGGAATGTAACAAAATTAAATAGGAAAAACACATGTGCAACATCACTACTGCTGCACTGCAGATCTTAAAAAGGCATTAGGTCGACATAACCCTGTTGCATGAATACAAAAATCCGAATTAAGTACAGAACTGAAAGACCAAAAGCAATAAATTACTTTTTTTTTTTCTTCAAGTTTACGGTGCATTTACTGAGGGAACGAAGGTGGCATGGAGAACTGCGCCATGGGGGGAGGATGCTGCTGTGGTGCCTGTCCCTGAGGGAAGGAGAACGGAGGATGACCCACACCGTTCTGTGTGACAGCGTTATTCGGGACGAACTGTTGAGCCTGGAAGTTGTTCTGACCAAAGGATCCTGTCTGGTTGTTACCGTAGTTGGACTGACCACCGTCGTAGCTTCCGTAGCCATTGCTGCTGCCGTTGCTGTTTCCATAGCCACCGTTCTGTGAATTTGTGCCGAAGGACTTGTTAGGTCCATTGTTAAAGTTTCTACCATTATCCCGGTCCCTACCGCCACCATAGTCACGCCTTCCTGTCGAGTACCTATCCCGACGGTCATCTCTATAGCCGCCTCTTGACCGGCCTGGAAAAGAACAGAAAAACAAGAGTTGATGGATATTGTGATTAACCTGCAGAGAAACCAATAAAAGTCTGAACTCGGTTAACAGGACAACTAGACGCACCTCCTCTCTCCTCTGCCATCTGGAGGAGCTTAGGGTTGATGGCCTGGTTGGCCTCCCGGAGCACAGAGACGAGGTCCCCAGCCTGCCTCATGTTGTTCGGAGTGAAGAAGGTATAGGCCGTGCCAGTCTTTTGGCTACGAGCCGTTCGGCCAATGCGATGGATATAATCCTCAGAGTTGTTGGGGTAGTCAAAGTTGATGACAAATTTCACATCTTCAACATCTGTAAGATTACGTTGCCGTGTGGCACAAAAGAGGGCAGTCGTGTGCCAGAGCCACCACAACAACCAGATCAAAAAAAGATGGCAAGTTAGTCCCGTCACAGGGTGGAAAAGCTGGTTAATCCTTCAGACTAAACCAATCAAACTGAAAATACTCAACAGGGAGGCTACAGGGGGAAGAGAGGAATGATGCACACTCCATTCACTATTTATCGAGTACCTTACCGGTATTTTGGAGTATGCATTCACTGATCCATTCCCACTGCAGAACATCCCTCACATATTGTCAAGTGACCCTATAGTTGTCTACACAGGAGGGCTGCTGTGAGCGTCACTGCCTCCAACAGTGAGCCACCACTCAGAAAAGTTCTCTTGTTTCGCACTGGTGTCTCTTGCCATGAACCTGTAAACCATTTGAAGGTCTACAGTGCAACCCCTTCTCAGCATGGCAAGCTTTTATCCATACCCAGCGTTCACTTGACCATAATGTCTCTCGTTGGCAGGTCTCGACATGACTTTGAAACGCAGGCGAGGGAGGAATGCGAGCTTGGATTTTGTCCAACTGTGTCCAACTACCATGTCCCACTGTCACCAAAAGCGCCAGTAGCCATGTCATTACAGAGGTGAAGGTTTAATCACGGACTGCTCTTCAGACAGATTATTAGGGAACTGCGTCATTACCCAGTCTAAAAAGAAAGCACCTTCTCAATTACACTAAAGGCTTGCAATGCAGAGTCCAAATGTACATGCAAGACAATAGGAGACAGTGTTGCGGAGCTTTAAGCCTGGGTGTGTGAGGCAGGCCAAACCATTGCTGAGAACACAAAAGATTTGGGGGAGGAAATATGGCCAGTCCTCAACTCTCCCCCTTTTTATGCAGGCCAGCACATTATTGGGCCTGGTCACCTCTGTACATCTGCATGACTGGGAGACCCGTGCCTCGCCAGTCTGGACACCTCCAAGAATCCTCCTTCCCCCTCTGGATACCTGGGCTTGTCATGCCAAGGCCCTGCCACACAGACTGCTCCTTCAGGTCAGGGGAGAAACTCAGAAAGAAGCAGAAGAGTTAAAGAAAGCAAACACTTTCTTTTTCATAATACAATGAAAGTGTGAAGGAATTCAGGATGCATACTGACCTAAACCTCTGGATGCAACATCTGTAGCAATGAGAATTGGAGCTTTCCCAAATTTAAATTCTAAACAAGAAGAAATCAGATGATCAGAACAGCAGATTTCAGATGTGACAGATTATTTTTAATATATCACAGCCCACCATTAAGAACCCAGTCTCTTTCTTGTTGGCTTTTGTCTCCATGGATTCCCATAGCTGGCCACCTAAAAAGACAAGGTTTTAGTGTTAATTCAAGAAACAAAACCAAAGTTACTGCTGCTACTGTGACAACACCTACCCATCTCTTCTCATTCTGCGAGTAAGATCATCACATCGCCTTTTTGTCTCGACAAAGATGATGGTCTTGTTTTCCTTCTCGCTCATGATTTCCTCCAGCAGGCGGATGAGCCTAGAACAGACAATGAGCTTAGGACACCATCTTCAAATTGACTTGTAACACTGCAAATTAGAGACTTACTTGTTCTCCTTCTCTCCATCGTTGCAAACATCTACGATCTGGAGGATATTGTGGTTGGCGCTAAGCTGCAGAGCGCCAACGTTAATCTGCACATACTCCTTCAGGAAGTCCTCAGCCAGCTGGCGAACCTCTTTAGGCCAAGTGGCACTCCACATCAACGTCTGTCTGTCAGGCTGGAAAAACAACAGAATTTAAAAAACATGAATCTCCAGAGTGTGTTGTTGAAGTCCTTTAAGTATGTGAAAAATACACACCCTGATTTGATCAACAATTTTCCTGATCTGTGGTTCAAAACCCATGTCCAACATTCTGTCTGCCTCATCAAGCACAAGGTAAGTGCATCTGCGAAG
This sequence comes from Pachypanchax playfairii, assembly GCA_006937955.1. NCBI lineage: Eukaryota > Metazoa > Chordata > Actinopteri > Cyprinodontiformes > Aplocheilidae > Pachypanchax > Pachypanchax playfairii. Next base: position 1,714,195 of record SSNP01000022.1, on the reverse strand, counting down.
GTTCGTCTTGCCTGCCTCGAGGAAGTCAATGAGTCTGCCTGGAGTTGCGATGCAGATCTCCACACCTGTTAAGAAGTAAAACATTCTCAGCTGTCCATTAGACCAAACATTTTCCACTTTCTCCTCCTAAACAGGAGATTCCAGTACCTTTCTCCAGGTCACGGAGCTGTGGTCCCTTTGGTGCTCCTCCATAGATACAAGTGGATTTCAGGCGAGAAGCTCTGCCATATTCTGCGGCCACCTGTTGCACCTGCTGAGCCAGCTCACGAGTCGGCGCTAGCACCAAACACTGTCAGGAGACAAACCGCACCTTAACAATACCATCAAGGAGCTACAAATTCTAGAGAACAATCTGAATTTTAAGAAGGCTACGGAAAGGAAATTATGGTCTACTTACAATTGGACCATCACCACGTTCCAAGAAAGGCTGGTGGTTAATATGAACAATCGCAGGCAGCAGATACTGCAAAGAAGAACCTCCCGTTAACACAAGTGCATTCAGTTTAAATCTGATGTATCTAGCAAGAGCTGAGAATTACAGCAGGTTTTACAGAAAACTTACAGCAAGTGTCTTGCCAGAGCCTGTCTGTGCGATGCCAACCATGTCCTTGCCACTGAGCGCCAAGGGCCACCCCTGAGACTGGATGGGTGTCGGCTCTGTCCAGTTTTGTTTATTGATCACCTCCATTACATAAGCTGAATGGACAAGACAGTTGAGTGACACAGTCCATAATAGAAAACTTTCTTACATTGAGGTCCAGATGTTTTACTTACAGGGGAAACTTGCTTCATGGAACTTTGTAATGGGATTTGGACAGTCTCTACCTTTCACCGTAATAGTTTTTGACCTTCTGTATTGTTCTACTTCTTGCTGCAAATTAAATAAGAGGAATTTCAGAGGGTCACAACTAGTTGCATAACATGTGCAGATCAGAACTCAGAGTTATATAACACATACCAGTGATCTGCGGGAGACGTCAGGATGCTGCTGGTAAAAGTTCTTCTCAAATTTTGGAAGTTCATCCAGGTTCCAGTGCTTTTTCCTTAGTCGGTCCCCGGGATTGCCGAACTTCCCTCCTCCTCCTCCTCCACCACCGCCGCGATTTCCACCGAACCGGGGCGGTCCACTGCCATAGCTACAATTAGAGAAAAGTGTCAGATTCAACAAGAATCAGGATTTTAAAAGAGGACATTTTCCGTAGTCAACGGGAACATCTATATACCGTATAATAACTCGGATTAATTAATAAATAGGAGAACTACTAATGAGCTAAAGGAAGAAAAAAAAAATACAGCCGGCATTTTGTGTCTGAAGTCAAACGCCGCCACATGGCGAAAAGCCGACTAGCCAGCTACGTTAGCCTAAAAACCAGTTTACTCCGGGTAGCAACAAAACAAATAACATTTTCCATCTAAATTGATAAACTAAATTTTAAAAACAAGCAACAAACTGTTTTAATGACATCGTTTGAATAAGATGTATTTACGCGAAATATAACCTTAAGCTAGGAAAATAGTTCCGTCAGGGCACGAGGCCAAACAAGGCCTCGAGCCAAAAAGACGACAACGGCTTCCATCAAACCCCTTTTGTTAAACATTAAACTAGTTTCAAGGAACAATGTTTGACTTGTTACTTTTGCTGTTTAACATCGAGTTACTTTACAAGATTTTGGTAATAGAAACATTATTTATGTAAGCAGCTCATTCGCCCGGGTTTAAAGTATCGTCGTTTGTATCACGCGACGGTCAAAATCGTTTTAAGAGATACGATGATACACTCACCCTCTATCTCTATCTCTGCCACGATCTCTGTCGGAATATCCAGGCATTTTGTGAAGAAAATTTACAATTTTGAAAAATAAAAGCTAAATACAGGACGGCCAACACTACAGATAAAAAACTGGGCCGGCAGTGGAACTGAAATACCGGTAACGCGAAATGAGACCGGTTTATAAGGAAAAAGAAATCTGCCTTCCGATGTATTCATCCGCTGACCGAGTTTCGATTCCAAACTACATTAAAAATAACGGGGAAAAAAGGAAAATTGTAACAACTTTTATTTACATTTCACAACTAATAGCTGAAATTCATTCAGACCCCCAACAGTTTAAAAAAGTTCAATGTTCAAGAACACTAGAGGCCCAGACCGAGAGAGTACAAAAATTAAAGCTGTACAGAAATGACGCAAACCTACTTATTTTGTGTTGACTAAATGTGAAAATGTAAACCTGAAAAATTCGGTGTGTATTAGATAATTTTTTTTTGTACAAAAGTAACCACCGATTTCAGCAAGTTGGCGGATGGATGTATGTGACAAAAACGAGTGATTCGGCTTGCTTCCGGTGCATACACGTATTACTGAAAATGGCGTAATCTGGACCACCCGAAACATTGTGTACTTTTTATTTTTTGATTATTATTTTAACATCAAACGGGTAAAGATCGATATTTTTAAAATATAAAGTGTGAGAAAACATGAATCTTAATTAAAGAGTTACTGTTTAACTGAAGAAGCAGATTATTTTTTTTACTGCTACAGGACAAAACATAACTATTATAATAAGAGCTAAAATACAATTATTTTGACCAAAATAATAAAATTATTGTGTTTATGCCACCTCTGAGATTCCTGGTAGAATTATTTACATATATAAATAACTACAATTTCTAAAAGGTTTCTTACTAAACACACAGACACTGAATTATAAATGTTTTCATAATAAAAACAAGATCAGATGAGTTTTAGTTCCTGCAGTGAACAATAAACACACATCCAGGAAAAAGAAAGCAAAGAAAAGACAGGACCCATTTTTGTACAAGGCCTTACATTGTTAGACAAAGGCAAGTTTAATTAGAACTAATTACACACAAAAATAAAATACTCTTACAAAATGATAGTGTTAACATACATACAATTGCATCAGTCAGCTATGAGAGATAATAGTCCTGCTAGTGGATCATGCTATTTGAAAAAATATAATAAAACTAAATGAAATAAAACAGATGTGTTATTAAACTTTGAGCTGTTTACTGAAAGCTGACCTGTACAGGGGCAACGTGTTGAAGGAACAGACAGTAGAAGATCAGCTTGTGCACTGGACTTAAAGGTGAAGTAACATCTGGTGCAGAAGAAGTCACCATAAATACACACAGAGACCTCATTTTGTTTTTGTGCAATTCCTCTTTGCAGTTCAAGAAGTTTTTTCTACTTAAGTTAAAGATAAATTACAGGTTTTTATCCACATATGTGAACAATATCTTATTACTGTACAAAGCACCATCTGAGGACACTTTTCACTTTGCAAATGCTAGTGAAAGTTTTTTAAGTGTACGCAAATGTTAGGAACAGTCCACGGTCTTAGAGATTGCTAGACAGGCAGCATCTTTTTTTAAAAAAAGAAAGAAAAATAAAAAAAACATTCAACTATTTCTTTTTTTTCATCATAGAAAACAATCCAGCTCCTTTCTCAAAAAAACAAACAAAAAAAAAACAATCACTGACGGGACATGAACAGCAGGTTGAAATCCAGAGCTGATCTCGTTCTTGTCCTAAAAGCACACATGGAGACATGCAACCAGTATTTGAAGTTCATGTCCTGCTGTGGACACAACAACAAAAATGACTTTTTAACTATTTAACATGAAGGAAAATGTTTTCACTTTAAATCAAATGTGAGATCTTCTGAAAGGTGTCCAGGTAAAACTCATGGGCACGATCAGGTGTGAGAATGAGTAGTAGTAACATGTCAGAGGTTAAAAATGTACTGATATTTAGCACCACATGGCTGAAAGTTAGTGGAGGTTTTACAGTTTTTTTTTTCCTAAATTTATCACAAAGTAGATAATGGTGATTTTTTTGGGCTCTTCTGGGAGGAAATCTTCATTCTTTAACAAGGAGATAAAGAAATATGTAACTTTTCAGCAGGAATCACATTAAATACTAACATACATGACAGTTTGTGTTAAAACTAAAACTATTTTTAGTCTTATTTTTTTGTAATTTATCTTTTGTTTTATTTGCTTATTTATTTGTTGCTCTCAGAATGTCAAATTCTCTTTTTAATTTGTGTCTTCAAACCAAAGTCATCTCACATTTACACATAAGAACGCTGGCGAACATTTTGGAAACTTCCTCTTCACAGTTTTCCACCAAGACTTTCATCCCGGCTCGACACTAACACGAGCTTCTCGATGAATCTGCTAAAAGTACATCACACCACCACGTTCCGATCCAGGATGGAGATCAGTAGAAATTAAAGGGTGAGCTCAATATTTGCACATATCGGTGATTTCAAAGTGGTCATGGCGCTTTGAAGACATTTATAAAGTTTCTTTTTGTGTGTTTATGACAAACTCAATCCATACAGTCAAGAGATTCTGCCAAGAAACAAACCACAGCTTTCTTCAATGAAATTCAGTCCAGCTCAGTTCTGCTTTTTCACCAAACCATCTCCTATAATTTCAACAGTAACACCTAACATTAAAAAAGTTTTATTTCTTTTCCTTTTTTTTTTACTGGAAATAACAGAAAAGGGGTTTTGGAAATATAACAGCAATAAATTATATATATTATATAGAATTTTATTGTTTTTCAAATTTCCCTGTTATATAAAAATATCACATTTCAAGTTGTTCATTCATTTCCTCGTTGTTTAAATCAAGTTTGACCGTTGTATGTGTAAAAACAGGGATTCTGGGAACGCAGCAACATCAACAGTGAAGCTTCCTGCTTCTGTCTTTGGAGGTCGGAAACAGTCAGGTGCAACTTTTTTTTTTTGCCTTCTCACCTGCACACAACCCGTCCTTGGCGTCACCGATGACCCCCGGTGTAATTGCTTCGGGGCACCAAACAGCTTGAGTCGTGCGCTCTGCATCCTGATTTAGTGTTTTTTTTTTTTTTTTCAAGTGGTTTTGATGACCAATGATTATGATTCTGTCCTGCAGCAAAAACAAAATCCCAGTTTTGTAAATGTAACTGTTTCAGAGTGGACCGTAAGACGGAGCAATGCTACATGGAATAAAGTCTATTTTTAAATGCTAAAATGAATTTAGATTAAAAAAAAGAAGAGCCAGCAACATTTTGCAGGTTTCTTGAGTTAGTAAATAGTCTGAGTTATTAGCAGCAGAAGAGATCCTTTTGATGATGATATCAAAATAGATTAAGAAGGGCTGGAGGGTTTCAGAACAACCCGGACTCAGATGACATTTTTCTGCTCTTCTTCACCACCTTCCCTCAGCTCAGAGACACGGGGGTCATGGTTGAAGTGACGACCCCTCCCACCCCAACCAACTGAACTGATTTGTGGACGGTGGCTTGTGATGGTCCGACTCTGTTTGCTCCTGGTTATTGTTGAGCTCTCACTCCACAGCAAAGCCGCACGTCTCCTCGATGGCAGTGAGCAACTTGTCATACAGTTTGTCGTAACTCTCATAGGGAGGAATGTCAATCCGGTTAAAACTGGAAAAACACATACGGATATTGACTTTAATATCATGCAAAAAAAAAACACAAAGATTTAATTTGACTGCTACGGCGCAGTAATAAACTTGGAATGTGTGAGATGATCAGAGATGTTCTCTCACCAGGTGTGAGCTTTGGGCAGATTGTTGGTGCTGGCATCGATCTGATGGATGGTGAAAAGTCGTGGTCCTGCAGCACCTGAATGAAACAACATCACTTACTAACAACATCAGCTGGTAGCGCCGTTGCCTTGCAGGAAGAAGGTTCTGCTTAAACCTTTCTGCATGTTTTCCTGAAGTTTCCTTCTCACACAAAACTCTAAAACTCTAAACTGTCCCAAGGTGTGAGTGTGTCGGGGTTTGTTTGTTTGAGTGGCCCAAGGACAGACAGGTGACCAGTCCAGGTGTAACCCCGCCTCTCGTCCCATCACCACTGGAGACAGACACCAGCTCCCATGAATTTAAAGCATGTGACTTTACAAACTAAAAACGTTTGACAAACACAACTCGTCGCTTCATTTCAGGCGGCGCTGCATCCAGGAACAAAGTCAAAGTGGAAATAATTTGGTGAAATCAAACAAAAAGAAACACAAACTCATGTAAATATTTACTCTGGAGATCATGTGTTTGGATGAGAACTATTTTTTCTCTGTTTAACACTGAGGAGGGTAAAAAGGGCAGCAGATGAAGCGATACTCCCATCATGCTTTGGGGGTTACATGAAGGTAACGCTGGACAGAGTTTAATGTTGTAACATTGCATGACTTTATCCGAATGATCTCACAGTGAACGAACGCTGCGATCAAAGTTAACGATGGTCAAATAAAATATTAGACAGTTTGATTTATTTTTCTGAAGAAGCAGAAACAAAGAAACTGTTTAAACTATCGACCATCAATCTGTTTCACTTTTAGAAGCTCAAAAAACTTTAAAGAACTCTGTTAGTTATTTAAATGCAGCCTGTAACAAACTGGATGTAAAATGTCATTAAAAACATCAAGGGGGAAGGGGGGGGGGGTCCAACAACAGGATAATGAGCCGAGCTTGAATCAGTCAGACCTCTGCTCTGTCCCATTAAAGCTGCTATAATTAATTTGCATAACAAATTAGCTTAACATATTTTTTTTCATGCCCATTAAAAACGTTTTAACACAGCATGGAGAAAAATATGTTGTGAAGATTAAAAAAAAGATGAAAAAAAAATAATTAAGTGATTCTCCCGTATTTGTCTAAAAACATCAACCAATCAAATGGTTCCAGAAGGAATGATTGGACAGTCTCTCCAGCCATACGGACATTTATTTGGCTTCTGTGCTCCTAAAAAACTGAGACATATTACTGCAGAACACCACTGCTGGGAGTGTTCACCGCTCTACCATGTCACAGCAGGAGAAACAGCCGCCGGCTGGTTCCACATCAGGTTCAGGACAAAGTAACAATTAATGTCAGTTGTTATATTGTTTTCACTTACCGGTGATTCCACCATGTTACGGTACTTGAATGAACTGCGGACCAGTTTCTTGCACTCGGTCGTCTTCTGGGGCTACATGTGTTTACAAACCTGGGGGGTGTGGCTTAGGAATTCTACCTGACGGGAGGGGCTGAGAGTTCTGTGACTTTGTTGACAGTCTAAGCTAGGTAATCTGAAATCATGGATATCCGCTTTAAGGGAATAAAACACTAAGCGTTTGAGTCGTGTTTCTGAATCTTGTCTAAAAATCTGAGATCAGGACAGAGTTCTGGAAATGGACCGTTTCAGCAGATAAAAACTAGGATTACAAACTGAGATGAAGGATTTTGTTCCAGTGTTAAAGTCGGTGTTATTTCCCTGTATTGTGTCTGTTTAGAATGATTATTAAATATGCAGCTGAGTCACTGTAAAGTTCTTGGACTGATAAATGTCTCCTGGTTGTGTCTCATCTTCTCTGCGAGACCTTTTGTCTCTCAGTGTGCGTCCATATTTGGCCGGATGGGGATAATCGTATCACGCCTGGTGTGGAAGGCTGCTGTGTGCCAGTGGATCACCTTGTTCTCATCAGCGCCTGAGGAGCACGCTGTGCCAGGACGAACCCACTGAACCACACGCACACACGCAGATCTCGAACACACACACTAGATTGTGTTACTAGAGCCTGTTAACATCAAACAGACTGCAGCTAATGTTTCTGGTTTTGATCTGGATTGCTTTTACCTTGCAGAGCCTTGAATCCTTGCAGGGGAACCCTGGAAGAACCGGTGACAAACTGCAGCAGGCGGGCCCTGCGCTCCTCATCGAAGGACTCCACGGCTTTCCAGAACCATTTGACGATGTTGCTGTCTGGAGTGCAGTGTTTGAGTCGCGTGCTGGATTTCCAGTCGTTGATGTCGATTTTACCAAGACCACATACGATCAGCTGCGAGCAGAGAAATCATGTTCATGAGTTTCAGTATTTAAAGAAGAAGAACATGACGAGAGACAGTGAAGTACCTCCAACTCCTTCTCATCAAAAGCCTTGAGCAGATGTTGGGGGATGACCTCGTTGAAGCCCTTCTGCAGAGCCAAGAACTGGGCTTCGATGCCTCGCAGGAAACGCCAGTTAACATAGAGGCGGACGTACTCTTTCTTGTTGTCCTGGGTGACGGGGATGCTTTTACCATTTGGCTTGAGTTCATGCTGGATGATCTCGCCGTAAGCGTTGTGCTCTACACAGAAGGTGTGATCCAGGACACTTGTGATGTCATTGTCCCTGGAGACAAAATAACGTTTACTGTTTATTTGACAAATACATGAGATAAATACGTTGTAAAGGGGCTTTAAATTGGGTTTACTGTCATCCTGTTTCATCATGTCACAGAAACAGAATCAGTAAAATGGGTCTTTGGTGGAAGCAAATACAACACAGAGTCATGCTGTTTTATTACAAACAAAAAACACTATAATTATGACTTGAATTTAAATGTCCTACAGGATCCAAACAAGGCTGTTGTGCAGGTCTGGATCTACGGACTCCATGTCGTCCAGGGTGATGGGTTTACCCAGCAGCTGTTTGTAGAAGGGTAAAGTGAAGCCCCCGTCGATGTAGTGGCCGTGAAACACTGCCATCCCCATGATGCGGCCCACAAAGTGGAAGTACGACAAATGCTCCTGCAAGGAGACAAAACCATCTGTTACCTTAAAAAATATAGTTCTAAGGTGGCACTGATCTCTCATGAGCAAGGCACTCAACCTAACCAGATGTTTCTGGCTCTAAGGAATTTGTACAAACAGTTTCTACATGATACAAAGAGTTAAAAACTCTTAAAATCGTTTCAAAAACTGATTCCTGATAAAAGGAAAGGTGTTTGAATCCTCATTAAAAACATGAAGACAAACAACATTTTCCCTGTGAAATTTATATATATATAATTTATATACTTAATATACAAACAAGATATTTATTAAAGTTTTCTTATCAAACCCAGCTGCTGCACACAAAGCTGTTTCCTACAAATGACTGTGTGTATATGATGTAAAAAAATAATTAAAGTTCATAAACAACTTTGTAAAAACAGCTGACTGATGTGTTTTTATTAGAATTCTCTAAAGTTTGCTGCACAACGAAGAGTTCATGTTCACATCTGTAACTCACAGGATTAACAGCAGAGTCGGGGTTAATCTGGAGTGTGTAGATGTCATCGCGGGAGTACTGGAACAGGCCGTAATAGGGGTTCAGCATCTCATGTGACAGCAGATAGAGCCACTCCCTGCAAAAACCACAACACATCCAAAAGGAAGGTAAAACATACTGAGACCCTCTGCATGTCGTTCATGTTAAAGAGGCCATTTAATACAAATTTCAGGACTTTGTGGTTATTTCTTAAGTATTAACCAGCAATATGAAACATTTTATATCTAAAAAACGTTAAGAAACACTGATTAACAGACCTTTCAATCTGTTTGCGTTAAAATTCGGGTGGTTCCGGCTCCTTCCGTCAGGCTGCTTCGTCAGCAGCTTGTTCATATTCATTATTCAAATTTGCTGGACTCTGATTGGCTAACAAACTAGCCTATGAGAGCAAGGTATATTGTTTCCTGCCCCGCTGTGCATGGCAACGTCAGACGTCATGTCTTCCTGTTTGCTACGTCTTATGCTAACAGCTTTTAGCCAGCAGCATGCTAGGCGTGGTTTCAACTGCGGGAGTTGCCGAAAACTAACAAACAAAAGAGTTGTGATGTAACAGATACAGGCCGTTCAGACTCGGGAGAACTCGGGTGTTATCACCACCTGCGTAGTTTGAGAGATTAAACTGAAAGAGAAGTTATTGACCTGTTTTCACACCCACTATGAAGGTAAGAACACCTGTGGAGCTAAAATATTCAACAGAAACCTCAGAAAAACAGTTTTTAATGGAAGGGCCTCTTTAAGAACTTAACGTTGGGGTTCAAAATAAAGTCTTGTTTTTATCACCACACCTCCTTACCTGGCCACCCCTCCATAATCAAGTCCCTCTTCACCTCTGAACTTCACCATTAGCCTTTTCCACAGGTCCTTCGGCCTCATCTTCATCACCTGCCTGTATGATTCCTGCAGAACGAACAGGAAAAGCTCATTTTTCAGGAAATCCCACATTTTTCTGTTATGAACGGTGTACAAGCAGAGAACTCCAAAGCTCCAGAAACATCATCCAAAGTTTCAACAGCAGGTCTTTTCTGTGGTTTCTGCCCAATCACAGTTTCAATTTAAACGTTTCACTTAGAGGGATAATTTCACATCAAGTTTTGAGCTTTCTAAACTTTCCAAAAGTTTTGCAAACAAACTCTTTTTACTCCCACAGACCCCTTTTCTACACTTTACACATCAAAACATAGTCTTCATCACCCAGCTTGTTTTCAAAGCTGGAAGTGAAAGATGTTTTAAAAACACCAGAATCACAAACTGACCCGTAAACAGTCAGATGTTTCTGTCACTTTCAGCAAGTGTTTGTTTCAGGCTGTTTTCTCTCTGTGAGTGTGTCTAACATCTTATTAAGAGTGAAATTAGGGCTTGTGAGAGACACAAGGGTGCTGTTACCATGGTGACCTATATACAACACTGACAGCAGCTTTATGTTTGCTTTGATCTTCATTTTCTTTAAACGTTTTTTATTGTTACACATCAAAATCAAAACTCTGATTATTACAGAAGTCTCAATTTATTATTGAGGTTTAATAGTTATTAGAAGGTGGTTGATGTAAGAAACTTCAGAAACTTTCTAGATCACGTGACAACTTCCACAAAACACAACAAAAACAGAACTAAGTAAATAAATACACAGTAAACACAGAGTAGGTTGATATGAATTTGAAAGGGACGGAGGTTGTGAACATCCGTGTACTGTGACGTGAAACGCTTCAGAGAAACAAGTCATGTTTTTCTGTTAAGAGTCTGAACTCTCGCCACCTCAGTCAGTGTTTATCACACGTGCGCTCAGCTTACAGCGTCAGTGGGAGGGTTTATTTTAAGTGGATTAGAGGCAGATACAATAAACACGGCTATAAGACTGTAATAACACCAGCTCGTCCACTGCCAGGTTCCACCATGCCCTCAGGGCTGAGCAGACAACTGGGGCGGGAAAGACGGGGAGGAGGGGGGGGGGGTCTTATCTACAACCGAAAAAAGTACACACAGAGACAAGTCTGACAGGCCAACACATAACACTCTCCTATTCAGGAATAATTTAATGCTTCAGCTGGTCTGGAGAAGCTATGCAGTTATGTCTCGCTCAACCTCAAGATCCCCCCCCCCCTCCCATACACACCCAACCCCTGTCCTCCCTCACGCTCCAGCACTGAGATCAGCCAACAAAAATGTCTTCGTTGAGATTAGCAGATGCGGTTTGTTCCAGCACATTCCAGTGTATATTTTATGAGGGTCATCCAGTCTGTTGCAGGTGGTGTTGTTCTGATGGGGATCTGCACCTCCTCAATACAGAAAAAAACAGAACAGAACTAAACACGACCCCCACTGACAAAATCTTCAGCTCAAACAGGTCTGATTTGGATTTGGAGTAGAACAGCTTCATGTCAACGATAACTGTGTGTGAGAGAAACATTTCTCAGCCGAAACGCTCCAGGCAGTGACCTCAGGTGAGAAACATCAGAGTCAGAGGAGGAAATAAAAGTTTAAAATAAACAGAAAGCTAAAAATAACTTGAAGAAGTACAAGCAGATCTGTAAAGTCCACATTAAAACAGATGGTGCTTGTTGTTAATTAGGTAAAAAAACAAGGTGTAACATGTTGAAACAGAATCAGCAAATTTGTTTTATTTTTAATACAAAAAATGGAATCTGTTGGCTGAAGATCAGAGGAAAACAAGAGTCCAGTCAATTCATCTGATACGAGGTTTAGATGGTGTGAGCGTTTTCCTTTTCACGCTCACCTCAAAGATCTCCTCGCGGGACACCTCAATGCGGCAGTGACCGGCCTGGGGCTGCTGCTGGGACAGCTCCTGACGAAGGATCTTCAGCTTCTGAACGAGGTCCCTCTTGTACTTGGGCACCGTGAGGCACTCTGCCTCCTCAGGGAGCTGACTGGGGGACACCAGAGCCTGCTGGACCTGATCCTTCGTCTGGTTCTGACGACTGAAAGGTAAAAGTTGGATGAAGAGAACAACAAAAAGGAAGAGAGGGAAACAGATCCATCAATAATCATCAGTACAACGCTGCCGTCACCTGGTTGTCTCAGACATGAATTAACTCAAACATCTTCAACTGACTTGGTGGGCAAAATATTAGAAGAATCTTACAAACTCAATCAAATAATGTTGCCTTCAGGGTGCATTTTTCAGCACACCACCTGCCAAAAACAACTTGATTCATTATCATGTTTCTGCCACCATTATTTTATTTTGAAAGGATGAATGCCACGAGTGAGCTACAGCTGTTTTGAGAATGTGGACGCAGCTCTTCACAACGATCCACAGAAACACAAATATTCATGAATTAATAAAAACAAAAGTGCGTGTGAGGAAAAGCTTCTTGATGCGGAACTCTGCCAATCTCAACAGGTTTGTTTTATTTCATTTCTCATTTTAAATGATATTTTTAAAGTCAAAATCTGTAGTTATGATGATATGTTTTTATTAGTGCATCATTTTATAATTTAGCCAAATTTAAGAGTCAAAAAAAGTAAAAAACAGAAATTCTGAATTTTGATGCGTTCTGTTTACTGACCACAAGGGGGCAAATATTTCAGTTCACAAAAATCCTGCTCCTCCATGACCTGAGTACTGAATTCATAATCGAATCAATTCAATAATGTGTCTTTTTTAAAACAGATTTTTTTTAATACCATTTTCAAACCCTCAATTTACTGTTAGAGTTCAAAACAACCAAGTTTGTGATGATCAAAATGCTAAAATCAAAGAACAAAATAATGTACCACAATCTTTTTGGTACTTGAGTGGAAAAAAGTAAAAATTTAAAGCTGAGCACAAACGCAGGGGAAGCGAGAGCTAGATGTGTTCTGCCAAATAATCAGTCTCATCGGCTTTTATCTGGTAGTTCAAAACATTGAAATAAAATAATAAACAGCATCTGATAGAATCGAGTTCTGAGGAGTTCATTTAACTCCAGACGGCTACTTGAACGCTTCCACTCAACAACCTACATTCCCCTTCACCACAACGAGCGTTCCTCTTCACAAAAGTGACTGAGTTTGGTTTCTCGGGTCTGTGCAGCCGAATCCAATTTGGCTTTTCTATCACTTCCTGCCATCCCAGAAAGCCACAGGGCCCCATAGGACACTCAAGAAGTCTTCACGGATCCCTTTATTTCCTGCAGACTAGACTCAAGAAGGCAGGAAGGCGAGAGGGGGGTGGGGGGCAGGAAGGGCCACTCTCCTGACAGCACCCAAACACAGCAGACACTTCAGAGGGATGGGGGAGGGGGAGACGTGGTGAGGAGGAACGGAGCATCCCTCCCTCTGCTTTCATCCATAAATCAAATGTCTCTGGCTTTTTCTCTCACAGTTGCAGGTCCAACTAACTCTTTCTTCTCTTTCCAGCTGCTTACTGATGAGCATGATGAGTGCATGTTACCTAAAGGTGCTCACCAAGATTTTGGCAAGAAACTGACAAGATGTAGACATGTTGATAAATCAAACATCTACTACTCTGGTTCTTTTTCTCAAGTGGCTGTACAGAAAGAGAATCCAGCAGTCTGGATCTTAGGAGCAGACACGGATCCAGTTACCTATTGAACGTTGACCTCGACCAGACAGGGACGCGAGATTCAGCGCAACATCAGGGAAGTTTTAACCAAAACCATACTGCGCTATAAACTCCAGCTCTGATAGACATTATATATCTAACATTTTGAGGGATGACATTAAAATATGAGAGGTGAAAATAAGAGAAATATCTGAAATCCCTGAGCTGATAAAAGGCAGATGTCTGGATGGAGAGCTGCGACGTCTGATTTGTTTCCCAGACTTCAGTCACAAGTTTGAGTCACACTAAAGATGAGATCACATGTTAGAGTGGACCGAACATTTGGGTAGATCTTATAACAATTTCTCAAAAACATAAAGCTACAACATAAAGTCCTGTAAAAAGAACATTCCAGGGTGTTACATATCATCCTGGCAGGTTTACATAATAAAAATGATCTGATCTTTACCAGGTTGGATTTAAATATACCCTCAAGTGTTACATTAAACAAACCGCCGTGACATTATTTATTAAACAAAAGTGAAGCTTTAATGAAAATCTGTGTGGGAAAAATGAAGGTCTTTCGCAGGAAGAAGTTGTTTTTTGTTTGACTTTTTCAGTCTCTCGCATCATTCTGAAAGAATTTGGCTGCTTCTTTTTAACATTACTTTAGATCACGAATGTTTGGGAGTTTTTGCTTCTGCACAGCGTTTCAGTCGGGCTGAGGTCTGATTTTAACTGCGCCATCATGACATCTTTTTTATGTGTAGGTGACCTCTGACCTAGTCTGATCTAAGCTTCAGCTCTCAGACAGAAGGTCTCATACTGGACTCTAGAACACTTTAGTATTCAGACGACTTTAAGGTCAATCCAGAGACTGAAAGGTGTTAAAATCCTGAGGCTACAAAATAGGTCCAAATCATCATCCTTCCACCACCGTGCTGACAGCTGGTATGAGGTGTTTGGTAAAATGGGCGTGTACTTGTATCGATGACACAGCTGCTCTGGGACACACACTGACAGAGGCGAGGCTGCCAGGCGCCACCGAACCCTCTGATCATCACCAAACATGCAAATGCAGGTGAAGTGTCTTGCCCAAGGACACAACGGTAAAACCAAATGAAGCAGGGATTTGAACCAGTTGCCAGATAACCTGCTCTACCTCCTGAGCTACTGCTGCAAACACAGAATTATACATATTGGTGATGAGATGAAGCTCTTGGGTTTTTTGTAATTGCTCTTAGCATCAAGCTGTCTAACCTTATCTACTCCAAATGGTTTGGAGATAACCTTTAACCCTTCTCAGATTGATGGGCAGCAACAATCGCATCTCGTTTCCTTCTTCGGCATTGTGTTAACACGCAGCTGTATGCTCCAGAACACCAAACTGATGTCACAGAGGACCAGTCAGTCAGTACATTTGATCAGGACCAGCATCATGAATCCCGTGGACGCAGTGAGGCTGGACCAAGTTTTTCACACACCATTTTTCCTTTTGGGTTTCGTAATCAGTAAGAACACGGAAGAATCTGTGTGTTTTGGGGAAGATTTGAATAATTTTTGAACCTGGTAAAGAACAGACCTTACCCCAAAAACTTTTTTACCATGACTGTATACGTTCCTACAGATTCTTACATGAAAAACAAATGTGAGACTTCTCAGAGAGTAAAAAAGCAAGAAAGAAAAAGAAAAACTGAAACACATTCTTTGATCCATCAAAACAGGAAAGAAAGAAACCTGATAGCATGTGCATTTCATTCTCTGCATGAAGAAGGAATGAGGTCAGACAGATGAGGCCAACAAGACACCCATACACTGCTTTATCTTCATGGAGCAAAGGCCTATGGGTAATTCTGCTTCTATCCCTGAACAGTATATATTTGAACAGCTGCATGGGGAAAGAAATTCCTTGCCTGTGCATTGATGCTCAGCGGCATGTGCCAAGCAAAGAAGTGTGAACCAATACACATGAACTGTCACATGAACAGACACACATGCAGTTCAGTCACTGACGTGGGCACAGAATTTATGCTCCGTTTCCTGCATGTAAGACACTTCTAAGCCACAGACGCACCAGGCTCGGTTTCCACTCTGCTATTTGATGTCTGGCCAAAGACAGCTTTGTGACGGATTGTGTGCTAAAACGCCTTCGTGATTAAAACCTCTACCGGCCGGAGGAATTCTTGAATTGTTATGTGGAAAGAGAAGGATGTGGGGGGAGAGCATCATGTGTGTGTTGTTGCAGACTTTGCTCAGGACTGAACCTCTACAGGTGGTGGACACACTTTGGAACAGTACTGCATTGTAAAACATGGACCAAGGTGGAAGGAAAGTAACAGTGTGTGTCCATCTGTGTGTGTTTACAGCAGGGACTGAAGTGTGAACACTCACCTGACATGTTGATTTTCACTGTTTCCTCGAGAGCTATTGGGACTTGGACTGAAGACAAAAAAAATGTCTCTTTAGTTTTATGAGCTGCTTTAGACGCGTTGCTACTGGATTTTTCTGGTACATTTAGATTTCTTACTTCAAGACTAGATGCAGGTTCGCTGAGAGGCGTGGGTCTGTGAACTGTGTGGTTCGGTTGTTGTGGTCGACAAAGTAAACCCTCCCTGTGGCGGTGTTCCGTATCTCCCATCCTGGTGGTAGAGGACCCAGTTCCTCACAGTTCACATTACTCAGGTCTCTGAGAAAGAACAGAAAACAAATTAGCATGTAAGAATTCAAAGAAAACAGGAGCAAACAGGCTGGACAAAGGGGGAAAAACATGGCAGGTTTACATATCAAACAGTCGTTACAGAAACATACCAAAGCCCTGACTAACTGGAGTACAGGATTCCAAAATGTGGGAGAAACTTTTGTTCCATTTTTCTTTCATGTAAATTATTAACTACTGCCTGCAGGCCTTTTCAGCTGGACAACACACAGACCAGAAGGTTCAGAAATCTCACCAGGCTCAAACTTTTCTGTTTTAAGTAAAGCCAAAGGAACTAAAACCCCTACAAATTCTCAGCGATTGGCAGCAGAGTCTTCGGCTAATGCCCGAGTCTGACGCCTCGTTCAGACCTGGCAGGAACACGCGTCCTGGTTGATCCGATCAGAGGTGGATAGCTCCAAGTCCAGAGTGATCAGATCTAAGTTTCCCACTCTGCAGACAGACACTGTGTATGTAAATGAGCACAAGCAGCATTTCACTGTAAAGCTTTTTTTACAAATCAGTGACCAGAGCATGTCCAATCAGATCAACAGTTCTGGACCTTCAGGTGGATAAAAACCTTTTTATCAAATTTTTTATCCTGAAAAATATCTTCAGACCATTCCAGCAGATATTTTTGTTTCATGACTGTCATGTAACCAGCAGCTATAACTTGTTTACATTTTTTATGAACAGAATGTAATTTTTTTTCCAGAAACTGAGGGAATAATTAAAAATTCCGGTTGTTAATCTGCTGCCTGTGTGGAGTCACGTCAGGTGAGTAGATGGTTTGGGGGATTTTCCAGGTTTGTAGGTTACTTCAGAATCATTTGTTGAATCATATCACAATGACAAATGACTATAACTTAACATCAGATTGTTACAGCTTATCAGTCTCTCTAAGACATTCTGGTCTGGAACCCAGAGGTCTGATTGTCTCTTGTATCAGTCTAACTATAACACACAGCTAAACAACATTATCATTCTAAAGTGTATCAACATTTTGTATGACTGCTCTCATTTCATGCATGAAATCACATCAAACGTTGTTCCTTTTCAACTCACTTCGACTTTTGTAAATTATTTTTCCACTACAATCCTCCTTCAAGGCATTTGTGATTAGACTTTTCATCAAATGTGGACAAAATCTTCCTGGATAAGGACTGAATTTGGTCCAAGCAATCCTGTCTTAATGTGCTCTTAATCCATACTGAGAGCCTGTATTTGGTTCTGTGCTGCCGCCTCCTCCTGCTGTTGTAAAGTCATAATATCCTGTTTACAAACGCTGTGATGTTGTGCTATTGGAACAGAAACTGTGAACTAGAGTTGTGGGTCTAAAAGTCCCATCTACTCATCTACATACAACCATGTTTATTAAAACACCAAATGACTAATTACAACTAAATGTATTAGAAAAATGGCTAATTGAACCTGCAGCAACAGGGTAAGAACTATGTGAATCAACAGTTCTGGTCAGATATGGTTCTATCCAGCTGTGACAGGATCACATATAATGTGTATTAGTAGCAGGTCTGAACGGGTCCGGCTGTGTCTGCTGCAAATAAACAGTCATTCAGTGGAGACAAGATACACCAATGTTTATTAAAAGTCCACTTTTCTTTTTAAAACACAGAGACAGATATTAATAAATAGGACATGCATGCAACAGAACATCCAGCAGGGACAACTGATGTGATCCAATCAAATCTTTTCAGAGCTTGTGCTTCAGACACAACAGAAGTCAGAACAAGACAGCCCAATTCTTCTTCTATGAATTCTATTCGTTATTCTACACAGACAACTGCAGAAACAACAAGTTAACGCCACACTGAAGGGTTAGGGAACTTATCATATGAAGTAATAAGGAATATACCTGGGTACCCTGGGGTCGTGCCACGTGCTGACGCCTGTCTGAGTGTGGAGGAAGTAAACTTGTCCTTGCTGCGTCGTCCTTTGCTCTGTAAGAAGACAACGTTTTAAAAGATTTTCTTGTTTATCAATTAGTAAAAGCTTTTGAAAATGAAAGAGTTTAATTCACATGCCACATGGAGACAGACTGTGCTAAATCTGACTATGCAAGAGAGCGATCTGACAGATGGAGATGAAAGGACTGCGTGAGTCAGTGGTGGTCCCAAAAGGCAGCCAGGAAGAGGCCGAGGAGGGAGGGAGGAGGTGAGAGACAGGGTGAGGAACACTGGAGAGGAAAACCGAAAGGAGAGATGGGGGGTGGATGTCTGACTTTTAAGTGGGTATGTTCATTCATCACAGCCTGACGAAGACATTTCCATGGAACTGTCTGCCAGAAGGCTGTTCTCTGCCATCTCTTTGGATCTTCAGTGCTGCTTTCATACGTATGTAACCTTTCAAATCCCCCCAGATGATCAGAACTCTAAACGTTTGTTGCTCTCTGGTTGCAAACAGGTGAAAAGGTTTAAGGGAACACTAAGAATTAATTTTAGGAGATAGAAACATTGTGGCTTCTCTGAACTGGTGAAACGCTTTACTCAGACATACCAAGACCATCACGCAAAGAGCCATGATGTGTCCACGATGTTTGACATCTGAGGGCCTAGATACCTTTCATCATTGTTTTATTCTCACTGTAATCAGAGCTAAAACCTAGAATCTCACCGGGTTGTGACTCTTTTCTTAACTGGAGGCATAAAATTGCAAGAAAATGTCAAAACTGCAATTAAACCCTCTTATTTGCATAAATGTTGAACAAAATCTCTTCATTTGTTCACACTTTATCCTAATTTTATTCACAAAATCGTCACACTCAGAATGTCATGTCCACATGTTAAATTTGTCTCACATTTCATGGACGTTCAAAAACCACAGAATCTAAATTTGCAAAGAATTCTAGATGAGTTTCAGATTACTTTGAGAGAAAATTGATTTTTTTCTGAATTCAAGCAACCCGAGAGTTGGGCCCTGCAACTCATGCAAGGATACTGAGAGCCCTTGTGAACGTTTCGAGACTGGAAACTCTCACAAATGCAGTTTACAATTGATTGCCAACCGTCGCAGCCCAATGAGAAAGAAGATAAAGTGCTGCATCACTGATTGACATTCAAAAACACGACTTTTAAAATCATCTTTGGAGTTAAACCTGCGTCAGACTGTCAGCAGATACAGAGCAATATTAACAAGCTCGACTGTTTTTGTGTGACTTTAACAGAAACGTGACCAGGCTTGATATTCTGTCGTGTATCCAGCATTTACGGTTGTTTAATAACAGAGAGAGCATCTGAAAGTGAGCATGGAAAATAATGCGACGGGTATAAAGAAGGCTGAAGCCTGCAGGCAGAGATGTGATGCAGTTCTTTGGCTCTTAAATCCCACAAATGATGTGACTGTGAGAATAAACAAAACTCCTTTTGGCTATGTGGAAGGACGGCAGCTTATATGTGTGTGTTAGTTTTCTTTCGCATGAATGTTTCTGATTGTTTGAATCTGTATAGTAGAGGCACGAGGGTGATCTGAATGGCGACCGCCAGCTTGTAACAGCTCCATCAGTTCAATTAAACTGTCTAAAATGGAGCCAGTATTTGGAGCTCCTTGTGTGGAGCTGCAGCCTGCAGACCAGTGTTTAGCTGGCAGGTGCTGTGAGGCCAAACCGCTGTAGACATGGAGGGTATTTCATCCGATCCAATTAACTATTTGATTAAAAAATTCAGAAGTAGGTTTGTTTCTTTGAGAATCCACTTCAAACAGGAGCAACCCTCGTGTCCCCGCTCTGGTGACGGCGTCCCACTAACCGTATCCCTCTGGAAGGTCTGGGTGCATGTGCAGGTGGGTTCTGCTCATGTAGTTGCGGTGCCTCTGCGACCGCACCCGTCTCTCCTGTGCCCGCTGGTCGCCGTCGCTGGGCGGTAACGCCGTGGTGGGAGTGGCGCCGTTCGTGGTGATGGGCGTGTTCTCGTCAACGATACAGCTGAGCGGCTGGCCTGGGCTGGAGTACTCTGATGCAGGCCTGAGAGGACGGAACAAGTAATGTAAGGGATAAAAAGAAATGGAGTAAAAAATGATTGAACTCTGAAAAGCAACTGTTAGATGTGTTTGGCATTTCTACAAAAAGTTTAAACGTGAGAGAATTAAAAAAGATGGCGGAAACAGAAGGTAAAACATGCAGCAAGACCGTTCTCAGAACAAGAACGGGAAGAAGGGAATATTAAATACAGATGCTTCTACATCTCTTCCTGTCAGTGTCATGATTTCTTTGGCTCTTCCACATCATTAAACCTCGCTGTCTGGAGCAATCTGTCTGACACCTTTTAAAAAAAAATTGTAAATAAAACCCCCCACTCCATCTTTTGCCAGACTTTTCCAGTTTAAGAGCTCTGAGGTCAGAGATGATGTCTTCCATGGACCCCTGGTGTTTGATAGAAGAGTTCTGGGCTTTATGTTTCTGCAGGCTGCAGCGTGTACTCACCTGGTTGGCCTTTCCCACTGTGTGGTGCGTGTGATGTGGTTCAAGTACTGGATCCGTCCAGATGCAGTTCTCCTCTCCTCCCAGCTGGCAGCAGAAACACACACAGACACAGCAGTGAGCTCGCAAAGTTAAGCCGACTTGCTGCTCCGTTTCACCACATGCTAAACTCATATTCTTGATTTTTTTTATTCAATATCTCCTCTCTTTTACTCAAAGAGAGCATGTGCTGTTTATGATTTGTGACAGCCGATAAAACAACTGAAGCGATTTCGTCTAACTCACCCATCTGGAAGATCATTGTCAAACAGCCGGCTGCAGTCGACCACGGGACCTCCTGTGCCTATGCGGTCCCTGGACTGCAGGCTCACTTCAGAAACACATGGCAGACAGATGCACAGACTAGTGTTACTAGACGGCAGATCAGAGCCAGGGCACATAGATTTGATCAAAACACAAAATTGAGTCATATTTTTTAAGAGAACATTGAAAGTGTTACATTTTATCAAAGAAACAGCAAAAGATCTGGTCATTTTATACAGCACCTGTGTGTTCTGATGACATATAATTTAAATGTAACCCCTTTAAATTTAAATTTTACATCTCAGAATCAAAACAAAAAAGATTTGCCGGGTTTTGTAATGCAATGGACATCAGATTTATTACTTTTTATTTATGCAGCGTGTAAAAATAAAGGGAACGTTTATATTAACGTGTTAGAGCCCCTTAAAGTAACTGTAACATCCTCCCATTTGACTCCTGAATAATTTGGTACACAGGAATTCATAGTCAACACAATGACTGCTGGGTGTCCACGGTTACAAAACAAGCCCAAATCATGCACCCTCCACCCCCGTGCTAACAGGTAGGATGATGTGTTTTTGAGGATGCCACTGTGTATTGTTGTGATGTTTCGTGTCTGGTTTTTGATAAACACATTGATTGTGCCGTGAGACAAACATTCACAGGACATTGTTTCATTCTTGTGATTTGTTTAGATGCTAATTTCTTTTTTTTTTTTCATTTGTATTTTATTATTGTTTTACAATGCAGATTCCCATAGCATCAGTACATTGAAAGTAGTTTACAAATTGTCCACATTACCTAAACCTAACTGTCCAGTATCCAAACTTATACATTTCCACATTGCCCATTCTTTCTTACTCACTTTGTACAATTACAAAGAGAAAAAAAAACAAAAACACTGTAGCTTTGAACCAGGGTGTATTGTCTAGATGCTGATTCCTAAAGAAGAGACTTTATTTTAATAACCAACGAGCTGAACTTGTCTTAAAACAAACTTGTCTAGAGCACGAAGAGAATTTATGTTTTCTTCTTATTTAATTCCAGAACATTTCCAGCCATCTGGATTTTAATAGAATCTAAATACTTGTTCAAAATCTGTAGCTTAAACATTTATTGGAGCCTAAAACAAATATACAACTGAATGTCAGTGTTACAAGAGGTATTGTGCTCAGAATGTGCTGAAGCATCTATACCAGAAGCAGCAGAGGTCCCAAAACAGAACCTTGAGGGACACCCTAGGCAATGGATCATCACGTCATGTTAGTATGACACAGGAGACTCTTAGAAGGGCTGTTAAAATGAAGTCTAGATTAGCCTGAATGCTATCGAGGATTAAAGCTGTTAGAGTGACCTTTTCTAAAACCTTGGAAATAAATAATCATTGGAGATTGGTCTGTAGCTGTTTAAGTTTGCAAAGCTACACTTTTAACAAACTATAAGGACTTTGGCTGCACATTGCAGTGTCATGATTGAAGAAACAGCATAGTTATAAAGCACAGCAGTGGAAAGCAGATAATATGGGTAGTTTTTCAGCCACTAGGTCAACATTGAATTACTATGTAAATGAAAGTGATCTATAGTCAAACGTAAGTCTTAAATGTTTACATTTACCATTTCTAAATTATGTCTGCAACATCTGAGATGTAGCTTCTGTTTATTGTATTGAATTTTGCAATATCAGTTGTGATAAACCCCCAATTTCTTCCCTCCTTTCATTCTCTGCTGTCTTCACATCACACTGTTAAACTGGTCCTGAGCGTTTAGGGCAGCCGGGGTTCATCTGACTGAACAAATTGTTACTGTACTCACCTACTATCTGCCCCCTGACTGTGTCACTGTCGTTGGGGCTCAGCTTGTTCAAGTCTAGTCTCTGATCTGTTCAAGAAAGAGCAAAGAAAGTGCAATGAGTGCAAAGGCAAAAGGATTGTTAAAAAAACGCAATCAAACTGAAATAAAATAGGACCAGAGGTGAACAAAAAGGGTAGGGGAAGAGAACAAGAGAAGAAAGGGACTCGTGAGAAGACGATCCATGTAAAACAGCATGTGTTTGGATGCATTTTCCCCTTCGTAGATGAGTCCCACTGCTCTGTATCATTTACATCACTCAGAGTCAGTTCCTCTCTCACTCATTATCCGTCTCCCATTCTTCTGTCTACGGACCACAGTTGGCTGTGCCCTGGAACAGATGGTCTGCTCTGAACAGCCACGGGCCGTAAAAATCTCACCGAGCATCAGTACAGAGCGGGCTTCAGTTCAAATGGAGGGGTCAAACATTTGACAAATTTCAGTACAAAGCCTTCACTATTCCACTCAGACTTAGCGTGGATGTAAACTTCTGCCAAAGTCTGGAAACTCTTTGTCTTAACTTCTTAAAGTCTGTGGAATTTTAGAGAGAGGGAGAAAGAGATCAGGCAGAAAGAGAGAGAAAAAAAACAGACAAAAAAATGTTCAAGTTTGCCTACAGACATGAGAAATGCCACTATCTGCTCCGTCTTGTCTGGGTGTCATGTGGATCAGCGCAGGATGTCTGTCTAGACTAAACAGGGACCGAAAACAGGCAACGGTCAAAGCGTTACAAGGCTGGCCGGAGGTCAGCGGCCGCAGAGAAAACACAGAATGCACACACAGTTGAAAAGTGCACGTTCAGAAAAGAACATACATAGAAATACATGCCAAGTCATTTAGACCAAAACTAGAAACATTAACTCTCTGCAATTATACATAAACACTATAGTCAAGCAAAGATACTCTGCAATTATACACAAATGTTTTAGTCCACGCAAAGCCCTTTCTGAGGTTTGTGGAAGGGACAATATGGCAACTGTAGAAAAAACCTGAAGAATGACAAAAAACCACAACAGAGAGAAAACACAAATCTATGCTTACATGTAAATAGCTGTACAATTATGTATGTCTGTGTAACATGACAGCTTGTCTAGATCAGCAGGCGGAGATAGAGATTAGTCACAATGATATAGGTTTTATGTCTGTGTGTGGAGACTGAAGGGAGAAACCAGGGGGCGAAGAGCCGACCAGGAGAAAAAGGAAATACAAACGCAAACCACTCACAGCTGTTGCCTAAGCTTCAGGTTTCCTGCGTCGCTTCAGGAACAACAACAGAATCGGGAGTTTCTAGGAAAAGTTATGGGATTCTTTCCCAGTTCGACCGCAGATTCTCAGAGCAGACACCAGCTCACCATGAGAAAAAACAACAACAAAAAAAAACTACATCTAAACTAGCTAAAAATGTCTGGGAGCGTCTTTTCACAGAGACGTTTGCTGAAGTCTCTTTTCTGCACGGAGTTTCTGACATGAGACATTTTTACTGTAATTGCAGGGTGATGTTGAATGGCTCTTCGTGTTCTGGCAGGACCAGACTGCTGACCCCTCTCACACTCTGGTCTGGCCTCTGTCAGACTTACTGAGTGGGACAAGACGCTAATGGCATGTTTCCATCACATGGTACTGTGCGGTTCTGCTCAGTACAGTCTTCAGTTCAGAGGGATCGTGTTTGTTGTTGTTCTCAAAGTGGCTTTGTGTGCTCAAGCGATTATCACATCAGTTTAGTTCAGCAGGTAGTTTTTATCAAAAGCAATTGTAAAGAAGTCGAGAGGAATGTTTATCTTTACTACGACCGACTTCTATTTCAGAAGGGTTTGAATACTTTTGGGTTGTGGTTATGAAGCATCAGAGTTAATCTCCCGTCAGCACAGAAAAAAGGTCAATCTGTAAATCTCCACAGCTAAAAAACCTGATCTGGTATTTATTAGACATGAACACAATATGGAATCCATGTGCACGAATGAATTTGTGCATGAAGATGTTTCTAATCGACTTCACAAAACAAAGAGGTGTGTCGATGTGGATGATTTAGTTATATTTAACTCGTGTTCTGAACCACTGCTCATCAAAGATCTGCAGCTGTCACCATCACTGTCATATCTGTATAAGCTCCTCTAAGCCACAGTCAGGCTGGTTCATAGAAAAACGTGATCGCACATTTTCATCCCACTGATGTCTACATACATTTCTTCTATTTGCAGAAAGTAGAACTTCAACTAGAAATTCTCCAAAATACAAGACAGATTTCTACTTTAAAGTCCAGCTGACACTCACAGCCTGTGTCTTTAAGGCGGTTGATGGCGTTGGATAGAAGGCGAACGCAGCCCAGGAAACCAGCTCCTTGCTTCTTGTGAATCTTCTTGTGATTCCACACGCTGATAGTGACCGAGTCGGATTTGCCGATGTACCTAAAAAAAGAGGAGTGATACTTAGTGGTCAGTCACAGATTATTAAAATAATCTAACAGATAATTTTCTAATGAGATGAGAAAACAAATGTCCCCCTCCAGACATGATCCTCTGACAGATGACAGTAACTACTCTCAGGGTGGAAGACGCTTTAGAAGAACAGACTTGGATCCATAAATATGAATAAAATCTAGACTGGACATCATCACCTCCTTCTGTTGTTGAAAAATGAAGGAAATTCTGTTTACAGGCACTTCTGTGTTAGATTTTTCTGCACACTAGAAACGTGAGATTGAAAGTCCAGCACACAAAAAGGGTGTTTTATTTCTACGAAATAACTAATTACATATAAAGATATAACAAAAACCAATATTTGCACATTCAGCAGCATGATAATTCAGTTCAATAACAAAGAAATAAAAATAAAACATTTTTTGTAGGCTAATGGGGAACGAGGTCATCTTCTGATTGGGGGGTGGGGGGGTGCAGAGGGAAAATTAAAGTTGGCTTTCAGAAAATACGGTCAGATTTTAAAGCTGGAGTGCGTAACTTTTACATGTCCGTGGATGTCCGTTTCAGCCAAGCCACTATCAGAGGAGATGACACAATGCAGATTAAGCCGATCGGCTCCTCAAACATCTCACGATATTTTTCAATATATATCATTTTTACTTTGCGTGTCGGGTGCGACATTCCCGCGCTGTCGCACATGAAATTACGTCTTTTATGTCACAACAAGAAAAATAATAAGAAATAGAACGCAGCGTCTCGTAGCAGCCGGCAGAACGTGAAGGTCGACATGGCGGAGAATCCAAATAAACAGCCGAGAGACACTTATCGGGAAGTGGATCCTACCACGAAAAAAAAAAAAAATTCCTGGATGTTCGGCAGAGGGACTATTGGCTAAGAAGGAAAGTGACCGAAGGAGAAGGCAAACGCGAATTTGTATCGGCGTCGCTTTTCCTCGGTGGAGAGAAGAGATCTGGCTGATGTTCACGGGTGCACACAGTGGTCCGCAGGTCCGCACACACTGTCAATATAAAATGCGCACCAGATGAAACCCAGAGCGCCGAAGTTCCAGCTGATCAGCTGATTCTGTCTCTATCTGTGTCAGTTTGTGTCTGTCAGTTTGTGTCTGTCAGTTTACCAGTGTAACGGTTTTTCAGTCAGTCAG